>CM062810.1:945916249-946393148 GCA_031772625.1 Pinus tabuliformis
ATTCAGATCAAATGACTCATTTTTTTATTCAGATTGTTCAGGCATGTTTAGGCCCAGTTTGGCCACCAACCAGCCCCACAAGCCAAGTTGAAGGATGAGTAAAATTTTGCTTACAATCAACGGAGACACTAACAATCAGAGGAAAATTTCCAAAGTAGCAACAAGGAAAATCATGTCCCTATAAACAATAGCAGGGAGCAGAAAAAACCAAGGGACTTACCAATGAATCTGTTGATAAAACACAAATAAAAAACATGAGTTGGACTATTCCCAGATCAGAAGACGATCATGCTCAATTGGGAGGGAAAAAATGGAATGAGTGGCTTTAAAATGAAAGGTTGATTTTCCAAACCAGATACCGAAGGACTTTTGCATATATGTGTGCCCTGTCAGAAGATCAACATGTGCTGGGAAGCATTTCCCACTTCCTGCAGTACGCTATTAGAAAATAATAAATCATCAAAAAGACCATGTTTCATGTGTGCCAACACCACTTGAAACAACAACATTGCTGCCTCAGGGTTCTCTTTTGCTTCTTCGAATAGCAGGATCATTTTACAAAGCATATCAGCTTTACTTCTAGTTCCATATATGTTAGGTTTGTGCAAAAAAATTGCTTAAAATGGCAGAACGCACGGAAATTCCATATTCTTTCTCGTGGGTACAGAGCGATTTAAAGAGAAATTGGTGAAGGCCCTTGCACATTATTTACAAGTGCCATTGTCAGTTCTCAGCAGTAGGGGCCTTGCCGTAGAAGGAATATTTTGTATCGTGCAACATGCACATATTTTGTATGGTGTGTTGTTGTTCCTTGTATTTTTATAACTAAAACAAAACCTATCTAAGCCGTGTCCAACATGCACCTCGAGGTCACTAAATAAGAGTTTCGTATCTTGAATTTTAATATCCAACACATCATCCATCTAATTGAACTCAAGATATGCATTCTCGACCTTTGCAACATAGAGATGCATATTAAAGCATATGTTTAAATGGGCCTAGGCTGCTGTCAGTATGACGCAAACCGAATACAAAGTCTGTATTCAATCAACTTTGGCATGCAGACACTTTTGCACAAAACACTAAGTACTGATGGAACGGCGCCCAACTCACCCGGGATATAAAGCACCTCACTTCTATCAGGGCATAACTGTGTTCTTGGCAATTTCGGAAGGGTTTTGCATTTCCTCCCTACAGTACAGTACAGAATCAAGCCCGTAGTGATTCCAAATCCTGTCTCATTGCCCAGTCTTTCTAAACTGCACAATCTGGGAGGCTATTTGCATGCGTATCAACTAATAGGACTAAAGAAACCTATATCAACTAAGCAAATTGCAAATACTTACAGCCAGGATGAACAAATTCTGTGTAAAAGTATTTTTCATTAACAGAAAAAGAGAGTATATTAAAAACACATGGCAAAAACTGTTTAAAAAAAGTGCACAGGTAATCAAAATTACAATCAGAAGTAGGAAAAAACCTGTATTTTGCATTCCGAACCAAAAATTTGTGCTGCTTTTGAAGATTTGTTCTTCTAAAGATCAGACAGAATCCTGTATGTAAATATCGTGCTTGAGAATTTGTAAATTTCCGTGCTTTTAACGAATCGCTGGGTGCATTAATGGAAGTAATCCTGTATGTAAATATCGTGCTTGTGAAGAATGGCTGGGTACATTAATGGAAGTAAATTTAACAGCTGAGAACTGCATATTTATTAATTCATTACAACCCGAACTGTCTGATGACATCAGATTAGATATCAGATGGAGTGGTAATCAATACTTAGTTTACTAACTACTTTTACCTAGTTCACTAACTACTTTCACCAATTTTAATAGCTTATATTTACTGACCAAAAACGTGCATGTAGATAGATATGGAGTATATGAATGAAAATTTTCAAATTTTAGAAAAACATGTATATTTTTTATACGGAAAAAATAGTATTCGATCAAATTATAAGTAAAGTTCAATTCTCATGTAATGAAAAATCTATTTTTTATTTTTTATTTTTTTAATGTTATAAATAATATATTTAGTAATTATTAAAAAAAAAAAAACAGATTTTTCATTTTTTTATTTATGTTAAATAATAAATTTAGTAATTATTAAAAAAAAAAACAAAAAAAAAGATTTTTCCTTATTTCAAATAAGGAATTACTTCAAACACACAATTTAGTAATTATTAAAAAAATTAAAATTCGAGATTTTTTTTTTTAATACAAATAAGGAATTTAAGAATTTGTTAATTATTTTTTGTCTCTATTTTTCTAGCAATATATACTTGTCTCATATAAAACCTCATGCAATAAGTTTGGTAAACACTTTGAAATATATTTACTCTAGTTTATTAAATATTTTGTATTTCCACTTTTCAACTTCTCAGTGACAAAGAAATAATAAATTTAGTTAACAAAGTAAAATCCATCAAAAGTGTTGCCTAAAGTCATAGTTATTTGATGTATTACAGATGATGAAACTATTAGTGAAATGAAAGATTTCAATATGTGACATAGTAATCAAGATAATTTATAAGAATTCTTACCTATAACTATTCATGTGATACATAACTTTGGTTCCATTACAAGAGATATTGAATAATTAGGCCATGTTCATTTTAGCAATGATATAAACAATAATGTTCATTTTAGCTTACCTATTCAATTAATTTGGCTATTATATCCACTATCGACCACTTGGGAAATATCACATTAGTTTAAAACTTGCTTACTCGGTCTTCACATAACCAAACAATGGGTCATCAATTAACACAATTACCTTTCCATCATCTACCTTATCCATCTGCCAGATCACTAAGCTGCTATCCCCCCAGGACACTTAATGCTCTATACATACTTACTATCTCGATACTTGACACCTAACATACAGACGAGCTTGTAGATTGAAGCCCTAATGTCTCAATACTCGATATCTTGAAAGGCCAATGGTCGGGCTATCAAGCGATCAGGCCCTCAGAAGAGGCTAAAGAGTGTCATTGATACTAATTAGTTGATATATTAACATCCAAAATCCCAACATCCATGTCATCGCTATATGGTTACCACCTATACATCACATCGGTGCCTAGTCAACCTTCCATTGCCATGTCAACATGCCACATCACTTACCACATTGGTATGCCATGTCATCTAGACCCACATTGGTGCCACATCACTTACCACATTGGTATGCCATGTCATCTAGACCCACATTGGTGCCACATCACTTACCACATTGGTATGCCATGTCATCTAGACCCACATTGGTGCCACATCACTTACCACATTGGTATGCCATGTCATCTAGACCCACATTGGTGCCACATCATAATGAGACGTTAGCATGTCAAATCAACTGCCACACAATTGACTGTTGTATCCCCAGATCCACGTCCACTCACCACATCATTATTCTATTGATACCAAGGTTTCTTGTTGGTGACTAGTGTCCTACTTACTAATGTCTACTACCCAGTATTGTGCCATTTTGATAGGTTGATGTACCAACAACTAATACATTGCATTAGTGTTGGTTGACCTCAAGGTGTCCTTAACACAGTTAGCCCGAAATTTGACCTCTCGATGGACTATAGTCCCCAACCATCAAGTGAGAGTCCTTGAACCCTCTATCTCCATGAGCTAATGGATAATGGAGGGTGATATGCTAATATCGAGGACATGTTTGACATGGAATCTAGGTTAGTTGGGGATTTTTGCACAATTAAGTGATGGGGAGCACTATTTTCCATCATTATAACCATAGGTATATAGATGGTGTATGGGTGTTAATGTGAGGATAATTTTGCCCGACAAGGATGGCTTTGTTTGGGTCCTTGGACATCATCTAAGGAGAAACACCATTATCATGCTAGGGTCTAGTACGAGTGGTTTTTAAGGCTTAGTAATAATATAGACTATGCACATGGTACAAAACCACCCTCCAATGCCTCTAAGGTGAATAGTTGGCCTAGTGGTACTCATGGAGACCATCTAAGGGATGGTTCTTAGGCCCTTGAACATTTTTCAAGGATGAAAACTAGTCCCTGAGGGCCTAAAAGAGGTGTAAGATAATGGTCATGGTCCATGTATAAGCTCCCAAGCCACTTCAATACAACACTACAAAGCAAATATTTTCCCACGTATGTTGTATGGACAATGTTTATTTCCCTTTAGTGGTTAATTCCTATTGAAAAGTGTTTGAAATTTTCATGTTATATGTTGATGCCTATTGCTACACTTTTTATCTTTCAATCTCTATTCTTCTAGTAATATATACTTGTCTCATAGACAACCTCAAGCAATATGCTTGGTAACACCCTTGAAATAATATTTACTCATTTATCAAATGTTTTGTATTTCCACTTTTCAACTTTAGTCAAAAAGAAATAATAAATCTTGTTAACAATGAGTAAAATCCATCAAAAGTGTTGCCATAACAACAAATGGTTGTACAAGATTCTCCACCTCCTCCTATGGGTAATGCGGGGAAATGGTAATATGGTCCTAATAACAACAATGCGTAGGTCCTCATGTTAATTCTCACATTTATTTTACCACGAGAGAAAAATCATATGACCCTGCTGTTCAAAAAAAAAGTATGCTATAGTGAGTCCCTCATGCTACCATCCAATAGGAAGAGTATGTCATCCACGAACAGCAGGTAACACTCATCCGTGATCTTGAGCCCACTAAGAGATCCTTCCCTTTTTGCAAAAATGATTAAGCGACTCAGGCCTTCCATAACCATGAGGAATAATAGGGGAGATAGGGGGCAGCCTTGTCGGAGTCCCCTTTCGGAATGAAAAAAATGTGAGGCAGATCCATTTATAAGAATATTGTAGAGGGTGTGGTGATACATGCCATGATCCAGTTGATGAGAGGGAGAGGGAAGCCCAGATGTATGAGCAGCATTTTAATATATAGCCAGCTGACCCGATCGAAGGCTTTAGAGAGGTCAATCTTTAGGAGAATACATTTGAGGTGCTTGGACCAGATGGAATGAAGAGCTTCCTGGGCGGATCCAATGGCTTCATGGATCTGTCTATTCTCAAGGAAGGCAAATTGCTGGGGTGCAATGTGTTTAGACAGAATGGGTTTGAGCCGGTTTGCAATGATCTTGGATATAATCTTGTAAAGGACATTACACAAGGATATGGGGCGAAAGTCATCAAACGAGGATGGGGAGTCAGTTTTAGGGATAAGGGCAATGAACGTAGAGTTTATAGCATGATATAGACACCCAGATGTTCTGCTTTCCTCTACCACCCTGAGTAGGTCCTGTCCCAGCAAGTCAACAAAGGCTAAATAGAATTCAATAGTCCAACCATCCGGCCCAAGGCTCTTGTCTTTTTTGAACCATTTTAAAGTGCTCTCCAGTTCCTCCATAGTGACAGGAGCCATAAGATCAGTCGAGTCCTCCTCGTTTACAAATATAGGGAAACGATTAGCCACATTAATGATCTCTGCCAAATTTGTGCCTGGTGTGCTTCTGTAAATGCTTCTGAAATGAGATGTTCCAAGCTGGGAGAGCTTGTTGAAGGAGTCTGCGAGGCCCCCTTCTGGTAGAGGGAGATTCCAAAAAATATTTGCCACTTTCCTTCCCTTTGCATAATTATGAAAGAACCTTGAGTTTTCATCCCCAGCTTTCAGCCAGATTGCTCTACTTCTCAATCTAAGTGATTCTTCCCTTAGTCTGAAAATATTTGTCTTCTGGTTTTCCAGCTCAATCAATCGGGCCTTGTCTGCTCTAGTGTTAAATCCCAAATTCCGTTCATCTAAGAGAGAGCTTAACTCTGCTTCAATATGTGTGAGCTGGGCAGTATCCTTGATGTTTTTCTCCTTGGCCCAGATAATGACTAGATGCTTCGAATCAGCTCTGTAAGGTTTTTACAAAACCCCTTCGCCAGTGATGCTTCTTTGTCGATAGAGTGTGCCTTCCAGAAATCTGTGACCAATTTCATGAAGTCTTGGTCCTATAACCACGAATGGTTGAATTTGAATGGGGCTTTAGGCTTTCGATGAGGTCCAAGAATCTCCATCAGTATTGGGGAGTGATCAGATATACCCCCCGATCCAACCCATTGTTTATAGTGATGTAAACGATGAAGCAGGGGGCCTTTCAGTAGAAATCTATCCAGTCTGCGAGCCAAAGCTGCTGCGCCCACCTTCTGTTCCTCCAAGTAGGCATGGGTTTCTGCATAGGGACATCAATAAAGTCTGTCTATTCCAAGGTATTTTTCATGAACTCGGTGATGGCATCCACCTGAGCCAAAGAACCCCAGGGTTCGCTGAAGCGCAAGGAAAAATTTAGATCTCCCCCCAGGATGCTGTGGTCAGATGCCATTAAAGTAAGATTTAGGAGGTGCCTCCAAAACGACTCTCTCTGGTGGCAAGGGCCATATATATTCACAATTCAGAGCGCTTGACCGAGTTCCATAGAGAAAATATCCATTCCCAAGAATCCATTTCCACCCCAGGAGGCATCAACCCTGATGTTCCTAGGGTTATATTCGAGCGCCAGTCCCCGAGATCGCCTGATAGCATCAATTGCCAAAAACTTCCATTTTGGTGCCAGAGAATGTAAGGATTGAGAGATAGCCTCGGCCGAACCAAGAGTCTCTTGGAGGAGAATAATATCAGGCTGTTGAACCTCAAAGAGTCTCTGAAGGGCTAGTATTTTGGGGGCACTAGCCAGACCCCGACAGTTGAAAGATAAGATTTTCATGGGGGAACCCTTCGAGGGGTTAAGGGTGCTCTAAGGACCCCTTCAAGAGTGGATTGTTGACCAGATGCGACCTTTGCCCCAGCTCGCCTGATAGCTTTTGACAGATCAGATTTCCTACCTCTGGAGGACAGAGGTCCCATTCCCACGGAAACAATACCCAAGCCGACCTGAGGTCCAGCGGCATCCACATTGTGAGTGCGGGGACGCAGAGAATAAGGGTGGGAGGTGGACTGCTTGGGGGAAGACAGCGAGGAGGATGAGGATGAGGCTGGCAGAGTTGGAGGGGCAGTGGAGGCTATCATGGGGGGGGACGATATAGTGCAGTGAGCCATGGTGCACGATGCATTTGATATAACCAAAGAAGAGGAGATACCAAATGAAAAGGAGGAAGGGTTAAGAGCGGTACCCGAGACCTGAGCGGCTGCTGCTGCGGCCCGAGCCCTAGTCAATGGAGGCGAAGACGAACCGAGCCCCTTCGTCCCTGCTTTTATTGGGGTGGCATGTGCTGTTGCGATCCCCTGTGATGGGCGAGGAATGACAGGGGAAGCTCCTCTAGAAGGTATATGAACATATTCCTTTCAGATGTCGAAAATTCCATGAGCATGGGCACCTATTTAGAAACTGCCCTCTCAGCAAAATAGAGAACAAAAGTAAGGTGAACACAAAGAAAGATACTAAAGGCTTTCACAAAGTGGTTCATAAAGGAAATGGGGGCAGGAGGGGGCTAAAGCAGCAGCAGATAGAAGGACCACAGACTAATCTAAATAGGTTCCAAGTTCTCGAAGAAGAAGAAGAGATAAGAAAGATAAATCAGGTAATGGAAAGAAGCCCAGGGGAAAAGGAGAAAGAGGAAGACACGGCTCAAACACAGGATAGTATCAAATAGAAAGAGACTATGATGAGCGATGCAGAACCAAAGATGGACTAAGAAATGACCCAGAGTGAGATGGAAATGGAAGATCATGAACTACAAGAGATTCTTGACAGGGAACACCTAGATCTGGAAGGATTCTTGAAATGAGTGGGGTAGACTTTTTACCGCCAGAAGATTTTAATAGGGTGCAACAGCTGTTCCTATGGAAAACTCAGGCTATAGGGCTGGACAGACAAGGAAAAAGTGAAAGGAAGGGCAATGAAGGTGTGAAAACCATGAAAAACACACCAAGATTAGCTCCCAGAATTTCAGGAAAGAAAAGGGGCAGGAAAAAGCAGAACGAGTTATTAATGGAATGTGGAAAGCTAATGATAGATTCAGGTAAGATGAAAGATCTAACCAGCTACTCCTTTACAAATCTTTAATAATGAAGTTTACATCTTGGATAGGTGCACTTTTCAATTTTCCAACTTCTCCTTAGCATCATTGCCATCCAATATCACGTTTAGCATATTCACCTTCACATTACACTGTTTCTTGTAGAAAAATAAGGACACTTGTAGCAGTTTGCAACCCGACTTCTAAGCTTGCCCAAATTCACACGAAACACATGATTTTCCTTAATTCTCTATACATACTTACTGTCTCGATACTCAACACTTAACATACATACGAGCTTGTAGATTGAAGCCCTAATTTCTCAATACCCGATATGTTGAAAGGCCAATGGTTGAGCTATCAAGCCACTGGGCCCTCAGGAAGAGGCTAGAGAGTGTCATTGATACTAATTAGTTGATATCTTAACATCCAAACGCCCAACATCCACGTCGTCACTATATGGTTACCACCTATACAACACCTCGGTGCCAAGTCAACCTTCCATTGCAATGTCAACATGCCATATCACTTGCCACATTGGTATGCCATGTCATCTAGACCCACATTGGTGCCACATCATAATGAGACGTTAGCATGTCAAATCAACTGCCACACAATTGACATGCGATATCCCCGGGTCCACATCCACTCATCACATCATTACTCTATCGTTATCAAGGTTTCTTGCTGGTGACTAGTGTCCTACTTACTGATGTCTACTACCCAATATTGTGACATTTTGATAGGTCGATAACGAAGAACTAATACATTGCATTCGTGTTGGTTGACCTTGAGGTGTCCTTAATACAGTTAGCCTGACATTTGACCTCTTGATGGACTATAGTCCCCAACCATCAAGTGAGAGTCCTTGAACCCTCTATCTCCATGAGCTAATAGATAATGTAGGATAATATGTTAATATCAAGGACATCTAACCTAGACTAGGTTAGTTGGGGCTTTTTGCACAATTAGGTGATGAGGAGCACTATTTGCCAGCATTATAAACCATAGGTATATAAATGTTGTATGGGTGTTAATGTGAGGATTTGCCCAACAAGGATGAATTTTGTTGGGGCCTTGCACATCATCTAAGAAGAAACACCATTATCATCTTAAGGCCTATGAATGGTTTTTAAGGTTTAGCAATAATATAAACTATGCACATTATACAAAACCACTTCCCGGTGATCTAAAATGAATGGTTTATAAATGAAAATGTATGTTTATATAATTTATAGGATGCACAGGTTAGTTAATATTATATGGTTTGTATTAATAAAATAAATGGACAAATTAATAGAACTGCTGGCAAATCAACATTTAAAAAATTATTATGATGAAGACTTTTCAAACAATTTTATGGGAAAATTCAATTAATAGAACTGTTGGCAAATGAACCTTTAAAAAAATATTATGAAGTAGACTTTTCAAACATTTCTGTGAGAAAATTTAAAATTTTGTGGGAAAATTTGGGCTTGGCGCCAATCGGCTGTTCGTTTCTCCTTGTCTCGAAGTCCCACCGCCTGAACATTCTCTTCCAACGATTGATTAAGGTGTGGCTGTCAGGGTTCACACCCAGTGGAAAGCTTATTTTCTGAACCAGCTGTCTTATATTATTATATGATATTTGGCAAGGTGGGCTCTATAATATCTGGTATTCAACGATTTGGAAAACTTTTGAGCAGACAGATCAGTGTGCTTTGAGGAGCAATAGCCAAGACAGGTTTACCAGCTCTGCATTTACTACTATTTTTTCTGTGAGGCCGATCTTCCATAGTTTTTGCCCAAAACAGGTATGTGTTTTAGCTTTCTCTTTGTTTTCTTAAAAAATAGCTCCTTGAAGATAGGGTGTAGAAACTGCAGGCAAAATTAGAGACAGGGACCATAGCAGCTTCCTCCCACTCCAGAGAGAATCATCACATCTCGTCGTATACCCTACCGGATTCCCAGTCGTTGCAGATTCCGTCATAACCTGTCATCTCAGGGTTTAAAATTATATTAAAACACCGGGACTATTGGACTTCAAAAAAATCATAAAAATTTTGTTCTTGGCACTTCTGCACTTGCTAAGACAGCGATGAAGGAGAAAATACTGGTTGTGGCTGAGCAGTATACGGATATCTACACCAAAACCCAAAACTGGTTGAATCTAGTCGATCTTGCATTGCAAGACCTTGATAGGGGTATACCGATTTTATCAATAGGATGCATATGTTTGTGTAGTTTTTTTATTGTCTTAATCATATGACGAAAACCAGAGTACAAGAATATGGGTTTCAATGCTTTGCAACCATTGAGTTCTTGAGGCTCGGTTGCAACTTGGAGAACTAGGAATATTTTGAGAAGAGTATATATATTCTTTTCAATCCATGTCCTTGCCTTGCAGGACATTGAGGGGTATATAGATTCTTCTCAATGGAAAACAGTTGCCGTTTGTGTGGTTGTTTATGATCTTGCCATTTATTCACGTTTTTTTGTAATATGTAAAAAGTTGCAACCTCATTAAATGACATTTACACAGCTAGAATACACCAGTGCTACCTCTAGAGAGATAAAATCAGCTGCGTTCATCTGATTCCTCAGTGCTCAAGATACTGGCCCATTGTATAAACATAATCGAATATCCTTCGCTTTGACAAGTGAAATAGCTAGTAAACTCAAGGCAGCAATATCAAGATGAGTCCATATGTGCTACATTATTAGATTAACTTGGTAAACTGATATCCTGTTGCCTGTTCAGATTGTTGGGGCTACCTTTAGATTCTTTCTTTTTGATTGTACAGACTTTAAACACATACCCAACCCATTTCCTTGTAAGCGTTACTAAGCATAGGATGATAATATGGGGCATTTTCTTGGATCGGATTCCAGCTTAGTTATTTCCTCTGCTTTTGGGCATATGTAAAGTTAAGTGCATTTTAATGGAATGTGATTGCTTGTTTCTGTGTTAAGATATCTGCAAATTTCCTTGCTGACACTTTCACATCAATGTAAGAGAAGTCCTTATAATCAAATGGGTATTTATCCCAGGAGTTTATTCTTGCACATTCTCACACTTTCAAGGATTGCATATGTGCCATAAATCATAGACAAGTACCTAGACTTGGAAGAAAACTCAAAGTTAGAACCTCTTTTGACAGCGTATAGGTCCTCCTCATAAGACAGTTGTAGAGACTTCTCCCTTCAACGCGGTTGGGCTTTAAGACTACCGCTAAGACACGCTAGATCTCCTTACTTGAACAACACCTAAAACACATCCTTTAGGACTGTGTATTTAGTCTATTTCTTATTGTGGATTAGGGGTTCATTTAGGCTCCCTTTGACTGCCTCTTAGATGTGAATAGAAGACTGCAGCTAGGGCTCTTTTGGAGCTTCCTTTGACAGCGCATGGAAGCCTCCTTGCTGTGATGAAGAGCCTTCTTTTGGGACATCGAAGGAGCCTCTCTTCACTGTGATTTAATCCCTTTAGGACAGCATATAAGGCTTGCGGCTAGGGCATGTTGTACAACAACTAGGGCTCCTCCAAGGCTGTCCTAAAGGGCTCTTTAGATGAATCCTACACCTCTTGACAAGACTGTCCTGTTGTGCCACTGCTGCACTATGTCATGGCTGTCCCGTTGTGCCACTACTGCACTATGTCATGGTTGTCTCATTGTGCTTTGCCATACCATAACAACACCATGAATTTGCCACACTAAATACTAGTTGTCCCATGTTGTACCATTGTACCATTGCTGTCCCGTTGTGCACTATATGCCATTGACCATTGTTGTCTCATTTTTGTAACATATGCTGCACCATACTGCACCAAGTTGCCTTTGCTGTCCCATTGCTGTATCATTGCAGCACCATGTAGCATTGTTGTCCCACTGCTGCAACAAACTTCTTGCTATCCATACCTGTGTCGACGATACCTGTGTTACGTGTAACGTGTTCTAGTTGTGCACACTACAGTCAATGTTGAAGCTCGAATGAAGGTGCAACAAATCACGATTCACACTGCACAGCCTATGGCTATAGCTTATAGGCTCACATGGTAGTGGGCACGGGCTCAAGCAGCCGCGTAATCAGCGACTAGCAGTGACTGAACTTGCAAGGTGCCTGCATGCCGCTGCAGGACTACATCGATCTCCTCAAGGCTCACACTGCACAGCGCAATAAAATGCACAACAATATGCCAATACAAATGCACTCCTGCTATGCCAATACAAACACTCTGCTAACTCAATACTCTATTCACTCGACCGACTGGCACAGCTTGTGCCAAATCCTTAGAGTGCCATTGTTTATAAAGAAAAAATTGGCGGGAATCGTTGTAGAAAAGCAGTATGCGGCCCATGGTTTTTCATGTAAACAGGCAAATAAAACTGTAAAAAAAAACTGGCAAACCCTAAGTCGAACCTAAAAAAAATCGATCAAATTCGCGTTCAGGTTCGTGTTCGGATGAGGTTCAAATTTGATTAGGTTCGCCTTTTGGGTTCAAATTTTAGGTTCGGTGAACTTGAACGAATTTCAATTTTTTTTTTTGAGGTTCGCCGAATTTCAAACCTGAACCTTCAAATTCAGCGAACCTTGTGACATAGCCTGCTACATGAGGGGAATGGTCCCTTTGTAAAATTTTCCTTCGGTACATCTCAGACATGTACCTTCATGCTCCTTTTGTATTCAGGCATCCCAGTCACCATCTGACTCACATCGAGTAAGGCCCCACAATAAGTAGACCTTTGGTGCTATAGGTGAGATGTGTCAACTAACATGGTCCCCGATGGACCATCCTGCAACTTGGTACAAATTGCCAATGCTGAACCCATGAGTAAAAGCATCTTTGAAAATTCTATTTTCAAACATGTACCTTCCCATCGATGAATGCCACCCTGAAACCTTTGACTTCCGTTGCCGAAATGGACACCAGGTTCTTCTTGCGATCAGGTACATAAAAGAGATTCTGTAAATGAATTGAGTTACCCTCATTCAATTGAGGGGTAACATTTCCTACACCCTTTTCGGGATAGGTGGCATCGACTCCAAATATAATCCCACGATTGTTTCTTACCAAATTCAAGAGAGCACCCTTCTATTCGATGAAGTGCCTTGAAGCACTATAATCAATAAGCTAGCTTCCCACAGAATCTGAAGGAGAGGGCCAATACAAGATATCGCTTCTTTATCTTATCAGAAACAACATTTGATTCTTCATACCTGGGGTTCCTTGCTTTCTTTGAAGAGTCAGTCGTTTCCTTGATGACCTTCATTATCTGTCATTCCTTCGATCATTGAAGATGTCCTTGGAATGATTGTTATCTTCATCAATAGATGTGTCCTTGCCATTTGTACATTCCTTCGCATAATGGCCGAACTTATTGTAATCTGCCTTTCCTTTCACCCTGAGATCCGGACTTCCCATTGAAGTGATATGTAGGTAGGCCATCAGAAGCTTCCGCTGCGCCATTTTGATGATATGCTCTGCTTCGACTTTACCCTTGGCGAATTTGAAGAGGGATGAGGAATCCATGGATCCTTTTGTCCTTTCCCAGTTGCCTTCACTGATTGCTATTTCACTCATGACTGCGTATGGGATAAGGGATTTTCCTTTTATGACTGCATATAGGATAAGGGCTTTTCCTTTCATGATAGCAAGGGCATTCCATGTGTAGAGGACTTCTTCTAGGACGATGTTGAGGTGCCATCTCCATTAGGCAGCGTAGCGACTAGGTTTAGGGCATCTCTTCTCCTTAGACTTGCGGCCAGGGTTTCTGCCTTCATTTCCATGGCTGCATATTACTACTTCTTCATAGGGCAGCATTTAGGGCTTCTCCATAGGGCAAGATTAGGGCTTCCTTCACCGTGCTAGATCTCCCTTTCCTCCCGCATCTAGGGCTTCTTCATTAGTGCAGTGTAGAGCCTAGGGCACTCCCTCTAGACTAGTGCTATAATTGGTCACTTTTGATGATGGTTATCCTCTTGAGCGTTCATTCTCCACACTAGCAAATGCATATATTGGATTAAGTATAGAGAAGGAGGATGATGGGTGAGACAACAATGGTAATACACAAATTCTAATGATTATGGCATCGAGGAGGACTACTGATAGTCATCGGCTATGAGAATCTTCCATCTATGGTTCTAGTGTCCATGCTATTTTGTATTTTCCATTGGCATTCCAATCTGTAGTAGCATTGAATCAATATCTATGTTGTATGTTTTCTACATTCTGATTTTTATGACTTAATGAGAAGACCACAGTTTGTGGTTCTAACTTCTTGTGTTTTCCATTTGATCATCATTGATGTAGTACTAGTAAGTACTAGTTGTATGATTGAATTTGTATCATGTAGATGTTCTAGTTTCTAAATTCTAAAATAATTGAAATCCTTATTGTCATGTTTTTAGAGTCGATGTGTCTTGTCTCACATATGAGAGATGAAACACTTGGTATTACCTTAGATTGGGTATTTATTTGGTATTTGCCACTGTAAATGGGTTGTTATTTGGTTGCTTGAAACTGTTCATGTACTGTAGGTGTAGAATTTCTTTGCTAACAAAATTCATAGTTGATTTGCCTCCCAAACAAATTATTGTTTGTGTGTGGATTTTTTGATTTGTTGATCTTATATGTCTTGCCATAATATTACAAGTGTCCACAATGAATGAAACTCTGTGATTTCTTGTTGGGGTTTCACATTCTCTAGGCATGCTCCTATTTGGATCGCAGGAAAATCAAGGTTATGGTCTTGAATACCAACATGATTGGACCAAGAACCAGTAATGTATGTCTAACAATAGACCTTAGGCATCACAAAGGACACACCTCCAGTCATATGATGGTCTGATAATTGATGTCAAAGAATTTTTAAACTCCAGTATCAGTTGTAGTTGCTTTAGTTTCTTAAATATTTTCTTCTCCTGTGATTGGGTGCATAGTTATACTTATCTATTGATATGATTTTGTCAAAAATTGGGTTCAAAAACTATCTTGAATTCATGTTTGGAGGGATATAAAGATAGTGGTCACTGCAAAAGGTAAGTTATTAATGGTAGTTGTTGCCCATATTTCAGAAATTTTGATATAAATCCTGAGAGAAGCTTTGTATCCTAAATTGAGTGGGGCTTTAGGATTGAGAGACTTGGGGATCCTAAACAAAGCATTGGGAGAGAAATTATGTTGGGATTGACTTCGGGTTAGAGATGAACTCTAGAAACAAATATGGGATATGAAATATGGCCACTCTTCTCAATTGAAAAAGTTGCAAGCAACCAAGCATCCTCTAAGATCTTCCATACGAAATTTGCCACAGGCCAACTAGACCTTAATTCAAAGTCATGTTTTTTGAGAGACCTGGAATGGTCACACTAGTGACTACATTATTCTCAAAAGATTCTTGGCAATATATGCCACAATTGAGGGATTGTTAATCCTAGAGATTTAATAACATTTACTTCAAAGCATCAGGGTCTTACTGTAGAAGAATTTTAGAAACTGATTCAATCCCCTAGGCTATGGAAGGAATGGAAAACAGTTGAAGATTGGCAATCACATCCATCTTTCTCTCCCTGGCCTATTTTAGCTCATGAGCTTCAAAAATGAAAAATATCCAATGCTCAGGATGAAGACAAACTCTGGTGAGGTTCTCAAACCAAAGGGATGTTTACTCTCAAGGAATCCTACTCTCTTATAGTTGGTCATCAAGACATCCGCTAGGATCCCATTTGGAAGAAAATCTAGATGAATGGTGTTTTCCCATGGTCCTCAATTCCTTTGGCTAGTTGAATGACGTAAGATCCTCACATGGGATCAAATCAGGAAAAATGGATTTTAGGGCCCCTAACTTTGTACTTTATGTTGGAATTATGAATATTCTATGGAGCATATATTGAATGTATGTCCTTCCATTGAACATATTTGGATGCATAGTTGACTGCCTTTTGGATTCTTGTACTGTAACTTCAACAGTTTTTTATGCTTGTACTCCCTCATAGATCCAGCATATTCAATAGTCCTGTTCAAAATAGAGAGTGGATTATTTCCCATAGTTTTGTCATGTCAATGCTTTGGAAAGAAAGGAAAAACCAAATATTTAAGCAAAAGAAAGAAAGGACAAAGTCATGGTCTACATCAAAGTGCAACATGGGGGTTACGTTATTCCTACTCAAACTCACAATGAAATGCTGAGGTGCCAAGTGTATTACCATGAAAGTCTACAGCTCCCTTACTTTCAGTGTCTGTGAAAATAGGATTAGTTTAATGAACTGTATTTCTGTGACCTCAATAGTGTTTTCAGGATTTAAATTATCAGCAAGGAAAGCGTGATCTTCACCATACTTTTCATATGGTTGATTTTCTTCCCCTACCTTTGCATGTTGTATATGTACTTGTATGTTTCTTTGGTAGAGATTTCTCCTCCATGAGAAAGACTGCCCCAAGAATGCCTATCTGCCCTCTTAGACAGAGCAATATCTGTGTGATAGAGATGAGATCTATAATTTGTTGATCTTATATGTCTTGCCATAATATTACAAGTGTCCACAATGAATGAAACTCTGTGATTTCTTGTTGGGGTTGCACATTCTCTAAGCATGCTCCTATTTGGATCGCAGGAAAATCAAGGTTATGGTCTTGAATACCAACATGATTGGACCAAGAACCAGTAATGTATGTCCAACAATAGACCTTAGGCATCACAAAGGACACACCTCCAGTCATATGATGGTCTGATAATTGATGTCAAAGAATTTTTAAACTCCAGTATCAGTTGTAGTTGCTTTAGTTTTTTAAATAGTTTCTTCTCCTGTGATTGGGTGCATAGTTATACTTATCTATTGATCTGATTTTGTCAAAATTTGGGTTCAAAAACTATCTTGAATTCATGTCTGGAGGGATATAAAGATAGTGGTCACTGCAAAAGGTAAGTTATTAATGGTAGTTGTTTCCCATATTTCAGAAAGTTTGATATAAATCCTGAGAGAAGCTTTGTATCCTAAATTGAGTGGGGCTTTAGGATTGAGAGACTTGGGGATCCTAAACAAAGCATTGGGAGAGAAATTGTGTTGGGATTGACTTCGGGTTAGAGATGAACTCTAGAAACAAATATGGGATATGAAATATGGCCACTCTTCTCAATTGAAAAAGTTGCAAGCAACCAAGCATCCTCTAAGATCTTCCATATGAAATTTTCCATAGGCCAACTAGACCTTAATTCAAAGTCATGTTTTTTGAGAGACCTGGAATGGTCACACTAGTGACTACATTATTCTCAAAAGATTCTTGGCAATAGATGCCACAATTGAGGGATTGTTAATCCTAGAGATTTAATAACATTTACTTCAAAGCATCAGGGTCTTACTGTAGAAGAATTTTAGAAACTGATTCAATCCCCTAGGCTATGGAAGGAATGGAAAACAGTTGAAGATTGGCAATCACATCCATCTTTCTCTCCCTGGCCTATTTTAGCTCATGAGCTTCAAAAATGAAAAATATCCAATGCTCAGGATGAAGACAAACTCTGGTGAGGTTCTCAAACCAAAGGGATGTTTACTCTCAAGGAATCCTACTCTCTTATAGTTTTTCATCAAGACATCCACTAGGATCCCATTTGGAAGAAAATCTAGATGAATGGTGTTTTCCCATGGTCCTCAATTCCTTTGGCTAGTTGGATGACGTAAGATCCTCACATGGGATCAAATCAGGAAAAATGGATTTTAGGGCCCCTGACTTTGTACTTTATGTTGGAATTATGAATATTCTATGGAGCATATATTGAATGTATGTCCTTCCATTGAACATATTTGGATGCATAGTTGACTGCCTTTTGGATCCTAAAACTGTAACTTCAACGGTTTTTTATACTTGTACTCCCTCATAGATCTAGCATATTCAATAGTCCAGTTCAAAATAGAGAGTGGATTATTTCCCGTAGTTTTGTCATGTCAATGCTTTGGAAAGAAAGGAAAAACCAAATATTCAAGCAAAAGAAAGAAAGGACAAAGTCATGGTCTACATCAAAGTGCAACATGGGGGTTACATTACTCCTACTCAAACTCACAATGAAATGTTGAGGTGCCAGGTGTATTACCATGAAAGTCTACAGCTCCCTTACTTTCAGTGTCTGTGAAAATAGGATTAGTTTAATGAACTGTATTTCTGTGACCTCAAAAGTGTTTTCAGGATTTAAATTATCAACAAGGAAAGCGTGATCTTCACCATACTTTTCATATGGTTGATTTTCTTCCCCTACCTTTGCATGTTGTATATGTACTTGTATGTTTCTTTGGTAGAGATTTCTCCTCCATGAGAAAGACCGCCCCAAGAATGCCTATCTGCCCTCTTAGACAGAGCAATATCTGCGTGATAGAGATGAGATCTGTAATTTTCCCATTTGACATTGAGCTCCATCAGAAGAGCCAAATTTTCAGCATGTGGCCAACTGGAAGAGGAGGAAATGACAGATTGTTGGCAGCCAATATCAGCAAGAGTGAACAGCTCATGCCTGTGAAGAAACTGGATGATTGGGGGAGGAAGAATGTGATTCCCAGCCATTCCAATGATTACTAAAATGGCTTACAACTTCCTGTAGGATGTCTTTCTGAGTAGTTAGTATTATATTGTCCATATTTCTAATATACCAGATTGTGTTGGAATTTTTTCTTTTGGAAGCTATCTTATGAAAGTACTTAGTATTATTATCTCCCCTAGAAACCCGCGTCATTTTTATTTTTTGTCTCCATTCCTCTGCCTGATAATTTAGAGAGCTCCAATATTGTATTTTTGCTTTGTTCAGATAGGAAATTAGGCCTTGTAGGGTCCATGAATTCTGAAATATCTTTATCTATAATAGAAAACTCCCGAGAGAGTGTCTTCTTGCACTTGATGATGCATGTCTTAACCTTTGACTTTAGCCTGTGCAGTTTTTGAGTGACCTGATACATCATTTTATTTTTCATTATCCCTAAAGGCCTCATCCAAGATATCTTAATCAGGTCCACTAAATATTTATCTTGTAGCCATACTTGATTGAACTTGAATAGTAATTCCTTGGCTTCTTGTTCACCATTCCATTCCAAAAAGATTGCATTATGATCGGAAACTAAAATTTCTTGGTGCAGAAGCAGATGCAGCTCAGTTGCTTGAAAGCACAAGTGGATGTAGAAGGATCGAGTTTTGTACATATCCTATGGGGAATGATCCTGCCAAATCAAACAAGAATCTAAGAGAAACGGTTCAGGAGGATGATGAAGTAAGAGATGGTGAAGGGGGTTTGGGAGGAGAAACAATGCAACTTGAAGATGAAGAACAAGCTCCAATGGAATGGGTGAGGACAGACTTAGCTGGTGAAAATCAAGGGGAAACATTAAACACCAGGACTGGTGCTGAACTAAAAAGATTACCTGATACATATAACAGTGGCCAGCATTTGGTGAGAACATCCCATCCTATTGGAAACTTGTTAAATGGGGAGAGGCAGAGTCAATCTCCTATCAGTCAGCATCATAGAGATGAGATAGATGCTAGAAACAAGAGAGATAAGCATTCGATAGTAACAATTGATCTATTAGCATCAGAGGTTGCTGGTAGTTGGGCATTCAGTACAGCTGGTTCAGTTCATGGCGACAATGAATCTCTTCGGAGTGATGATAGACAGCCAGGGCAGGAAGGATCAGTGATGAAGGAATTAATCAAGATTTTGATGCTAGTCAGATTGCAGCAGTAGGTGAGAATATTAGGTCCATGCAAGATCTACTATTAAGTAGCTTGAAGTGTCAACACACAGTGCCTGAAGATGCAGTGGTAGGAAGTCAAAATTCTCCACCTCCCAAGTTAGCTTCTCGGCAAAGCTATGCGCACCAAGCTTTGAATGAGATGCTTGATATTGTTGCCCCTGATTTCAGGCAGCTTCATGGACTTAGAAGAAATAACGATAATGCCCCTGACACTGAAGAAGATGATAAAAATCATGATGATGACGACACTGAGGAGGGTTCAGAAGAACCAGAATCTGAATAGGAAACTGTCTTTCTATTAACTCTGGATGTGTCTGAACACATGCCAAATGATTCTCCTGTCATGGCAGTGCAATTGTTCTTTGGTAAGCCATGCCATTACTTGGTGTTTTTATGACTGCCATACCTAATGGGTTGAAAGTTTGACTACTGTAGTTTGGTTGAAGCAATGATCCATGGATGGTAATGCCCATTAGATGTATAAGTGTGCTAAGCTTTTGCTTGGAAGGTGCTTAGAAATCTTTTGGCTCTCTGAACATTGCGATCTCTTGTATGACTGTAGATGAGTTCCTATTTATTGACTGTTATTCTACATAAGCAGAGTACACTTTGGCACTTTGGTGCATAAGCACCTTGACTCTGCCTCTGTAATATTAATTATAAAATTCTAGCAGACAATAACAGTTGGAACTCCAACCTAGAAGGCCAATAGTTGGAACTATCACAGATTGGTTTTGCACTCCTGTAACCATACTAAACCCAGAGAGATAGTGACTGGAGTCTGAAATTTTGACAGAATGGAAGCCAAAAGAAACATGATTCTGAGAAGTTCATTTTTTTAAGATTTAGAATTTAATTCTTGATTGCCTCCTGAGCTTGCTTGAGTCATTAAATATGATATGTTTCCATTGCATAAGCAAGCCTACAATGTCTTCAGTGCACCTGACAGTGTTGTCATTTGGGTAAAGCACAAACCTTCTGTAGTGCTATCTTGTGTGTGGAGGAAAAACTATTAAAATATTATGAGACTGCTCTAATGGATGTTAGGAATTAATTACAAGTGAACCCACTGGCTGTTTATCTCTTTAATAATGGCATTGGAGTGCTGGTTTTTGTTTGAATATGTACACTGTTCCTTTCCTTAGGGACATTTAATTTGTTGCTGTTGTTGAATATAATTACATTTTATGTCAATGCTTGGGTAATGTAGAGGAAGAAGTAAAGTGAGTCTGTTTTGTGTTAATGCTGGAGAGTATATTTCTTTGTATTTGAGTCTTAAGGAAGAGTGCTGGACTACAATGCATTCAAGAGTAGTTTTGATGGTTGGCAAACATGAGCTAGGGCAAGTGTTGTTTCGAAGGGGAATGCTGCTTGAGAGCCTTGCTGTTTAATTGAATAGCTTCTCATTCAATTGTTAAAAGAACATTGAGGTGCCAGGAATGTTTTGGACGAAACCATCTTCATTAATAGTTGGAAACCGAAGCAATAGGAATCAGGTTGACTAGAAAATTACAGAATCTGCATTCTCTCAGACATAAATGATTTTCTTAAGGAGTTCATTTTGCATATAAGATTGAGAACAAGAAAGTATGGGACCAACATAAACGTTAATACTAGTATATTGTCTATAAGTCCTCTTAATACTAGAAACTCTTGGATATTAGGTAGCCCATTGGTATTTCCTTGAGCATGTTATGATGTTTACCAAGCATTCGTAAATTCAACCCTAACCTAAGAAAGCTAAGTCCCTGCATTAAACTAATCTCTCAGAATAATAAGAACTCCACCGAACGTCTTTAAAGTCAAGCATATCAAAGAAACATTTGAGTCTTAAACCATCAAGTGCACTAAAAGCAGTGCGATGTGAATGTAGAATGTAAGGCATTTATGCAGAAGCAGTGGACCTCTTCTGCTGAAAAGAGATGCCAAGTCACTATATGGATTGAGATGATAACCTTAAACGCATTTCATTCATCCACATCCAAAACTTAAATCTAGGATATGTGAACTGAGAATTCAGCATGTCAGGACTAAATTACTTCACACATCTGAAACATATGAAACATGACAAATAATTCTAGTGAAGGTGAAAAAAGGATATATTTGAGGAGGTTTTGCCAACTATTGGCAAAACCAATTTGTGCAAAACCAATCTGTGAGGAGGTGCTCCAAATTTCTAGGAAAACATCATATATTTATGATGATATACCATTGCTTAGTAAATTGATGCAAACAAATAACAGTTTTTTTTTTGTTGTTCTGGGCAAACGAATATATGCATTTACTGGGAACCAATTACAACTAACAACCAAAGATACTACTTGAATCTGAAATCTTCCACCTTTGCTTGCTAAGCAACTATTTATCTGTTGATATTTCTTCATCCTTTTTCATTCTCACTCATCTTGTTCTTCATTTCTGTGCATGATCCTTCTTTTCTGCTCACTTTGTCATCTTAATTGCTCCATCTTAGTCATATTAAGCTTCTCTTCTCATTATTCGCCAAGTTTCCCTGTCCATATGGCCTATCTTGGGAATCTATTTCTTGAGTATTAATTCCTAGAGTCGACATACTGTTATCCTTTCTACTACTATTGTTTATAGGAACTTATTCTAGCGTAGGCACCAACACTTCATTTGGCAGCTCCCAAGGGGCATGTTCTTTCTTGGGAAAAATATGATTCTGATTTATGCCTATAGCCTTACCATACATTTTGATGTCATCCCAACCAAGTATACGTAGGAATTTCGCTATTAGATGTATGGTATTATGGCATCCCAAACATCTAAAAGGGATTCCCCAGTAATCCACTCGTTTTATGATAGATTGTGTACTCTAATAGATATCAAGGGTAGCCGAGAGACCTTTTATGGAATCTAGTTCAATGAAAAACCATGCTACTCATTTTTCTAGAAGGCCAGCACTCCCTTCATCGACATAATAGAATTTTCCTATCTTGTTGGCAATTTCCATGATTTCCTTCTTGGTCCATAGTTCCAAAGGAAGGCTAGGGAGTTTAACCCATATGTATTTTCGCTGGGGATCTTCTTTAATAGGATTAAATCCGACTGTCTAATTCTACAAGCATAAAAATCCCCTACCTTTCACACATGAGATTGAGCCAATCCTATCTGCATCTTCCACTGTCATGAAGTGGAATCCAAACCAACTATTGAGGAGCATGCTTACCTTCAGTCTATTTCCAACAATACAGAACCAACATTTCTGCACCCATTCTTTCATTTGTCCACTAGACATCCTAATGTGTTCCCAGTGGCCCACCAATACCTTATGCTTCATCTTTACCACATTATCCCAATATATATCAATACCCATAATGAGTTTTTGTATCTGTTCCTGCTTCTTGATCGATTTCTTTTACGTTTGTCTATTTTTTTTTGGATCGGGTTCCATTTGAAGATTCCTTTCCAAGATATGTATCTGAGTCCTCATGTTGGGATGTTTTCAACAGGCTAATGGATGTGGGAACTTGATTTGGTCTTCCCAGTCTCTCTGCAAATTCATTTTCTATGACTATCGATACTTCTATAATTTTCCTGTCGTCATAAATCTATTCCATAGAAAAAGATTGACCAACCATGTCAATATTGACTATTAGAACTGCATTACTTTTTAAGAGGGGCTTCAAGCGAACCAGCACATTGTTTTTATTGATCGACTTCAATTTTAGGGTTTAGAAAGAAGGAGTGGCAGCCAATCCTGTAAGTCGAGGAGAAACGATAAGGTCGAGGAGAAACGATAAGGTCTCAAAGGGCAGTCGGGCCAACAAACCATCACTCAACTCGTAGGCTAAAGCCTTGATGAACTACCCATTGAACCTCATTGCCGTATATCATTAACGAGAGCTGAGAAGAGCCCATACACTAGTCACTGCCAAGCAGCCGAGAGCCCATCAGTCCCACAAGGTGCTTGTCAGCCGAGAGAACCTAAGTCACAGGAGGTGCCGATAGACACAGGAAGGAGGTGCCGAGAGACAGGAAGGAGGCAGCCAACGTATTGGTCAGCACAATGATACTACATATGGGTGAAAATAAAATCCAAATAAAATGTGAAAGTGTGACCGATTTTATTTGTACTATAGAACAAAGGCTAGTGGGTTAATCTCCTGAAAAAAGGTGTTAACATAGTCTGTCGAAAGGTACATTTTGCTTCAGGATAACCCCTAGATTGCTATCTTTTTATGAGGAAGCAAAAACATGGGAAATGTTTGGTTAGGTAGGAATACAACTTGTCAATTTGGTCTAGCTTGAGTGATTAAAAGAGAAGGTTGTTAGGCTCTCCACCATTTCATGGATTCATATAGTGATGAGACAAAAGAAGCTCTCTCTTGAGACCTGACTAGGTGATTCATAACAGTTGTGGTGTTGGTGCCTTAACTTAGCCAGAAAATGCCAAAACTCTATTGATGCAAAAAATTTATTGCTGAATCTACCTCAGAGTATGCCATAGTCACTGAATATGACATGCATGGTTTTACCAAGGAGGCCCTAAACTTTTGAACAATGAAACTTTACATTGGTATCTTGGCAGTAGCTGCATTGGTCTTATTAGCATTACACCACTTTTAATATGAGTCTTCACAATAGAGAATCACTATTACACTTTGTTGATTTGTGTTAAAAAGAAAAATAAAACGCAATACATTTCTTTTGGCATGCAATGTTGTTGTTGGTAGTTTTCTTGTATGTGTGCCACATGTAAAGCTAACATGCGTTAAATTTCTTTCACCTTGCAATATTTTTATTGGAAGCGTGCTTGTGTTTGGGCTAGAAACTATGCTAGATTTCTTTTTCTTTGCAATATTGTTGTTTAAGTATGGGGGATTTACGCAGTGCATTATATTAGATATCATTTTTGGGATTCAACTGCGTTAAGTAAGTCATTCAAACGTATGACCATTCCCATGAGAGGTAGTCGTAACTGACTAATTTCTCATGATTTTTGAATAGTTCACTTAGCACTCATTGCATCGGGTGATGCTCACAGGGGTGAAGAAGTGGGATTGAAACTAGTGAAATGTGGAGAACGAATCACATAGCATCAATCATCACTTCCGGGGCTTGCACCCGGTAACCAGGACTTCCCAGGAGGTCACCCATCCCAGAACTCTAGCAAGTGTTATATTTCCTTCACCTTGGCAATGTTATTGGAAATGTTGTGCTTGTGTTTGGGCTAGAAGTTGTGCTAGATTTCGTTTGCTATGCAATATTGTTGTTTTCAATTTGGTTGTTTATTATAGAAGGAAATCTAACACGTGTTAGATTTCCTTCACCTTGGTGACGTGCTTTTGTTTGTATTAGAAGGAAATATAACATGCACTAGATTTCTTCTGGCATGAAATGTTGTTGTTGGTAGTATGCTTGTATTTATGCTACATGTAAAGCTAGCACGCGCTAAATTTATTTTACCTCGCGACGTTGTTATTAGAAATGTGATTGTGTTTTTGATAGAAGTTGTTGGATTTGGTTTCCCCTACAATATTATTGTTGGCAATGTGCTTTTGTTTGTGCTAGAAGTAAATCAAGCGTATGCTAGATATCTTTCACATTGCAATGTTGTTTTTGGCAATGTGATTGTGTTTGTGCTAGAATAAACTTTAGAATGTGTAAGATTTCTTTTACTTTGAAATGTTTTTGTGAGTAATATGCTTCTATTTACGTTAGAAGGAAATTTAGCATGTGGTGGATTTCCTTCGCCTTGCAATATTCTTATTGACAATGTGCTTGTTTGTCCTAGAAGGAAATCTAGCACGTGCTAGATTTATTTGACCATGTAATGTTGCTTCTAGCAATATGCTTATGTTTGTAGTAGAAGGAATGATATTGATTGTTAGCTTTCATTTGAGGAAACAATGTTTCATTACATACAATATTACTACCATGCTATTTTAATTTTTGCATCTATATTACTTTTTCGTAAGTTGTGTGTTTCTATGAAAATATAAAGTCACACTTTACACGGTTCAACCTTTTAATTACAAGTTACGATTTAATTGTTGTTACAGAATTGATACAAGCTACAATGGAAAATATAATTTTGGCAAAAGGGGACTATGTTGATCTCTTTATTAATGATCAAGTCATTGGGCTAGGAAGGGTCGAATCTGCAGAGTCTGGAACTTATTATGTTGGAGAAAGGGTTAACGCTGGTTATGTTATAATTTTGATAATTGATGTAACTCAACCACATTTGATTGATGAGGATGTTAATGAAGGGGACATACATCCATGGAAGATCATGGATTTGAGACACAACATAGGTAAATCAAAATATTGAAGCATGTGTTATATATTATTGATAGCATAATAAATGTTTTTTTTTGAGTAAATACTAACCTTATTTACATTTGTTTATAGGTGCAAATGTTTCTTCCACATTTTCTATTGGAGCCAAGGTAGATCTTCTGCAACATGGATTGAAGGTGGGCGAGGGATCCATATTCAATACAGAGCTTGGGCATAAAGTGCATGGAAAGATGGTAAAGAAAGGATGCATAGTGGTTAAAATCGAGAAGGTGTTAAAACATAATGCTCCTCTACCACATCCAACAGGATTTGAGCATACACTTGGGGGTGCATTAGAATCTTATGAAATTTGGCCAGAATCAGATTTGGAGCCTCACTGTCATGATCATGCCACAAATATTCCCTAAGATAGGGTTACATTCATATGTACAAAGGTTTCTCTTACACATGAATGCATGGGAACAAGCATGTGCATTGCCAAAGGAATGCTAGTTAATGTCCGCGAGGATGACATTGTTGAGGGTGAAACACTAGGTGAAATGGATTTTAGTGTTTTTCTAGAAGAGATAGAATTGGGGATAAGTCTATACACTGTTTGGTTAGATGGCCAATAAATAAGTTGGTGGACAACAAAGGTGTGATATTAAGGGTTAAGGAAAAGTTCAAGGAGCCACCCAAGGAAATGGTGATATGGGATGTTATAGAGGACAGAAATCCCTTAAACAATTGGGATGGGTTCTTTTGTAATGAAAAAGATAGAAACTCAACTGATATGCATGTAACAAGGCCATATAAAAGGATTAAACGAGTTATGGCTACAAAAAAAATTGCAAAATGTCAAACAAAAATAGATGAAGAGAAAGAAATTCGAGTTTTGGCAGCAGATGTATGTTGTAGAAAAGATTGTCTTCAACATGTGGATAGGAAGGCCATTGCAGGTGCTAGAAGGGATATGAGACAAATAAATAAAAATGGTATTAGAGAATTTGTCTTGAATTCACTCATGTCAAACACAGTCATGTCAAAGGGCCATGGCCATGGCCATGGCTTACCAACTATTGCTAGAAATGTAAAGGACATGAGATTTAATGGGAATATTATTTGTAAGAAAGCATGGTATAAGATACATAAAATTCCTCAAAGCACATTCTATAACTACCAGCATTATTTCCAACATGGACAGATCAAAGATATTCATGGTAACACCAACACATGCAAAGCAAGAGCTCACACAGTGGCAGCCATAGAAATATTGCACAAAATTGTAATGGACAATTCAGATTTTTCACCAAACCAAACACGTCAAGTTGAAGAAGATGGAACATCTGCTCCTTTAAGATTGCTTCCTTCGACTTACACACGAAGTTCTTTGTTAAAAGAGATCAATGAGGATCTTCAAATGCTCAATTACCCATCAATATCACAGTCAACAATGAGCAAGATTTGGAATACTAAGTTTCGAGATGTGGCATTTTCAAAGAACACCAACTTCAGTAAATGCAATGAATGTATTGTGTTGAAAGCACAAATGAAGTCAGCAACTACAAAAGAGTTGGAAGAAAAGGCACGAGGTAGGTTGAAGAAACATAACAAGATTGTTATGTGTGGAAGATATTGCTACTATGCCCATAGAATTATGTCAGAGCAGTTTCCAAAGGAGTATTTGAGCATTATCCATGATAAAATGGACAAAAAAAAGACTTCAATCCCAAGGCTACGTGTCAAATCAAAATCTATTGTAGGAACAAATTTAGGTTTATCATTGATAGGTATGCTTACACATGGGCATAAGGCAGGAGGTTTTGGTCATTTCTCCTTACCATTTGTCCATATGGGATCACAATTTACTATTACATCTCTTGCAAAGTGCTTAAGGGACCTTGAAGACCCACAAATGAATACGTATGGTGATCTACTTTATGAAAGTGGAATTTCAAGAAACCCACTTACAAATGCATTACTTGACACCTCTATTTACTCAAAATGTCAAGGGTACAAGGATGATTTTATATTTCATGGAAGTTCAAAAAGTCAAAATGTTGATTTTAAACCTCTTCCTCCACATTTGTTGCTACAGTTGGACAATGCAGCAAGTGATAATAAGAATCGCTATCTTTTCATGTTTCTATCACTTTTAACTGCACTTGGTGTCTTCATCACTATTGAGGTTGGGTTCTTGCTTGTGGGGCACACCCATGAAGACATAGATGGAACCTATGGAAGAATGTCATCCAACCTAAAAAGTAAAGATATTTATTCTTTACCTGAAATGATGGATACATATCGTACAATTGAAGAAAATCGAGTGTTTCCACCTACACTTATTGACAAGGTCTATGACTTCAAAAGTTTCCTTAATGGATACATCAAGGAGGGAAAAAATGCACTAGTTGGACATCTTAATGTCCAATACTTCCAATTTCTTGTACTCAATGATGTTCCAGTACTAAGCTACAAAGAATCAATTAGAGATATTGAGTGGTCAGAACCAGTTGAGTTATGGGATATAGATGATGAAGGCCGACCTATAATTCCCATTGGGAAGCCATCTTTCTTAGCTTCCAAACAGAATGATGTCTATTTAAAAGAACTAAAGGAAGGGATAACATCATACATAAAAATGTGGAAAGACACTATTGGGAATGAGGATTCACCAATTGTTACGGAGGAATGGAAAAATAAAGTAGTGTATTGGGAAAAAGTTCTTGATACATTAGATGGAATCTATAATGATCATAGAATAATAGATGGAAGTGATTCATCTTCTTAGGATTTCTGGCCCAGGACAAGGCACAATGTTGATGTTGATCGTAATGCACTCCAAGTAATGTCAAGTATTATGGATGGAGATTTTGATAATGTGATAGATGAACCAATATATGTTGGACCCAAATGCAACAAGCCAAAACCAACTTTCAATCCGATGATTGATGTTGAGAAAGGAAAGATGTTGCTAGTTAGATCAGGAAATGAGGATGCAGGAGAGATGATTTGGATGGCAAAATCCATCTCAAATATCTTTAGGGATAATGAAAGTGAGAATCTTCATGTAAAGGTTGACTGGTGGAAGCATATGTCAGGGAAATACAATGGAAAATTTTTAGAGCAATATTGGGTACCAAATCCTGATGACACAGAGCTTGGCTCTATTCCAATTAATACCATAGTGTGGGCATGGATGCCAAATAAAGAACATTGCAAGAAGATCAAGATAAATAAATATGGTGTAGAAGCCATTCTTGATCTACTTGAGCGAATATCTTAAGAGTAGGTTTATATGATTCATGAATGTAATTTTTTTGAAGGATCTATTAATATACATTCATACACACTTTTCCATATTTGTTGTATATCAAATATTCTCTTCATATTCTTTTTGGAGGAGTTTTATATTATTTAATATTTCAATGTAATCATGTGTTATACAAATTACATGACAATGCCATAAAATATTTAATTTTTCAAAACTTTATTTGACCAACATGACTTCTCACCATATCAAATATGCATAATCAAATTCAATAATGCACTTAAAAACATCTTCTAAACTTGGTCTATTAAAAAAACAATGGAGTACCTAATTAGTATTCTATTTAATATAAACCATTTAAACACTTAATGAATAAATGCTAGACACTAGAAAAAATGTTTGAGGTGAGTTTTCCTTAATTTTCCTTATTATAATTGATATAAATCAAATTCACTATCTTGTTGCACTCTAATTTATAAAAAAAATATTTTGATCATTGAACAACACAACTAGAATTATAAAATATTTCCTCTTATAGATTTTGAAGTGGTGCCAACATTGTACTAGTATAATTAATATGTACTTAACGTAGGAAAAATAGTTAGTGTCAATTTAAAATCGTCAATGTAGTAACAAAAACAATATTAGTATATTCTTAAATAACTTTATAGGTAAGTTTTTTTTTGTTGCAAAATCTATTATTCACGAGTCAAATTTAATACATAAATATAAATGTTAATGATAATAGAAATAATGTAAGGAATCTAAGTTTTAGATGAATATTATTCACGAGTCAAATTTAATACGTAAATATAAATGTTAATGATAATAGAAATAATGTAAGGAATCTAAGTTTTAGATGAATGTTAATATGTTCTTTTCAATATAATATCCTTAAATACTACAGGAATATAAACTAAACATTTGTAATAAATATCTTAGCCAATTTTCTCTCTTTCTTGTTGTATTTGAATATAATTAAATTATACTATGTTACTATTCTAATTCATGATTGATTTTGATCATTATGGTCAATAATAGTAAGAACAACAATATTAGTATATCGTTAAATAACTTCATAGGTAAGTTTTTTATTGCAAAATCAATTATTCAAGAGTCAAATTTAATACATAAATATAAATGTTAATGATAATAGAAATAATGTAACTAATCTAAGTTTTAGATGAATGTTAATATGTTCTTTTCAATATAATATCCTTAAACACTACAAGAATAAAAACTAAACATTTGTAATAAATATCTTAGTCAATTTTCTCTCTTTCTTGTTGTATTTGAAAATAATCAAACTGTACTACTTTGTTACTATTCTAATTCATACTTGATTTTGATCATTAAAATGATTAATAATTGAGACGAGAGACTCATTTTACAACCCAATATGTGGGGGGGGGGGGGGGGGGAAATAAAAATTATGTTCTAAATAGAAAAATAAAAGAAATGAATATTTTGTAAAGTATTTAGAAGTATATAAAATGTGTGAATTAGATGTTTAAATCTTATACTTTTCAAAAAATTTCAGCTAGAGATACAGAGGAACTATTGGAAGATTTATGTTAACTAATTTATGTCAATATCAACTTCATATATATCTATTTATAAGAAAAAAGTTTTTTATGGTTAAAATTCTTATTTGGTCATATATATACTCTATTTAGCATTCAAAAATACAGATTCAAAAATGAAAAATAACACATTGTATCTTTCATTCAAAATATTTGCACGTGAAGAAATTTGATCCCTACATCTCCACTTAAAATGGATCTATGATGGTATATATTAGACACATTACTATGATCATTTGTCATTAAATAACTTTATACTTAATATATAGCTTGCATATTAATCTATTATTAATTAAGCCAGCCTCAAGTTTTAAACATAGAAGTACAAATAATAAATAAAAATAAATTATGCTACTACTCCCATTCAACATTTAATTTGATCTTAAAAAAATATTTTCTCCTCAACTCTAAAATGGTGCAACTTCCTACAATAGTATGTAATGTTGATGGTGATAATGATGATTATCATCCACTAAGACCAAATATGGTATTTAAGAAGGTAAAAAGATATTACTAAATGTTATTTCGAATTTTATTGTTATGCTAAAAATACATTAAAAGGAGTGTTTCAAGATCATCATAATTTTGTTTAGTTAAACAATCAAGAAAGTTGGTAGCGTCACAAATATTTTGAAATTTAATTCCAATATGAGTATAAACTAGATGATCTATGAGAGTTTTTTTAATCTTCAACCATATTACTAGTGTTGCAAAGGTGATAGACTTTTAAATTGTGCTAACACTCCTTTAGTAATAATCATAACTTAACGCATACATGATATGTACTATATCAGATTATAATTAAATGGATTAATAATAGTAACATACGCCATTATTTTCATAAAATAACCTTAACAAACTTACCTTTTAATATAAACCATAAAAAATATTAAAATAGTTAATGTACCAGATGATACGGATCAAATTGTTCTTCTTGCACCAAGGAGAAGACCCTATGCAACCGTTAACTACTTTATAGAAATAAAGTGAAATCCTACCGGAACAAAATTTGTAACTAGCACTGCTATCCTCTCGTCTAGCGAGCAAATATTTACCCCCGTGGATGGAAATACTTCTTGATCTGGATCGATGTAAGAGTACAACTACATTTCCAAAATCCATGTTGTCTATTCGGAACAGGTTGACCCCTTAGCTCTCTCGTGGTACAATCCTCTTCCCGCTGAGCCCTCACTTTTCCACCGGTCCACAGAAACAAGATATAGGACTGATGTCGTTCATCAGTTCATCAGATCAGATCAAAAATCACTTTTTTTAAGATGTGAAAGATTTTCTTTTGCAAGTTTATATAAATTTGTTTTATAAATTTTATCATGATAATTTTACACAAAAAATGGTGAATATCTACATTAAATTAGTGAACTAAGTGACTGTCTAATTCCTCATTTTGAAAAAACTTAATTTAGTTAAAGTTCTAAATAATGGTATATGTTGGACATATATGGTAAGCCTCAATCAACTTTTTTATTAACATAAAAGTACAAATAATAAATAAAAATAAATTATGCTACTACTCACACTCAACATTTAATTCGACACTATTTTTTTTTCTCCTCAACTCTAAAATGGTGCAAACTTCCTACACTAGTATGTAATTATGATGGTGATAATGATGATTATCATCCACTAAGACCAAAAATGGGTAAAAAGATATAATTTACTAAAAGTTATTTTGAATTTTATTGTTAATATGCTCAAAAAGTATTAAAAGAAGTGTTTCAAGACCATCATAATTTTGTTTAGTTAAACAATCAAAAATGTTGGCAGCGTCACAAATAATTTGAAATTTAATTCCAATATGAGTATAAATTGGATGATCTATGAGAGTTTTTTAATCTTCAACCATATTATTAGTGTTGCAAAGGCGATAGACTTTTAAATTGTGCCAACACTTTCTTAGTAATAATTGTAGCTTAACACATACATGAGATTTACTATATCCGATTATAATTAAATGGGTTAATTATAGTGAAATACACATCATTATTTTCATAAAATAACCTTAAAAAAATTATCTTTTAATATAAACCATAAAAACTATTAAAATAGATAATGTAAGGAATCCAAGATTAAGATGTGAAAGATTTGCTTTAGCAAGTTTATATAATTTTTTTTATAAAGCTTATCATGATAATTTTTACACAAAAAATGGTGAATATCTACATTAAAATTAGTGAACTAAGTGACTTTCTAATTCCTCATTTTGAAAAAACTTAATTTAGTTAAACTTCTAAATTCTAGATCCATTGAAAACTTCCAAATTTAATGAAATATGTGTTGATGGGTGGTGTACAAGTGATTTGAAAATCCTGCAAGGTCTGCATCATCCAAAGGAGTTGAGTGCAGCATGATGCAGCAGCAACATATTCTGCTTCAGCTGTAGACAAGGCAATCAAACTCTGTTTCTTGCTGAACCAAGATACTAATCTGGAACCCATAAAGAATGCACCACCACTTGTGCTTTTCCTGTCATCCACGCTTCCGGCCCAATCTGCATCTGTATAAGCATGAAGTGTGAGATCTGTATCTCTAGGATACCATAAGCCATAGTTTTGAGTCCCTTGAAGATATTTGAAGATTCTCTTTACTGCCTGAAGATGAGTTTCCTTTGGATTTGCCTGAAATCTTCCAACTATTCCGGCTGCATGCATGATATCTGGTCGAGTACCTGTCAAATAAAGTAAACTTCCAATCATAGATCTGTAGGTTGGTTGATGCACTGCTGCATATTCATCATTTGCACTGAGGCTACATCCTGTGACCATAGGTGTACATACTGGTTTTGCATCTTCCATGCCATATTTCTTCAAAATCTGTTTGAGATACTTGGTTTGAGACAAAAAGATCCCTCCTTCTTTTTGTTGGATTTGCAAACCAAGAAAATATGTCAATTCTCCCAGCAAGGACATTTCGAATTCTTTCTGCATCACTAAGGCAAAGCTTTGACTCATAGCTTCTTCATTGCTGCCAAAGATAATGTCATCTACATACACAACAAGTATTAGCAATTTGTTATTTTCAACTTTTATATAAAGATTGCTATCTGCTGATCCTTTTAAAAAACCTTGTTGATGAAGATATTTGTCCAAACGATAGTACCAAGCCCTTAGAGCTTGTTTGAGACCATAGAGAGCCTTTTTCAATTTGCATACAAGATTTGGATCATTTCCAAGAATGAACCCATCTGGCTGCTCGATGTATACTTCTTCTTCCAAGTCTCCATTCAGAAAGGCTGATTTCACGTCCATTTGAAATACTTTGAAGTTTTGAAAGCTTGAGAGAGCAAGGAACATTCGGATGGCCTCAAGTCTTGCAACTGGAGCAAAGGTTTCTTCAAAGTCTATTCCTTCTTGCTGCGCATACCCTTTACAAACAAGTCTGGCCTTGTTTCTAATTACTTCTCCATTTTCATTCAATTTATTTTTGAAGACCCATTTTGTTCCGATAACATTCTTATCCTTTGGTCTGGGAACCATCTCCCAAGTGTTGTTCTTTTCGATCTGCTCAAGTTCTTCATCCATTGCTTTCACCCAACATTCATCTTTGCATGCCTCTTTCACATTTTGTGGTTCAGTGGAGGAGAGTAATGCAAAATAGCTTGAAGCTTCTGCAACTGTTCTTCTTGTTTGTACACCTGCTTCTTTCTGTCCCACAATCTGAGATTCTGGATGATTCTTCTGAACATATCTGGATGGAGTCTTTTCTTCTATTCTTGTCTGCTCCTCTGGTTCTTCTTGAGGTTCTTCTTCTTCATCATTCTGTCTTTGAGGGTAGCCTTCATCTTCTTCGATGTCTTCATGATGTACTTGCCTAGGAATGTATCCCTTCTCATCAACCACCACATCAATGCTGTCAACAATTCTGCCAAGTCTTTTATTGTAGCACTTGTATGCTTTGCTATGTGGAGAGTAACCAAGAAGAATGCCTTCATCTGCTCTAGGTTCAAGTTTGCCAAGTTTCTCATCAGTGTTCTTAATATAACATTTGCTCCCAAAGATTTTGAAGTGCTTTACCGAAGGAGTCTCACCACACCAGAGCTCATGAGGGGTTTGAGTGCTGTTCACCAGGACATTTGTTTTGTTGATAATAACAACCGCAGCATGTGCAGCTTCACCCCAAAAAATTGCGGGAGTTCCCGACTCATCAAGCATAGCACGAGCCATTTGTTGGACTGTTCTATTCATTCTTTCCACAACTCCATTTTGCTGAGGAGTTCTAGCTGTAGAGAATTCTCTTCTTATCCCATGTTCTTCACAGAAATCGAAAAATTCATTTGAGGTAAACTCCCCACCTCTGTCGGATCTGAGGCACTTAATTTTGTATCCTGATTCATTTTCAACCAAGGCTTTGAAGGATTTGAATTTTTCCAATGCTTCATCTTTGTGCTTCATAAGTCCTAACCAGACAAACCTAGAGAAATCGTCAATGAATAATATCAAGTATTCTTCTCCTCGAGGTGTCCTTTTCCTGAATGGACCACATGTATCTGTATGTACTAGCTCAAGAGGCATGCTAGCTAATCCTTCCTTCTATGGAAAGTTATTTCTGGTTTGCTTTCCAAATTGACATGATTTGCATATGGTGTTGTCTAGAATTTTGATATCTGGAAGATTGCGAACTGCTTGATATTTGCATGCTTTCCTTATTTGTGAAAAGCTTAGATGCCCCAACCTCTGATGCCATAACTAGTGTTCATCATCCTTGCTTAGATAGCATTGTTGTTGTCCTTCTTCAAATATGTATAGATTATTTGGAGTTCTTCTACCTTTGATCACTGTTTCACCTGTATCAAGATCACGAACACGACATCCGTTTGATCTAAATATCACCTCGGTTCCTTGATCACACATCTGGCTGACACTTAGAAGATTATGTTTCAATCCATCAACATACAAAACATTTCCAGCCTTGACCTCTTCTTTTAACTGAGCAATGCCTTTTCCTTTTATAGTTGCAGGAGTATCATTTCCAAAAGAAACTTTCTTTCCTTTTTCAAGAGGAGAAAATGACTCAAGTTTTTCTTTATCACCTGTCATATGCTTTGAACATCCACTGTCAATGTACCATAGATTTTCCTGTCCCTCTGCATAAAATGCTATCCCACATCTTTCTGTTTGTGGTTCCTTTATTCTCCATGTTTTGGTGCTTGATGCTTGTTCCTTTGTCTGCTGAAACGTGCTCCTGCATTCAGAATCTTCATGACCAAAATTATTGCAAATAGAACATTCAACTTCATTTTCAAGAACCGAAAAGTTGTTATAGGTCCTTTTTGTAATCCCGGTCATACTTCTTTGTTTTTGAGCTTCTCTAGTCATGATTGTTTTATATGCAACACATTGAGCTGCCTTGTGACCAAAGTTATGGCAAGAAAAGCATTGTCCATTGAGGAAACTTCTACGGTTATCAGATCTTCTGGTCAAATGATTGTAATTTCTATTGTCATCCATTCTTGAACCAAATTGAGAAGATTTTACCTGTGGCTGGTTGTAGCTTTTGTTCATCCTTAAGATGGATTGCCCCTGATAGTCTCTGTTTGCAATTCGTCCCTGCTTTACCTGATGGTCTTCATTGTGCTTTTGCTCATTCCTTCTTGCTGCATCAAGATAACTTTTGGAGGTGGATGCTTGAGAAGTTCCTTCATTATAGCCCAGACCTGTCTTGTTTAGTGGAGAACGCTGTACATTGATAATCTCATCCAAAGTTTCAGATCCTTTCACAAACTTAAGAGTAATAGCTTTTGTTTTCTCAATTTCTTTTCTAAGACCAACAATTTCACCTTCTAATTTTTCAAGATGTTTTTCCTTTTCATCAATTTGAAATTGTAGAGTATCAATGATCATATTCTTTTCTTCTACACATCTCTTGAGTCTAGTAATTTCTTCATAAAGGCTATCCGCATCTATAGCATCCATATAATCGTCATCTTCAAATGCCATTAGCAGTTTATAGTCATTACCTCGTTCATCTTCATCACTATTTGATAGACCATCACTATCTTCATGAGTGTAGTAACTTTTCTTATTTGCCCTTTGTTTCTTGTTCCATCTAGCAGGTTCCTTTCCTTTATCCTTATAAGGACATTTTGCAGCATAATGACCTACTCTTCCACAAGCAAAGCATTTAAAAGGTAACTTACCTCTGAATCTTCCAGAACCCCTTTGAAGATTTCTGACAAAATTTGATTCTTCTTCTTCTTCTTCTGGCACGTGACTTGCTTCATAATAATCTTCTTTGCCTGACGCCTTGAAAGCAACTTCTCTTCTGTCTGATGGACCTCCCTACCAATAATTGAAGTTTGTCCCATCAAAAATTGGTGGCCTGATTGATGCTTCCCTCTCGTAGTTGCTCATGATGAATGATCTTCCTTCAAGCGATCAAGCTTCTCTGAAGGACCTGCTCTGATACCAATTGTTGGAAATAATACTGAGAGGGGGGGTGAATCAGTATTATCAAGTTCTTTTAATAAAACTTCCTTATTTATTCTTTGAATTATTTTTGCATGTCAGTACCATAAAATAATGAGCATGAACAAAGAAAACAAATAGTCACACCAAAGAACACAAGATGTAAGGTGGAAACCCAATGTGGGTGAAAACCACCTGCTACAATATGTCTCTATCTTCTTTCAAATTAGAAACTCCTTTTACAATGGTTTTGTACTGGTGCAGTCCTTTACCAGTACACAGGCTACAACCTGCAGAGAGCTACAACTCTCTCTCGTTTTCCAGTCTCTCCTGGAAGGGAGCTACAACCCCCTACTTCTTTTCTTTCAAGGACCACTTTTCATAAATTTTCAAACTGCGCCTTCTGTGGCGCCGCGACCACCACACCTGTGCCTTCTGTGGCGCCTCACACTGCGCCTTCTGTGGCACCTCTGCACTGCGTCTTCTGTGGCGCCTCTGCCCTGCACCTTCTGTGGCGCCTCTGTGGCGTCTCCGCACTGCGCCTTCTGTAGCGCCTCCGCACTACGCCTTCTGTGGTGCCTCCGCACTGCGCCTTCTGTGGCTCCTCTGTGGCGTCTCCGCACTGCGCCTTCTATGGCGCCTCCGCACTGCGCCTTCTGTGACGCCTCTGTGGCGTCTCCGCACTGCGCCTTCTGTGACGCCTCTGTGGCATCTCCGCACTGCGCCTTCTATGGCGCCTCTGTACTGCACCTTCTGTGGTGCCTCTGCACTGCGCCTTCTGTGACGCCTCTGTGGCGTCTCCGCACTGCGCCTTCTGTGGCGCCTCCGCACTTCCGCAGCTGCAGCGCTCGAGAGATCACCCTTCACAGATTTGCTTTCAACTTCCCTTTCATAGATCAAACTTTTAAAACAATAACCCAATATTTCAGATCTTAAGATATTTGATTTGCAAGAATGAATTAGCCAAGTGATCTCCTTTGCTTTATATAGGCTTAGGCCTTTCACAATACCACGGGCCAAAACCATAGGATCAAAAAACTGTTGGACTAATACCATGAACCAACCATGAAAGTACGTGAGATCAACACTTTTGACGAAGTACCATGGTCCAAAACCATAGGTTCAAATACCAAGGACTAACTACCATGGACCAAAGGTAAGTTCTCCAACATATACGCGCTTTTCCTCATAGGTTCAAATACCAATGACTAACTACCATGGACCAAAGGTATGTTCTCCAACATATACGTGCTTTTCCTCATAGGTTCAGATACCAAGGACTAACTACCATGGACCAAAGGTAAGTTCTCCAACATATACGCGCTTTTCCTCATAGGTTCAAATACCAAGGACTAACTACCATGGACCAAAGGTAAGTTCTCCAACATATACGCACTTTTCCTTGCATGAAAGTGCGTGAACTTTTTATCTACATGAAATAAACTTTTCTTTGCATGAAAGTGCGTGAAATTTTCTCTACATGAAATAAACTTTTCTCTGCATAAAAGTGCGTGAACTTTTCTCTACATGAAATAAACTTTTCTCTGCATATAAGTGCGTGAACTTTTCTCTACACTATAATTTATTATCTGAGACCATCAAGTACAACATATGTATCATAATGCCAACAAGAGTCAAGTGAAACTTAGTACTCTTATTGGTGATGTTGATCATTTAAATGTTTTGATTCGTGTAACAGGTCCCGATAGTTGAACTTGCGGGGAAGACAATTGTTATGTATTTATCTGCTCGCTGCTCCCCCCCCTTGTCAATATTTCACTTTAGAGCTTGTAGAGGTATACAATGAACTCAAGGAAATACGAAAGGTGTTTGAGAATTTTTTCATCAAGAGGCTTTTCAATATTACTACAAAATCATGTCATGGTTGGCTCTTCCATTTGGAGATAAAACTGAGAAGGATCTCTTACGGCTTTATGTATTAGAGGCATCCCATCCTTGGTTGTGGTAGGTCTAGAAAGAAAAAATGTGACAAATAATGCCATAAGCATACTTTCCATCTTTGGAGGCAAGGCTTATCCCTTCATTGATTCTTATCTTGAAGGTTTGAAGAAGAAAATGGAAAATGAAGCAAAAGGGTTCGTTGAAAAATCACCGAAAGAGATGAGGTACAACCAACATGAACACACCCTTGTATTGACACAGAGAAGTGCATTTATATGTGATGGTTGCAACTAGCGTGGCATTGCATGGTCCTATTATTGCAAATATTATGACTACAATCTTCATTTGACTTGGGCTTCTAAGGATCAATGGGATGTGAATTAGGACAAGGGAAAGACACAAATGTTGCAATTAATGAGAACTGCAAACCTGCAGGGGCTATATGTTATGGAAATGTTTTTTATAAGGCTGAAGCTTGATGATAATAAGGTGCCTTATTAAATATGATAAGTGTCATGTTTAAATTTAATATTAAATTGATATATTAAATGTAAGGTCTTGAACCTTATTTGGGTCTTGTGCCAGCAACCTTAGTTGGTCCTTACTAAAATCACTTGAACTCAGGTAGGTAAGGTTTTAGACAAGTCAATAAAGTCATTATCAACCCTTCTAATGCAAACATTGGTTATCAAAGATCAATCCTTCTTAGATAGGGTCCCGTGATAACTTTGCTCACTAAAAGAGTAGACACCCCTATCCCACTTTGAAATGCTCTTTTGCCACATATGATCACGAAACTTGTTTGAAGTTATATGAAAACGCTTATGGAAAAACTTGGTCCCATTCCCAAAAATAAGACATGATGCTTTAACCAGGTGGAGGATAAACTTGTAATTACCTTGGAACCAGACCCAAAGTCTCTTGTAAAGAAGCTTCCAACTATGTAAGAACAAGTTTATTTCTTGATTGATGAAAGGAAAAAACAAATGGAAGACATATGTTACCATGAAGACATAAAAAAAAATGGTTATCATATATTGATGGAAGACAAAAACAAATGGAATGCTACTACTTCGCATACTATCTTCATATCCATTTCTTAAAATTTGTTCATTTGTGGAAATAATAAGAGCCTATCAGTGGTGGAAATGATAGAATAAAAAGAGTAATTTTCATTAAAGACACAAACATTAATGTTAATATTACTTCAAAGGCATATTGAAATAGTTTTCTAGAAGGAGAGGGAAGGGGATCCAAATTTACAAGTGCAAATTTACTCTCAACATCAAAATGGGTTGCCAAAAGGCACTGAAAGAGATTAAAATTTACGAGTGCAAGTCAATTTTGGTGCTAATATTACTGCAAAGATCTGTGAAAATATGTTATCAGAAGGAAAGGAAAAGAGAGGAGATTCAAATTGACAATTTCAAGATATGTTGGGGACTTTTTTGAAAAAAGGGTACCTAATATGTTAATTTGAAAAGTTTGGAAGCACAAATTTGTTTCATACAATGTACATCTTAATTTCTGACTCTATTAATTTGATAATGACATGCAGTTAAAATTCAAAAGATCCAATGTATTTGTTGAGTGAAATGGTGATCCATTGTATTAGAGATTGTAACCCATTGAGAACTCTTAGACTTAAAAACTTAATAAAAGTGGAAGGGACATGCAATAAAATATTTGAGTTGTATTTTTCAAAGTGTGATTTCCTTTCTTCCTTTCCAAAGCTTAGGGGTTGAGACATGAGTTTTATTTTTCCAACAATAAGGAATTGAGATTCCTGAGATAAAGTTGTGAGTTAATAGATCTAGATATGAACCTTTGGTATTCTTGTCAATTTAGGTTACAAACCCAAAACTTAAAGAGGCAAGTTTGCTTCACGTATGTACTCCCTTTTTTCTTCTACTTCATTTTTTGATAATTTTGAATACATTTAAGGCAATGTTTGATTAGTTTTAACAATATGATTATGATTTTCACAGGTAAATTTTTGTATGCCTTTCAATCTCGAACATGTGTCATTAGAGGGAAAGTTACATATCCATGTCTTGGAAATATATCCTTGTGATCTTCTGTTGCTCCATAATTTGCTTATTTGCAAGCATTGAGATATTTTCTAGAGTAAAAAATTGTCTAAAGAGTTGGGTCATTTAATAAATGTATACATTGGTGTATTCGTTAATGACCAATTACATTGCAATTGAGATGACTGACTACCAAGATCAATTTTAAACCTTCATACATTATTTTATTGGTTAAGGATCAATTTACAATGCAAGTGATGTGACTAACTACGAAGATCAATTTAAAGCTACAGTGATTAAGAGGCATTGAATATGTGTTATTGTTTGTTTGAGTTTGAGGCAAATTGCCAAAGATATTTGATAATTGTTATCTTTGCTAGAGAACATTCTTTAATAGAGAAACTACCAGGATTCTTTAAATATTATTGACAGTTGATGATTCTTTAAAGAGTTTTAGTTTGTAGTAGTTATCAAAAGGGTTTAATTTATATTATGTTCTTTCATCTATTACTAGAAGTTGGGCTTTTCTTTTGTTACTAGAGGTTAGCTTTTAAGGTTTTGATCTAATTCCAAGTCTTAATATAATATCATATGCTTTTCTATATATCAATTCATAGACCTATAAGTTATAAACCAGTTGGTTTTTGTAATGTTTTTTCCATGGATATCAAAACACTAATATCATGATACATTTCACATTGCAAAAGTTAAAAAAAAAAACCTAGATTATGAATATTCATAGTATGTAAATAGACTTTGTTACAATACCATTGAGAAATACTATGGCTTACCAATACCACATGCCCAAAATACCATAAGAATATGACACATGTCATATGAAATTTTCTTTTAATTAATCAATTTAGTTAAAAATGCAAAAAAAACATAAATATTTTTAGAATATTCTAAGAAGCTATGTGAAATCACTTAATAATTATTGATAGTACTAATTCAAAATACACAATTTGTGGTTTTTGTTAGTTTATGATTTTGACGGTTCGAATAACTATGAATTTTGTTTGTTTATAATGTGTTAGTTTTGTTGATCGTTTTCAACACATACATCTCTTCGTGGAATTGAACAAACATTTTGTGCATTTAATGTGTTAATGCGCTTAACTCTGTTGATAATGTCATTGCATTTTATCCATTTTTCTGCAAAATAATTGGAATTTTATTAAGTTAGAACTAAGGAAATGCCAGATATAGATTTTCCAACCATCACAACCAATCTTATTACTAACGATCTAACAACTATGATAAAGTCTTCTCAAATTCAAAGAATCTTGATGCACAATATGATTCTTAACTACTAAAATTGGTGTAAGTTTTAGAAAATGGATTTCTTAAAATGAAAGTGAGCAACTTTGGCTCGAAAAACAGCTGGGAGAGGCTAGGGGTTAAGTGTAGAGCTGGGGCTGGAGAAAATTCTCACCAGGAACTTGGTAAATGAAAGAATTAAAAGAATATATAAAAGTCACCGAAAAAAATGTTTCCAAATTCACGCAACACAACAAAAAAAAAGCGGTCACCCACAAAAAAAAATTCCAAGATTTTCCTAAGTCAAAATCGCTTGTGTTAGGAATTCTCTTGAGTTAGAGCGATGTTTAAATTTGATGTGCAGTTTCCTCCCATCTGTGAGATTGTTGAGACTATGTGCTTTTTATGTTGGGCTAGGTACAATCTTCTCAAGTAAATATATGAATCTCTGTCATTTGTTCCGTCGTGTTTCGTCTTTCCTTACCAACTTTGTGCGACCTCCTGAATGATTTCTCTTCTTTCTCCTCATCTATATCTATATTTTTTCCAATTAGTAAAGAACTTACATGATTTATTTGTGGTACCAAAGAATTGAATAGTTAGGGAACTTCGTCGTGGGATCAAACCACAAATGAGGTTTTTGTTCTCTACCCTAAACTCCATTTGAAAATATGTTTGTTTTTAGGTCCTGAGGCATTCTAGAAAGGTTTTTTAAAAAGTATATGTAAGGTTCATTGCCTGAAGATCCTTATGATGACATTTGAATTAAAATTACCAACATTCTGAATTGGTTTATATAAGTACTATCAATTCACAATTATTCCTTCTGCAATGTTTCTTTCTTGGGTCAAAATAGGGGTTTACACGATATGAAGTGATTGTTTCTGTACAATTTCCTGGCACCAACTTCATTCCCATGTTCACACTGCCAAAAAGATATCAATTTATGGATGGAAAATGAGAATCTGGAGGAACAATAATTCATAAAAAAAAGTCTAATACAAGCTGTGTGGTTATGATTTCTTTGACACTTCCCCTCCATTAGCGAATTTCCATGAAAAGTTTTTTCGAAAAAAAAAAGACAAAAAGGAAAAACAACATAATACTTAATGTCGAATGTCCATGAAAAGGAAATGAATTTACCTAAGAATTGATCCAAATTGAGTTGAGTTGTTTCGCCATTGTTCAACAGATGAATGGTTCCCCATGATATTTCAAAAATTGTCATTGAAACTAAAGGATGCTACCAACGAAACAATAAAAATATGTTCTAAATCGTAAACCCTTACACAACGCTTTATTGATGATAATCTTATCAGACTAAAAAGGGGCTCTGCAACATTGTGTTGAATATTATCAATGTTTTATTAATTAACAATTATTTTATTCTATGTTTTCATGTTTATGTTTAATAATAATTAATTGTTTTATTAATGGTTTAATATGACATACCATTGTTCAATCATATAACAATAGCGCAGAGTAGCATCCAAAAAGATAATTTTTCATATTTTCTTTACAATATAGTTTTATTTTAACATTGATAATATTTAAATTCATAAATCTTTAATTCTTTTTAACAAATTTATCATATTTCATTATATCTCAATTTTATTATTAATATTTTATTTTATAAATAAAAATATGAACATTTTTATATCATATTTTGAAATCTTATTATTCAAATAATGAGAATATGAATTAGTTTTCTCTTCAATTTATTTGTTTTCATTAATATATCTCTTAAGTTGACCACTGAAAACCTATTTTTATATATAAAGATATAGAGCATAAAAAAGCATATATTGTGCAGTGCACCTAATATTTGTACCTTGATCTTGGAGGTTCCAAAGAAAGAGGAGGTGTTAAATGCTAATTATTATAGCTAGAGGGTTATATTGTTTTTTTTTCAAAAAAAATTGTTTTTCTATTAAAATAAAATAGGTTTATAAATATTTATATTAAATTAATTTTTTGAAAAAATAAATATTTTTTAATATTTATGAATAAAATTTTTAATTTTTGATTAATTGTTAATAATTTCTATGTAATTCAAAATACATTTATTATAATAAAAAAATAATTAAAAAAACTTTATAATTTTTAAAAACTTAATAATTACACGTTTCATATGATGACTGGTTGAATTTACGGGACATTTGTTGTTTGCGCAGAGTAAACCCAACGAGGTTTCTTGAAAATAAGTTCCTTATATTGGTCGCTGGTTCAAATTTCACTGGATATTTTTTATGTGCACCTACCAGGCTACCAGTTTTAAGAGACATATGTATGGACATTTTGCCAAAGACTGTCCAAAAGATGAGAATGACCCAAGGTCCAACTACAACAACAATGATGACTTCAACAACAATGGGTTTAATGACAGAATAGGAGGAGATTATAGAAGAAGAAGGGGCGATAGAAGAAGAAGAGATTCTAAGTATGGGGGATTTACGCAGTGCATTATATTAGATATCATTTTTGGGATTCAACTGCGTTAAGTAAGTCATTCAAAGTATGACCATTTCCATGAGAGGTAGTCGTAAAGTGACTAATATCTCATGATTTTTGAATAGTTCACTTAGCACTCATTGCATCGGGTGATGCTCACAGGGGTGAAGAAGTGGGATTGAAACTAGTGAAATGTGGAGAACGAATCACATAGCATCAATCATCACTTCCGGGGCTTGCACCCGGTAACCAGGACTTCCCAGGAGGTCACCCATCCCAGAACTCCTCTGGCTCAAGCGCGCTTAACTGTGGAGTTTTTCCCCACAATCAAGCCCACTTAGCTTGCTACCCCATTTGCAAAACCTTAGCAAGTATTGTGCCTCATGAACCATTCTGGTAGAGATCCCTTGACTCTTTTTGAATTTAAGTATGGGGGATTTAAGAAGAGATTCTCTAGAGGATCGCGAAGAAGGCCATCATCCTAAAAAGAGATCAAGAAACTCAATGTATGGAAATAATGTAGCTTCTACTCAATCTAAATATATTCTTATTTTTTCACTTTTTAGTTCCTCTCATTCAAATTTGTGTGATAGTTGGTTGGTAGATAGTGGTTCCTCTAGACATTTATTTGGGTATCGTGAAGTCCTTTCAAACTTGGTTAAGAGGGAGACTAACTTGAAAATCATTCTTGGAGATAATTCTACTTATCCGGTAAAGGGTTTTGGTTTTGTCACATTTCATTTGGATTATGGGGAAACTATACTTCTTGATGATGTTATGTATATACTAGAATTAAAGAGTTTCCTTCATAAGAGGACAAGTTATCACTTGACCTATGGAATCTCGCATGAGGGATGCATTCATCTTGGGATCTAGAATTGAAGGAATCTATAGAGCTAATGGAAGAGCATTACGAGAAATGGTACATGACAATAATCATCAAAGAGAGTTATGGCACTGAAGGTTGTCTCATCTACATTATGAAGCCTTGCCTAAAGTATGAAGGATGGTTTTTGGAATGCCTGGGGTTGAAACTAAGCATGATGGGTTATGTTCGAGATGTGCTACTACAAATAAATTTTGGGGACCATCTAGCAAAAGTAGGACCAATGATATTCTACAAATCATGCATTTTGATCTATGTGGACCCATTCCAGTAAAATATTTGTGTGGCTATCTATTTTACATAATATTTGTGGATGACTTCTCTTGGAAGACATGGATATTCTACTTGAAGCATAACGACAAAGACTTTGATATGTTCCAGGACTTCAAGGCATTGATAGATAATCAAACAGGAAAAAATCAAAGTCCTCGGGTCTTATAATGGTGGAGAATACACTTCTAATGACTTTGTTGACCTTTGCAAGAGGGATGGAATAAAGAAGGAGACCATTGTACCTTATAATCCCAAGTAGGATGATGTGGTAAAAAAAAATAACATGACCATCATGGATGTTTTTCGAGCCATGTTGCATGATCACAAGTTGTCTAAGTTCTTTTAGGGAGAAGCCCCTAATATAGTGGTCTATGTTCAAAATAGGATTCCTCATCAAGCCCTGGGTGAAAAGTCTCCTAAAGAAGTGTTCACAGGTGTGAATCTTGATATTGTACATCTAAGTATCTTTAGTTGCCTTGTGTACTTGCATGTGCTGAAGGACAAGAGGAATAAGTTGGAATCCACTGGAAAGTAAGTTACATTTATTGGGTATTGTCATAATTATAGTGATTTTAGAATATATATGCATGGTCAAAGGACCATAGAGTTTAGTAGGGATGTGAATTTAGATGAAGATGTTGCCCTTTGAAAGGAAAGGGACATTCCTCCTACTCCTCCTATTGAAAAGAATGATGGTGACATGGACATTAAAGAAGGTCCTTCTATGCATGAACCTGATATAAATGTTGTTGATGATAACATAGAACCTATGGACCCCTTGGATCCTCCTCTATGTGATCCTTCTACCAGGAAGATACCACTTTAGCTTCATGATACATCACAAGATGTTGAAAAACATGTTGCTACCAAAGGAACCTTTTGAAAAAGTGAGAGGCCATGTCGATATCAGTGATATGTTGTGGCTATGAGCTCTATCATATAGGCTGAACCACACATATTTGAAGAAGAAGTGAAACACAGGTTTGGAAAGATGCTATGGCTCAAGAATATGAATCTATTATGAAGAATGATGTTTGGGAATTTTTTCTGAGACCCAAAGTAAAGTCTATTGTGACTTTTAAATGGTTGTTTAAAATCAAACATGGAGGTGATGCTAGAAGTATTGAGAAATGTAAGTTGAGGTTCGTGGCTAGAGGTTTCTCCTAGAAAGAGGGAGAGGATTATGATGATATATTTGCACTTGTTTCTTGATATACTAGTATTCAATCGATTATTTCCCTTGCTTCTAGTCAAGGATGGACTCTTCACTGGATGGATGTGAAGACTGCATTTCTTCATGGCACACTGCAAGAATAAGTATATGTTTAGAAACCATAGATTTTTGAAGTATATGATAGGAAGACTCACATTTGCAGGTTAAGGAAGGCACTTTATGGATTGAATAGAGCACCTAGAGACTTGCATTCCCATATTTATAGTTAGATGATGAAGCTTGGATTCACGAGAAAAAATGTTGACTCGAACCTCTACTTCAAATGGTCCAAGGTATGCCCCTTATTTTGGTTTCATATGTTGAAGATCTATTCTTGATAGGTAGTGAGCCTCTGATGCTCGAGTACATGAGGGAGATGGCCTCCAAGTTTGAGATGAAGGACCTTGTATTGGTGCACTATTTCCTAGGCTTATAGGTGTGGCAAAGGCCCATTGTTATTTTTATTTCACAAGGAAAATATGTGGTGGAACTGTTGGAAATATTTTCAATGGTGGAATGAAAGTCCTTTCCCACACCGATGGAGATGAAATTTAAGAAGCTATGCGAAGATGCTGCTCGACCTCACTTGGTGAATCCCTTTAAGTATCGACAATTGATTGGGCATCGATGTTCCTTGTGAACACCCATTTGGACATATGTTTTGCAGTTAACACTCTAATTCAATTCACAAATAAGCCTATACATGCTCACTGGGTCACTGGTAAGAATGTGCTGAGATATTTACTTGGGATGATTAATCCTGGTTTGAGATATACTACCAGAGATGTGAGACTTCATGGGTATATTGATGTTGATTGGATCGAAAATGTTATTGACAGAAAGAGCACACTAGGGTGCTACTTTAGTTTAGGTTTTTCCATGATATCTTAGATGAGAAGGAAGAAGAATTATGTTTCCCTTAATACGACTGAGGCATAATATATTGTTGTTAGCATAGCTAGATGCGAGATAGTATGATTGGGGAAGCTCTTTGGAGAGTTCTTTGAGAAAGTTCTGTATATGATTGTGATATATTGTGACAATTAGAGTGGTATCCGATTGGCAGAGAATTTCATATTTCGTGACAAGTCCAAGCGTAGTAAGATCAAGTATCACTACATTTGAGATATTGTGCAGAGAGGAGCAGTGAGACTCCATCACATTTCGACAGATGAGTAGATAGAAAATGTTCTTACCAAGGCTTTTTCAAAAGGGAAGTTCCTGGTATTCAGAGAGCAACTTGGATTGATGGATGTGACCCTCCTAGGTATGGGTCATGGTTATAGAGGACACTGAGCTATGTTCTTCCCCCCTCTCTAAGCTTCCACGGAAAGGAATTAAGCCATGAGAGCTCCTGGGGTTGAGAGATCTTTCGAAAATAGGATTTATGATCTTTGTCATTTATGGCAAGTTGGGCTATATTTCCTATTTTCATTGTAGGTTGTATGTGAACCTTGTCATTTATGAAAAGTTGGGTATACTCCCTGACCATTTATTTGAGACTTGATAGAGTATACCCCATTACACATCCTACCCATAAGTTGGGCTTGTTGGGATTTCCATCCATCTGACCAATGAATGAGGAGAGACTTGGGATTTTTTTATCCTTACCTCTGGTAAGTTGGGTATCCTCCCCAAGTGAAAGGATGCAGGTTTTCTACCACTTGATTCACGAGGGTCAAGGTGGAAAGATCAACAAATAATTGGATTTGTGATCCTTTTCTCCTATAAAAATTTTCCTACCTATTGTCCTTGGATATAGGGTGGTAGCTTGAGCCTCCTTATGATGATGATTCTTCTTCTTTATATTTGAGGATTTTCAGAAGATGAATAAAGTTGAGAAGAGATGAGACATAATATGATACAACAATGATGATGATAGGACATTTGAGATGTGATTTATGACACAGTCATAATTTTCTCCCTAGTTGAGAGGGAGTGTTAATTTTGCATCTTAGGGACAAATTCACTCCTTTGGAAAACCTTCCTCATCAAGAGAAACCCATCCTAGCCATTGGAAGAATTTAATTTGGTCAAGAAAAAACATAATTTTCAAGGTGAAACCCACAAGTACATAAAAGTACAAGTTTCCATGGGCAAGTTAAATCGACCCCCCTAAGGCCCATGTAAATACACCATTTATCACACCACTTTGGAGCATCACATCAATCATCTCTCTTCTATTTATTGGTTCAACTTGATTTGAAATTTCAAGGGTCCAATGTCACACATGTGAAGAGGAAGAAGACATTGAGGTGTTGTGATGATTTTTCCAGTTAGGGCATCTCTAACCAACGTTGACTCTTGGGGTTTTGAACTTGTTCGACTTAAGTTTTTGGATTAGTTTTGGAGGCCGAATTCATAGACAAGGAGAAATTTTTTCTAGGAACTTTGACCTTGGTTAACCATAGATTTGAAGCTTCCATTTGACCATAGGGTTGAATTTGAAGTTGACCAAATTTTGAGGCACATTTTGGGACTGTTTTGACCATGTTCGACTAAGCTAAAGAGGCCAAGTTTTCTGCTCCCAAGTTTGAATCGTTTGGAGGAAATTTGATTGCTGAAGATTGACTCGTTAGGGCATATTTCACTGTTGTTGACTTTGACCAAAAAATTGCCTTTTTTTTTACTTTGGACCAAATTTGACTGTTGGGTTCATCTCTCATTATATCTTGGTTAGTTGAATCGAATAGTGAAAGTTGTTGACCTTTGACTCATTGTTGACAAATTGGAATATTGTATCTCTCTTCTAAAGATTTGATGACAATCTAATAGAAGAAGAATTTAGAAAGGGTTTTCCCCTTTTTGGAGTTTTTCCCTAGTCTTTGATCAAATCTTGTGTCTCTTTTGTTTCATGTTCTTGGATATTTTCTATTGCAATTGAAATATTGTTTTATCTACAATTTCTTACTGTAATTGGAAGAAGATTGAATTTATTGGAAAATAGATTGCTAATTGAAGAATAATTGTTGTAACTGGTTGCGATAAGCATAAAAAAATGGGAAATTAACAAGAAATTCTCATGAGGGAGTGGTCCTATAATATATCCTAGAGAGGGATGTATTGGAGTAAGTTCTAGGTATGTTATAGTCATGTAGGAGATCATTTTTAGTCTCATTGGAAAAAGTCGATGCCTGGTCCATGGAGAGGAGAGGTTGCAAAGCTTTATTGTCATTATATTCTACCCATGAGGTTGTCTTAGGGTCAGATGAAGGCTTAGGGGTAGCATATACTATGATATTTTTAGTGGATTTCTCATGGGAGATTGTAATATGTCATGATTTATGACCAATATAGGAATATTTCATACCTAGATAATGTCTACCTGATATCAATGGCTACCCCCACCAAGTTGGCATTTGGTTGTGATATCATAAAGTCTAATGGATACTTCCATGAGTAGATAGAAACGATGTCAACATCATCTACTATGCCTTAGGCTTAATTGTAGGCCTATTAGCTAATTGAAGGATAATGGGTATTTCCTTTAGGTTGGTAAATTGGAATTTTTCCATTGTTTCCTTTCTCATTACATTAATAGAAACCCCAAGGTTGATAAAGGTATTGGAGATAGGTGTGTTATTGATATAAAGATCGCCAACTAGACTTCTAAGGTCCAAATATTTATTCGTGAAGACCTTTCCTACATCAAATATGTTAACTTCCTAATAATGTGAACAATTTGGGGGTCCTTTTTTATCGTCATGACTTCCTAAAACATAACTTTGAAGAAACCTTTGCATAGATTGAGACATATCTAATTACTTGAAACAAATAAATTTTCATGCTCACATTTCTCAATTCTCCTAAAAGATCAAATTCAGGATATACTAGAGGCTTATCTATAGATAATTGTCTAGGATTTGGTTGAATTAGAGTAGATGTTGGTGATTTGTGTTTATTTGTATTTTCTAGAGAGAAGGTTGGTTGGGCTAAGGGATGATTCTAATATTTTGATTCAAGGATTCCCTCAACATCATCCTATTCTTGGATAAGAGATTAAGATTAATCATTCACCACCTTCCTTGAGTGAACTTGGATACCATCATAGTTTAGTGAAGGGAAAAAATAAGTTGGTTAAGGAGGTAACTCAACATTGTAAATGGGATGAGCTAATTTATTTTTTAGGTTAGGTATAGTTTGGGTAGGAATAAGAGGTGGTCATGGAGGTTGTTGAAAACAAGGTAGCTGCAAATGTTATTTTTTCTAGCTTATGGGATTTAAGGCACATATTATTGAGCCTGACTCCTATAAGGTATATTCCCTCACCAAAATTATTTACTAGGATTCCCCTAGGGTTATGGAGACCATTTTTTCTAGGGCATGGAAGGAGGCCACTATTATAGATATTAGTAAGGGAAAAAACATTGTGGTAATTCGTGTGGTCATGCTAGGTGGTAGGGGTGGAAATGGTCATTTTTGAGCCACAAAATATATATTTTCAACTTGTCTATTGAACCCTTGGTATATTTCCTTAAGTATAAGTATGGGAGGGGAAATATTTGGTGGCAAGGGTTTTTTAGAGATAACACATGTTTTTGCACTATTGAGAGGACATTATAATAGAGGATCTTTCTTCCTACATTTAGAATAGAATATAGGTAAAGCTATATGTGCCTCCTATTTCTTCCTTTTTTCCTAAGAAGTATCCAATTATGATCTAAGTGAGTTCAAAATGTTAGTATTGAAATTATGTAATAAGTTCCTTATCTTAGCTCGAGTAATTCCCACACTAGATGATTAAGTTTCTCTTATGATTAAACATGTAGGTCCTTTACCTGATTTGGTGTTATCTTTTGAACATCACCTATATGATTCAAAAATTCATCATAAGTTTGAGTTAGAATTATCCCCACCCATTGTAAAGTTTCATATATCTATGAAATCATCTCTAATTCCCCAGTGGAGAATAATACACAAGGTTTTAGTGTCTAATGTTTTATTCTTCATTGTTTGTAGATTATATTGAAACCTTTAGAAATAATATTCCATGATAGCGGCATCCATTTGTATCATCTTCAATATTTCTTCTTTTCTATTCCTTACTTTGTAATACTCTTGGTATTTCTTCAAGAAAGTCTTCCTCATATCTTCCCAAGTCTTGATAAAATTCCCACCAAGTCCCATGGACTAAGGAACTGCTTGTTCCTTCACTGTGATAGGAAATAACTTTAATTTATAAGCATCAAAGGAGTAACCATAGATTTAGAAGACGACATCAAATTCAAAGAGGAACGTATCTGGATCCTCACTAGAAAACCCATGGAAATTGGGTATGTTAGAGGTTAGAATATTTTTCATATGGACTAGTCAATGAGGATATTGGATGGGAAACTTGGATGTGTCTGGTTCTTTTGACTTCTTCCTCTATACTGGTAAATGGATTTCTCCAAAAAAATGGACTCTTGTGATCCTATTGAGGGACTAGGTTCTTTAACGTGACATTCTTGATTATCCTCACCCTAACCTTGAGAATGGGAAGGGTATATGCTAGGAGAGTGTTAAATAATGTTAATTGTCAGCTCACTTGTAGGAGGGTCTGCTATGTTATTAGATGTTTCTTATCCATTTTTTGGTTTGATTTCATGGCGTGGTTGAGGGCTACCTCTTCTTTTTCCTATACATGTCTATGTTTTAGTGTTAGAATTGGATCACTTTGCACCATGAGAGGGACCTCAAGGGTTTTTCACCCCTTGAATCACGCATCCTAAAATAACATAAAATATAAGAAATTTGGAAGAAAAAAATTATGTAACCTTCATGTATTTTCCCTTATTCCATTGTCAAGCAAGTAATCCTAATATATGTTCATGCTTTCCTGGTGATGATGCCAATAGTTTCAGGGCTAAGGTATGGGTTTATTCTAATACTACAGATAATCTACCATTTAATAATTAATATAGGTTACTCTTACTATGATGAGAGACTTACATTATATGTGCATGATGTAGGTATTTGTATTAAAAAATTTCCACTTTCAGACTTCCCTACCATGACAATTGAAACTAAGTAAAAATGAAATAAGCTACAAGATTAAAGAATAAAATGGGTTCTAATTTTTTAGACGGGTTGATGGCTCTCCTTGAATTCAAGTATATAACATTGAGAATTACATTAACCCATCTCTAGTTATCCTTGGATTCAAGTAGATAATATTGAGGATTACATTAACCCATCTCCAAAACTAAGCTCAAAACCTTCTAAATGAAAGAAAGGAGTCTTATTACAAAGGATTCTCACTACTACTACTACAAACAAAAAACAAAGTGCAAAACATCAGAGAGCTCTTTTATGTAACAAATTTCAATAATATATGATGATAATTATATAGCACTCATCCATATACTAATAGCTATGAATAAGATAATAAATAAATAACATATATAGTCATACACATTAGCATAATAAGAACCAAACATGATATTAACATACATATAACTAGCAATGTAGCTCCTTGGAATGGACCCTAGCTTCAAGATTTTATTGCTTCACACTCAACTTAGTGCACTACAAGTTGCAAACTCAAATTGGAGCACAAAAGTAATTCTTTATATTAAAGGATTCAATCAATTATAGATGCAATGTTCACCATTCCATTTTATCAATGTCTTACATTATATAACTTTGGCTCATGACCAATTTTAGAAAATGTATAACAAGTACTAAATGTAAGGACAAGTTGTACTTGTGCTATTCATTGTTGGTTGAGAGAAAACTATGATCCACTATCCATTTTTTGAATACACATCACATGGGTAGAAACTCCATTACTCTGTCTCTTTATCGATTTCTAGTAGTAGTTGTAAACATGCTCATATTATGCCTAAGCCTCAAAGAATGAATGAAATACAATATCCTTTATGAACATGCTTGCATAGTGAATGAGGAATGAAATCATATTTTGACCAACCACCAAAATTCTCACCTAATAATTGGATGGTTTCCAGGAAAAGAGTAATGACTTCTAAAAGTCTGTTTCAATTTGCAATGTTGCTAAACATTTCAAAGATACTTCCTAGGTTCTGCAAACTCATTGGTGTTGAACCTTTCAAATATTAACAAAATCAATCTATATTGAAACCATGATTTAGTATTAAGTAATCTAGGAAGTTACCACAAAAAATAGTATTTTTCATCATACCATAAAGGAAAATAGCTAAACTATAATTCACAAGATTCATGAAGCAAATTCCTAAATAGATAAGGATGGAAAATGGTAAAGAAGGATGGAAAGTGGGGTGTTATAGGTTGAATAATACCATTTTGGGATCTTGGAAATTATATAATCTATAATGAAATATTTTGGTCATATGGAAAAGAAATTATCTTTATTTGTGAGCCTACAACATAATTTTTGAGGATGGTTGATTCTAATGCTACAAGCATGGGTTTTGTATAGGAAGATATACACATGTAGAATATAGATATTTCCAATATATAGCAATGATAAATTAATATATAAACCAATATGGGCGATTGTGTACAAAAGGCGATATATAATGAATAGGAGATTGCATATTGTAGGGATTTTCCTATAAACCAATTACTTTCATGTGCCTAAGGATAGAGAGGCTTGGATAGCATTGGTAGTCACAATTTGGTACTTCAATAATTTTAGGATTAGAAGCCCCAATGAAAAGCATTTATAAAATCTTTAAAAACTCCATAGTGTGCGAATATCGTATCATGTATAAATCCCTCACTCCTAGAAGAGAAATGTGGATATCATTAATATACTTTATAGTTGTAGATATAGGGTATATGTTGATCTTGTGATACAATATGAAGTATGAGTATAATTAATATCATATAGGAAATGTATTGGCCATTATTTAATCATGACCAGACTAATATATGATATGCACCATATAGATCTCACCCTTTCTCACTAATGCTTTTTCCATGGATATGAGATAGCTCAATTGTAATATTTTTTATCAATATAGTAAGGTATCTAGTGCATTTATAATAATTTATTTTAGTTTTGATGTTCCTTTGCAGAGTGTTACATGTAAATGATTATATTCATATTGTATTTCATTTTCATGTTATAAAAATAGGCCACTAGTGCATAAGAATATGTGAGGATTTAGAGCACAAATGAGTTCATCCATAGTAAGAAGATAAACCATTTAGGATATAAAAAATTGGTAGCACTAGTTAACATTCATTGTAATGTATGGATTTGGATTAAATCTTTAGAGGGGAAGACATATACTCTAAGGATAATATGAGATGTTCCCCATATTTCTAATGCATTTAGTCTGACACTACATTAACAAGGATGACTTCTCACTCAAAAACATTTTAGAGGAGAGTGCTAATAGTGATAATGGATATATCGTTATGTGATCATTATTGAATACACCATTTTGAATTCCTTCAAAAAATTTCGGCCCTTCATTTATGATTATAATCATAACCTTATAAATTTCATTAATAATTTTGTATAAACACTTAACTCTTGCACAATGTTTCACTTTATTTACATTGAATGGCTGAGTTATCATTATTATACCTTCCCAAGGCATTGTATATAGAGATCAATATCACTTACACTAGCATTAGTTTTTTCTAAAACATTAAACTTAATATAAAGGTTTTTTTATTGATATCCAATTAAAATAGTTTTTTTTTTCAATCAAATATTTACAACTCTACTCATACACTTCCAAGTCTTATTGCGAGTAATACAAACACAACCTTCATTATTTGACATAAACTTAGGACATGGATCAGGAGATACTTCAAAATTTGACCGGTGAGGTTGATTAATGCTAGCTTAAGGATAGAATTAAAGCATAACATTTTATTAACATTTTATGTGAACATATAGTTGGTATGCTTTGCAGCATGATGATCTATTGTCGCCAACTTCCCCTGTGGTGTATTGGGGCCATTTCCACCCTTACGTTTGTTTGTGATTGTCAGCATGTGGTTGTTGGCATGTTGGGTGGTCAACAACTGGCCACAATAGTTGTTAATTACCAAAGAAAAGAGTACTTTCTTGTTAGAGAAGCAGTTCCTTGCAGAAGAGATCTCATCCATGGTGTTTATGAATATGAAGGAAATTATAGAGGCTTACCTTTCTGGTTGAGTTGGGTTTAGTTTGGTTGCATTATTCAAGTTGGAAGCGGGATAGGTTGTGGAAGTTGGATAGATTATGAAAGCTCAAATCAGAAAGCTACTAAGTGTATCGTTATAATGCTAAAATTGATTGACCAAAGGGATTTAGGTTAGGTCCATCTCTGTGAAGGAAATTATGATGAAGATGAGGGAATTTGCAGAGGCTTACCTTGTTGGTTGAGTTGGGTTGCATTATGCAAGATGGAAGCGAAATAGAGTGTGGAAACTAAATAGTAGATTATGGAAGCTACATAGATTGTGAAAGATGAAATTGGGAAGCTAATCAACGTACCATTATAATGCCAAAATTGATTGACAAAAGGGCTTTAGGTCAGTTCCATCAATGTGCCTTACTTATGAGTTGAGGGAAACTTCCTATGTAAACTTAAGTTTCTAGGGTAATCACTCCTAGTTTGAGGACCATTCAAAACATTAGAGTTTGGAGAGGGCCATTCATAGCCAGTGCTATGGTGATCGTTCTAGTTGTATTGTAGATGGTGATTTCTTTCGTGTTTCTCGGAAGAGAAAAATATGTAGAAAAGACAGAAGAATGGGAGCAAGAATTGTGGCCCCATAGATTCACTTTCAAGGAGCTCAACATCACCACAAGTGGATTCAAGGATGAAAATGTTTTGGGAAAGGGGGGCTTCAACAAGGTTTATCAGTGTGTTCTACTTGGCGACGTGCAGGAAGTTGTCGTAAAATGCATAACTAAGGAGTTCATGGAAGGAATGAAAGGGCTCGTGGTAGAGATGTCAACCATGGGGCGCACACAACACCTTAATATGGTACATCTTTGGGGGTGTTGTTAGAAGTAGAAGTAGATTTTCATTATTTATGAAAACATGTCATGGATAAATTCATATTCAGGAACACATTGACATTCCTAGTGTGGGCTCACCGATAAGCGATCCTGAAGGATGCAGCAGTGGGGAAACGTGCTGCTCGATTCAAATTGAGCAACGTGATACTAGATTTAGAACTCAACACCTGGATGGCAGACTTCGACATTGCATATCTGTATGATCACAGTAAGAAATCGAGGACAACTTGCATTATGGGAATGCTAGGGTGCATAGCACCGAGATTGACACAGATAAGGAAGGCTACAGCAAGCTTGAACATGCTCATCTTTGGCATTTTGATTTTGGAAGTGGCGTGCATGGACATCGAACAATTATTTATGGTAGAATGGGTGTGGTAGCTGTACACCCATGCGAATGTGTTGGTTGTGCCATATATGATGCTTGGGGAAGACTATGATGCGTGCTAGATGGATATGGTGTTGAAACTACGGTTGTTATTGTTATAGACATTTTTGGGCACTACAACCCCAAGCATAAAATGTCCATAAACCAAGGACTCCTAAGTCCCTAAAGGTGTTGTTCCAACCCCTAAAAGAACAAGGTCAACTAATTATAGCATCTCCTAGAAGTTCTCCAGGAAAAACTACTCAGAACTGGTCAAAACTGGACCATTTCACCTGCTCCATAGGCAAAGTGCGTTGCATCCCACCTAAATACACACAGTAGGTGCATTGCATTTCAAAAAGCCCTTCTATGGGGTGCGATGGGCGAGAATGGACAAATGGCAGGGTCAATCCGCAAGGTGGAGAAGCATGGAATCTTCCAGAAGCTTCTCCTGTGACACTTGCCTATCTGAATTCGACCAGGGATGAGTAAGAGATCATCAATCTCCAAGTGGAATCAAGAACTATCAGAGGGAAGACACTAATCAAATCACAAGCTGACTCATCTTCCTTGCAGACATCTATATATGGATCCCTCATCCCAGAGATCCAGAGGCTGGAATTTTGCATCTTGTAAGGAATTGTTGTTGGTTTCTTGAGGCAACATCATAGTGTTGGGTGATCTAAGCTTTTCATGAGGTGAAGAAGGGCATACCTGCTGAGAGGATGATGCTGGGTCAGAACAATTGGTTGTAATTCTCTTGGCTCTTTCTTGATTATCAATAAAATTATTCTCGTTTTCCTCCATACACTTGTGTGATTGATGTTTTATGCATTTGTGTGGTCAATATACATCTGATCCTATATTGCTTATGATAATAGATCCATGTTCTCGTATAGTGTTATGCTGCTTTGATTCTATAGGTACTCTGTGAAGTTTGGTATACAAGAAAGCAAGTAGCAAAGGACTATCAGAAGAGAGAGGAATCGAGCAAAGAACCAAGCGCAAGATAGAGGTTGGTCTCTTTTATTCTTCTCTCATCTATCTTTCATAAAGGAAAAGGAAAGTAGTTTTACTCTGTTTGTTTCTAAGGTTGCTACCAGCCTTAGTGGGATTAGCAGTTCTACATAGACACTATTCTCGATAATAGTTATTCTCCCATCTTGAAGCAGAGAGGAGGAAATATTTTCTTCATTGAAGTTTTTAAACCATGGATTTTGTCTGGAGTATGTTGCGGTGAATTGGAAATTGTTTGTGATGTTTTATGGGGCTTTTGGGTTTAGTTTTTATCCCATTTTGTTAAAAATCACCATAATCAGTGGCGACTATTCTTATGAGAGGAGACCCTACAACTACATCGAAGTTTGTTTTCCTACCTGTACGAAACTCACCCAAAAGCCAATCGTAGTGAAAGGAATTATTTTAACTTACATTGAAAGGTAAAATCAAGGGGGTATGATTTTGAGGATAACAGATGGCTTGTGTTGCAAGGCATTGGGAAGCTTTTTCTAAACAGGGTGTACAGGGCTTTCTTAGTCAATGTAAAAGAAAAGTTGGGTGTGATTCGGAAAAATGAAAATAAAATTGTATTTTCTTCTTTATATATTCATAAGCTCCCTGGGCTCCTTCGTTTCCATGTTATGTGTTGTCATTCTGAGGTTTCTTCTTGAAAGTCATGGAGTGTTGGTGCATGTGTGTCTCTTGCTAAATAAGGCTTTCGAGGTAGGCTAGCAATCTTAATATTTTAGCATTTTTGATATGTTGAAAATGGCAACAAGAAATGCTAAAAATAGAAGTGCTAAAAATAGAACTGTTATAAATAGCAGTTCAGGTACCAGTGTTGGACATAGCAGCAAGGAATGAAAAATGGATGTGCTATAAATAACATTCCTAAAAATAGCAGTTCGGGATAGATTCCTATTTTAGTTAGTCCCTGAACTAAAATAGAGAAGTAAAATTCGAATTTGATCTTAGCAGTGGTTTGTAAAATAATTAATTAATTCATCTTGAGTTAATTAGTTGTAGAAAATCAAACATGAAGTCTATGTGGGGACATGCAACACTTTCTCCATTGATTGAGGAATTTATCCATCAGTTAAAGAGATAAGGATGAGTTGTAATTATTTGGCTCAGTTAATTGAGTTAAGTCCAATTAGATTAGTTCCAATAGTTTGTGGAATTAATTGTGAGTTCAGTTAGTTAATGCTTGCATGTATGTAACTATTGCACTTCAGATAACTGAATATTCTCTCATAAATAACTAATGTATGTCAGTTCAGTCAGAGACCCAGTTGAGATCAAAGGAAGGGACAGTGTACTATCAGTTGGAGGATTTTTCCTAGATAGGAAACTCATCCATGCAGAAGGAATTATCTCCTTCAGGTTTGCGTAGTTATTTTAGAGGTCAGTGTTGTGTGTGAGGCAAGAATCACACAGGTTGCAGCTGGAGGACCCAGGAGAAACTGTGGAAGGAAATAGGAGGCTTGGAGGGTAGAGGAGAAGGTTTGTGAGAAGCCTTTGACTGTCTATGAGTAGCAGTTGGATTGTAGAGAGAGCAGGATAGCTTATGAGCTGATTATTTTTGTAATCTGAACATATTTCCACTTGTATGATAATACGAAGATTGGGGTTTTAGGCTGAGACTTTCCCCAGAGTATTCTTCTGTGTTTCATGTGTGATTGATTTCTCTTCATCTGTTATATGTGTTATATTTGATCTTGCTCATATTCGATTAAGCTTCCGCAAAGTTTGTTGTAGAAGTAGATCTTGTATTTTGATTTAGTATATTGCATAATATGTTGATCTACAGTGGGAATTTCTACATGGTATCGGAGCAAAGGTGATCAAAGCAGAGAACAATATATGAAGAAGAAAATTCGAAGTAAAAGAAAAAATTGGGCAGCGAGTTTTTAGAGCAGATCTGAAAATTTTTGTGCAAAATTTTCAAAAACAAATAGTAGATCTGGATTCATTGCAGAAAAATACCCAAATTCAAAAACAAATTTTCTGAATCGGAGTTCGGATGAGGGAGATATCTCTGCTTTAAAATCAGCTCTTTTTCTAGAAAATTTCGTGACGACGGGAAAGATGAAATAGATTGGTGTGCTAGCCAAGAACCTGTATGCTCTTGAGGTTCAAGATGCATGCAAAGCCTTGAGGAGCAAGGCAAAGGTTAGAGACTTGGTGGTTGAGAGTGAGAGTAAATTACCTCTCAACATGCAGCGCCAGAAGAAGTCTCAGACAATTGTGGAGGAGCCACAATTCGTGAAGCAGCTTGAGGAGGTTGTGGAGTAGCCAAAACTGGAGAAGCAGAGAGGAGATCAAGTGGAGGCATCCACTCATGTAGAGACCTCCAGTAGGGGGAAATTTCTAGCCAAGTAGGTAGAGGGATCACATGCATCCATACTTCCAGGTCAGAGGTGGGGCGATGTGGAGTGACAGTGCCAAGAAGGCTGGAATAGGGGCTGGATCCTTGAAGTACCCAACCTTTTGGATTCGAATTTGCTACGGGAGCCTCGATGAGGAGTAGTAGGACTAGCTGAGTGGGTAGAGACAGATATGGATGGAGCGACAAATAGAGCTACAGTGCAGGAGTCCCAAGACTGTGTAGAGCTAGCAAGATACAGCAATGCGAGAGGCACAGGAGTGTTGCACTAGTGCAGGATGGCACAGAGAGGTGTGCAATGGTGTGAGATGCATGGAGTGTTGCAGCAGCTCAGAGGTTAGAGAGGCAACACTTGTTAGTGGCAGAGGGAGCTTCAACATCAGAGTATGTTTCTAGCTCAACAGAGAGGTCAGTTGGGAGATTTTTTGTTTCTAGAGTTGCTGGAGATACAACACTTGGGAGAAGTGTTGCATACAAAACATTCCAAAGGTTCAGGATCGGGTTTGTGTTGAATTCCTTTCTTATTGAGAGGGAGTGTTGAAAATGGCAACAAGAAATGCTAAAAATAGAAGTGCTAAAAATAACACTGCTATAAATAGCAGTTCGGGTACCAGTGTTGGACATAGCAACAAGGAATGAAAAATGGAAGTGTTATAAATATTATTGCTAAAAATAGCAGTTATGGATAGATTCCTATTTTAGTTATTCCCTAAACTAAAATAGAGAAGCAAAATTCGAATTTGATCTTAGCAGCTGCTTGTAAGAGAATTAATTAATTCATCTTGAGTTAATTAGTTGTAGAAAATCAAACATGAAGTCTATGTGGGGACATGCAACAGTTTCTCCATTGATTGAGGAATTTATCCATCAGTTAAAGAGATAAGGATGAGTTGTAATTAGTTGGCTCAGTTAACTGAGTTAAGTCTAATTAGATTATTTCCAACAGTTTGTGGAATTAATTGTGAGTTCAGTTAGTTAATTCTTGCATGTATGTAACTGTTGCACTTCAGATAACTGAATATTCTCTCATAAATAACTCATGCATGTCAGTTCAGTTATAGACCTAGTTGAGATCAAAGGAAGGGACAGTGTACTATCAGTTGGAGGATTTTTCCTATATAGGAAACTCATCCATGCAGAAGGAATTATCTCCTTCAGGTTTGCACAGTTATTTCAAAGGTCAGTGTTGTGTGTGAGGTGAGAATCACACAGGTTGCAGTTGGAGGACCCAGGAGAAACTGTGCAAGGAAATAGGAGGCTTGGAGTGTAGAGGAGAAGGTTTGTGAGAAGCCTTTGACTATCTATGAGTAGCAGTTGGATTGTAGAGAGAGCAGGATAGCTTATGAGCTGATTCTTTTTGTAATCTGAACATATTTCCACTTGTATGATAATACAGAGATTGGGGTTTTATGCTGAGGCTTTCCCTAGAGTATTCTTCTGTGTTTCATGTGTGATTGATTTCTCTTTATCTGTTATATGTGTTCTATTTGATCTTGCTCATATTCAATTAAGCTTCCGCAAAGTTTGTTATAGAAGTAGATCTTGTATTTTGCTTTAGTATATTGCATAATCTGTTGATCTATAGTGGGAATTTCTACATGATAAACATAGATATTAGTTTTTCATGGATGAAGGGGTTATAGTTATTATGGTATCTTGCATTGAAACAAGGTAGGTTAGGATATATAACTTAAAGCACTTTTAAATAAATTATTTCATGGTACCTAAACAGGTATTAAAATACTTAGAAGCACATTTATTTCTATAAGAGATGGTTAAAATTAGTTTACTTTATCATTCAAAGACATGTAGTATAAATTGGTTATTGATTTAGTTATAGCTTGCAATGGCACAGGTTAATCATATAGAAGGAACAACATTTCAAAGCACTGGGCATACTAATATATACTTAAAATCTCTTGTCATTGTATAGGGTTTTTCCTTCATGTACAAATTGGGAGTTGGATTATAATTCATTTATTATACTCTAATAATTCCTAGTATATATATTTATATCAAAATATTACCCTGCTACTAAATCTTTACTCTCTTTCCTAGCCCTGCTAATTAGTTACCAAAGTTTGTTTTTTTTGCTTTACCTATTAAACATAACCATGTTCCATGCTAAGCAGGTAAGGCCCTATACTAATCAAGTTAGTGTTGTAGTGGCTACAACCACCCTCCAAATTTTTTCCTTAACTTCGTTTTGGAGCCTCCCTACCAACCTTTCACAACAACATGTCTTGCCTTATCAAGTACACAAGCTTCAGTGATTTTCTCGCAGAATGAGAGCTTGTCCATCAAAACTTGTTGCATACCCCTCACAGGTTGTTTCACTAGACTTGGTCCAGCTGTAGGCTGAGCAGCTCCCTCAATAAATTGTGCAATTCTAGGAGGGAACCAGTCTTCCCTCCAGGAATTGTGAAATTCTGTTTGGAAGCCTACTCGGCTCTATAATTGCGCAAATATTCTTGTCATTGTTCACAAGAAAAATTGCACAATTCCTCCCAACAGGACTGCTCAGCCCAGAAATTGTGCAATTATGGGAAGTAGTCAACTGCTCTGTCTAGAAGTTACGTAATCCCTCTGGGCAACTAGCCCATCTCCCTCCCAGAAATGCGCATTTATTTTCCTCCCAGCTAAGCAGACTATTGCATGTGTAGTTGAGTTGATTGGTTCCCTCCGGGACTGAGCAAAATGGATTTGCATGCATGGGCTGCTTCTCCCAAAGCAACATGCAAAGGAATTCCTTGATTCAGGGATATACTTCTAGTAGCTGGAGGTTGCATGCAAGGATCATTTCAGAAACCTCCCACCAAGTGTCACTCTTCCTAGATTTGTGGCATGCACATCACATCCTCGATTTTCTAAAAAATCATGAATAATATGCTGCAGAGCTCATTCCTCACATCGACCTTGCAACTTTGACATCCCACATTACATCTAGGAGTTGTCAACACATTCAACTTAGTTATTTTTGGGTAAGCCCTCCTTCCATGTCTTGTGTTGCATTTCTTTCGCTTTTTTAGTTTCTCTTTGTGTGATTGTTGTCTACTTGATTTGAGTGAGCACTTGTTGTCGTTTTGATGCATGTTAGCTTGTAGAAGCATTGTTTCAATATTCATTTGAATCTCACTCTTGTCGCATGCATGACACTATTTTGCACGGACGGTCATCGTTGCGGCAACTCGCTTCACACTCATACATGATTTCCCATTTTTTGAATCTCGTGCTTGTTGTTTACATGAATGATCATTCACTCTTGTTTGCACTTATCTCATCATGCATTCACACTTCTCATGTTTTCAATTTCCCATCAGCCGAACTGGGCTGCCTTGGCCTGGACCATGCCCTTCCGTCTAGCACTACACATTTACGAAAGCGAAGGCTCTGCCTTACCTCTATAAATTGCACAATTCTAGCTAGGAACTAACCTCCAAGCATGCATTGTGCAATTATTGTAGGCAATGTCTTGTTGGCCCCAGAAACTGTGCAATGCAGTTTGTTGGTTGCATGTCACTGTTGACTGAAATTGTGCATTGCGTAGTTTCAGTCCTCAACAGGCTAGGCTCGAATGTGCATTACGCAGTTCCAATAGTTAGTCAACCTCCAAACAGCCCGGACTATGACTTGTGCAGTTTTGGCAGTCAGTCTCCTGACCTCCCGACAAAAATTTGCACAACCTTCATGATCAGTGACACAGTCATGTTGTAAGTCAGTTCTCAAGGTTTTTTTGGCTTTCAACTGAAAAATTTCTTGCAATGACTGTCACCATGTCTCTAGGTATTGCAGTGGTTCATCTGCCTCTTAGCAACACAGGTACAATGGTTTCTAGGAGAGCAGTGTCGAAGACACCATTCAGAGCACACTTGGGGATACAGTCGATCAAGTGCCTATGAACTTGCCTACCCATGAAGACATCAAGTTTTTCGTAGACAAGGACATCAAGATATGATGGCAAGAAACACCATCAACAATAGCTGAAGGAAGGATACTAGATGCAACAAATGCAAGAGGAAGGTTGTTGACAAAAAAGAGGCAGAACAAAGTTGCAATCTCAAGCAGATCCAATTGTGATGAAAGAAACTTTGGAGACTGAGGCTATGAGGTGAAGGTGCGACATGATGAGTGCGAGAAGGCAGAGAATGGAACATAGAAAGAGTTGCATGTGCTGAAGCAACAACTCAAGGAAGAGCAGGTGATGCAGATGTGAGAGAATGAGTTGCAGCAGGAATAGGTACAGCAAGGGGCACAACATGCACTCACGGATGAAACTGCACTCGTACAAGTTATAGTTCTATCCTAGCAGCTTGCATGGAACAGACAAGGTGAGAAGTATTGTTGATCGTATGCAAGGGAATAAAGCAACATGCATGTCATTGTGCACATGCATGCGATCCCACCCATTTGGCACACTCATCGAGGTGAAGACAAGAAGCAAGTCCGACTGGAGCTGAACATGTACTTCAACAAGTTGATGCGCACGACCACCAGCACATGCTTAGATATTAGTGTAGACACTATGCATCAACATGTTGTCAGTCTGGTCGCACCAGGACTACCATGTGCATGCTATCAGATGAGTTGGATAGAGGAGCCATATCAGTGCACCTAGATGCAACTAAGTCAAGAGTTCACTTCAGCAAGATGTCACCATTGAGCACACGAACACCATCACAGACAACCAAGCTTGGTATCATCTCATCACCTTCGACCATCACAAGCATGCCAAATAGTTGGCCTGACCACAACGATTCGAGTGGTAGTGATGTCTTGCATGGCTTACTCGAGTCATTTTGTCTCACATGGTCACATGTGCATTGTAATGTAACGTCTTCTCAAGTGGAAGTTCAAGTGTCGATAGTTGAATGTAATAGTCATAGAGTAGTTGAAGAGTCATGAATGTAGATGAACAGTCTCAAAGGGGAATGTGAAGGGTCACCCCACCCTTCGCTATAAACAGTACCTCATAACTCATTGTATAGGCTTTTGCTCATCCAAGATTTGATAGGAGTATCTTAGAGAAAGTTTGGACAATATTGTAATGCACCTTGGCTTCTCCACTATGCAAAGCTAGCATATCTCTTTGGAGGAGCAAGCAGTTGTGGCTATAATGTTCCACTATTGGAACTAGTGGTTAGACATGGATGTATTGTATGATTGGAACTTACGCTTCTTAATATAACAAAGCCAACACGTTTTCATGAATATGTTGTTATTGTAGTTGGACTATTCTGGTTGTTGTAGAAATGTATGTTATTTAACTTACTTATTTGTGTATGAACTATTTTGTATGCAATTGTATAAATCTTGTTCTAGATGTGTTGTTGGTTTAAACATCACTTTGGATTTCTTGCTATCTTTCTTTCCATCTTGTGATGCATTTTCGCTCGTGTGTTCTCTTACAAGCCGCATACTATTATGGTTTTCCAAGGGGCACACTCACCTCACTCTCTGTGTGTTAAAACCTCTCATGCACCTTCCTTGACTCGCTGCAACTGTCACACCCTTGCTACCAATAGGGACATCTTACTTTCCTCTTTGAAAAACCACGGTCAAGGAATTACCATACGACCCACTGTTGGGAGTCCTACACCAAATGGTCTGAGGTCTAATTGGGACTTATTACCGGGGAGATCCCTTGACATGTTGGCAGGTCTAGCACAGTCAACATTTGGTGCTAGAAGGAAGGCCAGATGACAAGATGAGTCCTCATAATCTATTTTGAATTTTTGCACGTCTATCATGATGTTTGTTATAGCTTTCACTCTGAAATGTCTATCCAATGGACATATCTTTCACATCGAGAGGGATTTCTAGGATCACTTGTCACAAATCACGTATCATGGTGAAAGAAAAGTGGCCTGGCTTGAACACTTATATGACTTTCATGATATGGAATATTTTAATGAAATAGAGGTCTGTTCGTTGCTCACATGCACACTTCGTGACCACCCATCACAATGGTGTGGCACACTACCTCATCACTTCTTGCACTCATTCAAGTAGTTCAGCGATTAATCGAATCTATTTTCCACCATTTTCATCTTGTAGTACTTGATAAAAAAATTGTTAAAACAACAGAAGGCCCTCCAGAAATCATCTATGGAGTTTTCAGAGAACTTCCATCTATTCATGTTTGAAGCCTCGAAAATTTAGGTGAAATTTTAGTATCTCATGGACAGATTTGAATATTGCCTTATCTAATCTATCAATCCCAAGAAGAAGTTCAAGCTCAAACCCCGTTCAACATACTTCAATGATGGAGTTGCGTAATCACAGATGGACACGGTCATTGTCACAAGTGACTATCTGTCATTCCCTCATCAAACAAATCCACCATCGCAGAGTGATGTGGGAGAGCATGAACACTCATCTGTTTAACCGTAACATCCTCCTGACATCGCTCCTTCTGATTTGCACACAAGCTTGGTTGGGAATCCCATGAGTTATCACATGTATTTTGTACCTCAACCTCTGTCCTCATATTCTGATCATCCTCAATATTTCACTGTCTTGTGTTCTTCCGTTCCGGACTCTACACCTGTTTTGAATGAGGATCAATCTATCAACGGAGTTGGTGTTGCACAACCAACATGTGTTGTCATTCATGAAGAGTATGACTAGGATCTTGAACATCCACCGGCAGCAAAGGACCATCCCTGTTTGTCCGTACCTCCTCCATTTTTTCCTTACCTCCTTGGTGATCCTGCCATCCTGGATTTTTCATGTGTATCTCTGTCCATGGAAGCACCCATTGTTGATCATTCACAGGACACACCAGATATCATTCCATCATCTAACAACAGAGAGGACCAATCATTCATTGAAAATCCACATGATCTTTCATCTATATTTTCTGGAAACGTAAAGGATGAATGTTGTTTCTTCTCATCCACCCCTCTATGCAATTCATAAAATCATGAGGATGCCAACCAACATCCTGAGTTTTTTTATCTTGGTTGTCATGATTTCTTTACCTCATTATCTAATCATGATGTCGATTCACTCATTGTTAATCCATATATGCCGCTGGTCTAAGATGATCCATCTGTCAACAGAGTTGAAACCCCACAGACTGTCGAGGCACTTCAGCCCGAGTTGATGGTTATGTCAAGTCCTCGTTGTCCTAAGATTGGTTTCACTTATGATCAGGAAATTTTTTAAACATGCAAGGCTCCTCATCACTCATATGTATGCATTGAAGATCAATCTAACACTTAGATTTCACTTCCTCCACTTGAAATACATGATCCCATCACTCATGCATTGGAGGAATCTTACTCAGCAAGCACACTTTCTCAACGCAAGTGGTCTACCTTCCTTACATGTTCTTGCATGTCCATTCAAGAGTATGTGTATGCTTAACATCTGCATGTAGTGTCACATATCATCATCGTAAGTACACACAGTGTATGGCATGCGCTTTCACTCATTTTTGTTCTGTGGATGCTTGTAAGATTGGAGTGTGTCTGTCTTCATTGTTGTGTCTTTCACATTTTTTGGTTCGCACAACTATGTTGTTCGCGAACCATGCCTTCACTGACATGGGTCAACTAATGCACTTTTGGCTACATTGGAAGTATCTCTCCACGTGATATGATCCATGCACTGTTAGCTTAGGAGTAGGAGTAGTGTTTGCTTGCAATATTTTTTGCTTTTTTTTATTTATTTGCTTGTTGGTTTTATTTCTTGTTTTCTTACTCACTTTGCTTTGGCATTTACTTCTTCTTCTACTTTACTTTGTTGTTTCTTTGCTTGTTTTCTTTCGTATGTTAGTTTTGCATGAAACAATGCATGACTCTTGAAACAAGTTGGGTAAAGTACAAGAGGCCTTATGCAGCTATCAGTACTTGGCTATCTATCATCCTGCCTCTGTATCAAGAAATTGTTACTTTTAGTCCATGATACATCGATGGAAAATACGTATTGTTCAAAATGAACCTTGGTGAAAACACAACGCTTGCACACTAACTAGCATCACCGACTCTATTTGGTTGTTTTTTGGGTTAACCCTTGTCAGCTCAGTTAAGTAGAGTAAGATGAGGGGGAAAACTTTAATAGGCACGTCAGAGGTTTATAACAAACTACTTCCCTGAAGGAAAAACCTCTTCTGCTCTCAATAATTTGGGATCCCTCTTTCGCCTCTGAAATGAATAAGTGCTATGCACAATTATGAAAATTAAAAATGAAAAAATGAAAAGTGAAAAATGAAAAAAATAAAAAAATTAATATGGTGAAATAAGAGAAAGGCTTCCTATAGAGAGAGGTGATGCAAGTAACTCCACCGGGGTACTGACCAGGCTCGCTGGTAGTGGGGCAAAACCAAAGATGAAACTAAGACTTTGGCGACTATACTGCTTGTGCACCAATATACCCCTCAACCCTAATTGAAACAAACTGTTTTGACTTGGCTGGGAATGTTTGTCAATCAACCAAGAGTTTGGAAGATGCTACATCTTACAATCAAGCAAGTGTGAAAACCAAGATGAACTGAGAACTGAACAATACTGCCGGAGGTGTTAGACTTTCTTTTCACGAACAAGTTCCATTCAGAGATATGTACTTCTATCAGTGTGTCGCCAAGTGTTGTAGCATCTACAACCACCCTCCAAATTTTTTTCTTAGCTTCATTTTGGAGCCTCCCTACCAACCTTTCATAGCAACATGTCTTTCCTTGTCAAGTACAGAAGCTTTAGTGATTTTCTTGCAGAATGAGAGCTTGTCCATCAAAACTTGTTGCATCACCCTCGCAGGTTGTTTCACTAGACTTGGTCTAGTTGTAGGCTGAGCAACGCCCTTAAGAAATTGCGCAATTCTGGAGGGGAACCAGTCTTCCCTCCATAAATTGTGCAATTCTGTCTGGAAGCCTATTGGGCTCCAGAATTGCACAAATCTTCTTGTCATTGTTCACTAGAAAAATTGCACAATTCCTCTGAGCATGATGGCTCAGCCAAGAAATTGCGCAATTCTGGGCAGAATTCAACTGATCTGCCAAGAACTTGTGCAATTCTGGGCAAAATTCAACTGCTCTGCGAAGAAATTATGCAATCCCTCTAGGAAGCCAGCCCATCTCCCTCTTAGAAATGTGCATTTGTTTCCTCCCAGCTGAGCAGACTGTTACATGTGCAGTTGAGTTGATCGGTTCCCTCCGAGATTGAGGAAAATTGATTTTCATACATGGACTGCTTCTCCCAAGGCAGCATGCAAAGGCATCCCTTTATTCATGGATCTACTTTTAGCAGTTGGAGGTTTCATGCAAGGATCATTTCAGAAAACTCCCACAAGCGTCGCTCTTCCTGGATTTGTGGCATGCACGTCACATCCTTGATTTTATCAAAACTCATGAATCGGACGTTGCAGAGCTCATTCATCACATCGACCTTGCAGCTCTGACATCCCACATTGCATATAGGAGTCATCAATACATTCAACTCAACTATTTTGGGGTAAGCTTGCCTTCCATATCTTGTGTTGCATTTCTGTTGCTTTTTGTGTTTCGCTTTGTGTGATTGTTGTCTGCTTGATTTTAGTGAGCACTTGCTATCGTTTTGATGCATGTTAGCTTGTATAAGCACCATTTTAGTTTTTGTTTGCATCTCACTGTTGTCGCATGCATGACACTATTTTGCACGGATGGTCGCCATTACGGTGACTCACTTCACACACATGCATGCTTTCCCATTTTCTGAATCCTGCACTTGTTGTTTTCATGAATGATCATTCACTCTTGTTTTCACTCATCTCATCATGCATTCACACTTCTCATGTTTTCAGTCACCCGTCGGTCGGACTGGGCTACCTTGGCCCGGACCGTGCCTTGCTTGGCTAGCACTGTTCATTTCCGGAAGTGAAGGCTATGCCTTCCCTCTAGAAATTGTGCAAGTCTATCCAGGAATTGAAATCTAGGCATGTATTTTTCAATTCTTAGATGTAGTGTCCCGTTGGCCCCATAAACTGTGCAATGTAGTTTGTTGGTTACATGTCACTGCTGATTGAAATTGTGCATTGTGCAACTTCAGTCCTCAGAAGGCCAGGATGGACTATGCATTGCGCATTTCCAACACTCAGTTAGCCTCCTAATAGCTCAGACTGTGCCTTGCATATTTTGGCAGTCAGTCTCTTGACCTCCTGGTGAAAATTGCACAACCTTCATGATCAGTCACACAGGTATGTTGCAAGTTAGTTCTCAAGTTCGTTTTGGTTTTCGACTGACAAATTTCTTGCCATGATTGTCACCATGTCCCTAGGTATTGTAGGGGTTCATCTGCCTCTCAGCATCACATGTACAATGGTTTTCAAGTGATTAGAGTCGAAGACACCGTTCAGAGCACACTTGGGGATGCAGTTGATCAAGTGTCTATGAACTTGCCTACCCATGAAGATATCAAGTTTTTCGTAGAAAAGGACATCAAGGTATGATGGCAAGAAACACCATCAAAAATAGCTAAAGGTATCATACCAGATGCAATGAACGCAAGAGAGAGGTTTTTGACAACATAGAGGATGAAAAAAGTTGCAAGCTCAAGCATATCCACTTGTGGTGAAAGCAATTTTGGATACTGAGGCTATGAGGTGACGATGCAACATGTTGGTTGCGCGAAGGCAGATAATGAAACAGAGAAGGAGTTTCATGTGTTGAAGTAGCAACTCAAGGAAGAATAAGAGCTACATAGGTGAGAGAATGAGTTGCAACAAGAACAGGTATAGCAAGGGGTGCAACATACACTCACTGTTGAAACTGTGCCCATACAAGTTATAGATCTATCCTAGCAGTTGGCACAGAACATACAAGTTGAGTAGTGTTTTTGATCACATGTAAGGGAGTGAAGCTACATGCATTTCATTGTGCACACACATGTGATCCCATCCATTTGGCACACTCACCGAGGCAAAGACAAGAAGAAAGTCTAACTGGAGATGAACATGTACTTTGACAAGTTGATGTGCACGACCACCAACACATGCTTGGAGAGCAGTGTAGACACTATGCATCAACATATTGCTGGTTTGGTCACACCAGGAATACCATTTGCATGCTATCAGATGAGTTGGACAAAGGAGCCATATCAGTGCACCTAGATGCAATGAAGGAAAGATTTCACTTGAGCAAGATGTCACCATTGAGTGCACAGACACCATCACAGACAACCAATATTGGCATCATCTCATCACCTTCGACCATCACCAGCATGTCAAAGAATTGGTCTCACCACAACAGTCCGAGTGTCAGTGATGTCTTGCACGGCTTGCTCAAGCCATTTTGTCTCACATGGGCACATGTGCATTGTAATGTAACATCTTGTCAAGTGGAAGTTCAAATGTTGGTAGTTGAATGTAATAGTCATAGTCATGAGGGTAGATGAACGGTCTCAAAGGGGAATGTCAACGCTCACCCCACCCTTTTCTATAAATAGTAGCTCATAACTTATTGTATAGGCTTTTGGTCAGTCAAGCTTTGATAGGAGTATCTTAGAGAAAGCTTGGAAAGTATTGTAATGTGCCTTCGCTTCTCCACTTCACAGAGCTAGCATATCTCTTTGGAGGAGTAGGCGGTTGTGGCTGTAATGTTCCACTATTGGAACTAGTGGTTGGACATGGATGTATTTTATGGCTGGAACTTACACTTCTTAATATAACAGAGCCAACACGTTTTCATGCATATGTTGTTATTGTAGTTGGACTATTCTGGTTTCTGCAGCAATGTATGTTATCTAACTTATGCATTTGTGTATGAACTATTTTGTACGAAATTGTATAAATCTTGTTGCAGATGTGCATTTGGTTTATGCATCACTTTGGATTGCTCGCTATCTCACTTTCCAACTTGTGATGCATTTTCACTCGTGTGTTCCTTTCCAAGCCGTGTACTATTACAAGTTTCCAAGGGGCACACTCGCCTCACTCTCCGTGTGTTAGAACCTCTCATGCACCTTCCTTGACTCGCTGCAGCTGTGACACCCTTGCTACCAACAGGGACATATTACTTGCCTCTGTGTGAAACCGTGATCAAGGCATTACCATACGACCCACTGCTCGGACTCCTACACCAAACGGTCTGAGATATAATTGGGACTTCTTACCGGGGAGATCCCCTGACATGTTGGCGGGTCCAGCATTCTCAATAGTTAAGTAAGGGCCTATATGGAGAAGGACCTAGGTGAGCAGGTAAGCATAAGAAAACTCCTGGCAGATTGTGTGGCTTTTGACAAATAAAGTAAGGGGTGAAACTTCAAACAAAATAAAGAGTGGAAAGGTGATTACAAGGTGATTAGAGTTCAATTAATTCAACTATATGCTATGGTTTCGATTGCTTTGGAAAATATATTAATTAGAATTTCCAAATTTTTATATAGACATTGCATAGTACATATTGCTGCTTGTCTTTGGATTAATTCAGAGTTGAGTTGGTACTATGATTTAACAAAGAATATCTTCAAATCTTCCTGAACTAACATTCAGTGCAAACTTGTCATTCTTTGTTTGACATCACTTCTTTAATGCTATTAAAATCCCTCATGATAAATAGTTTTTGAATGCAATGTCTATAGTTTTCTTGGTTACCCATGAATTATTTTATAGTCGCGGCTACCACGGAGGAAGCCAAGATATCCTTTTGAGTATGTTTTTAAATGGTTCTCTATTCTATGTTGGTTTTATGTACACCTAGTTAAAGTTAAAGGTGTTTTCAATGTGACACTTGTTTTCCTTATGTAGATTTCTAGCATGAATAGTGCTTAAGTTGGCTTGCTCATTAGAAGTATACAGTGATGCTTCTTAATAGATATTTTAAGAGAGTTTTTCTAAGCATCTCATTGTTGTTTCATTAAATACTGAAGCATCTAATGACTGTAGAAGTATGATTGGAAAATTTGACTTAATTGTTCTCAACAATAGTAGGAACCCACAACTTTTGCTAGTTTCTTCCCCGCTACACTGAATTATGTAGCTTTTGACGAGAAAACTAGGGGTGAAAATGCAATGAATACAAAGGTTTCCAAGATGTGCAAAGATGGACAAGATGATTTTCACTTCCAAGTAAATCCAATCAACATTGGGTTCAATATACATTACATTCAAATTACTTTAGTTGTATTCTATTTTCTGGATTAATATGGAAATGATATGGGTTAACTAATTACAAAATATATATTCATCACAAAGTACACATTGTTGTCTATGTTCTATTTTAACTTGTGATGCACATAGGTTTGAGCGATCCTTGTACATACAACATTGGTTTGGAACTTATGTGCGATGCCTATAGGCCTAAATTCAAAATATGAGCTCAGGTTTAATTTGCACCCAGATATTGTTGAAATTAAGATCCATACCTAGATAATTTATAAGGATTTGAATGTTTGAATTAATAAGTATTTGTATTTTTAAGCTAGAAAATCTATTCTATTTTCTTAGTTAATTAAAAAAAAAGTGTAATAGATCTTAATGTCATGATTTTTTTGTATTTCTAATACTATTTAATGCAGGTAGAGCTCCAAATTTCCAAAACATGTAAATATTGAATACAAATCAAGCAAAACATTTCCTTGCAACTTAGCAAGTTATCATATTACAACTTCCCATAAAAATTAGGGATTCTAAATCATTCAAAACTCTAATTGAATCCATTAAAAATGGAATCAGGTAGAATCTTAATTAGAAACAAGTAGAATCCTCTAATTATACGGTAATCTAATATAGATGAAATGATGAAATTTTTTTTTGGTTGTTGTTACAATTTTCGCACTTCTTCCTGCTTTTTGTGCATTCTATCACAAAGTGGGTAGGTATTCTATCTACCATGCAGACTTGTTTAACATGGAATGTTATGAGTTATTGTTACATAAGAAACTTCCACTCATATAATTTTTTTATGGGATATAATTTCATTTGGAGCTTTCAGAACATGGTAGAAAACAATTATTGGGGGATATTTTAATTTTTGAATAAGGGACTAAAAAAATAATTAATTTTTGGGTTCAAAACTTGGAACCTTAAGAAAATTAATGCCTTAATGCACTTGGATGCTAAGTTACCACTACTATCAGCCTGTGAACAAGTTAAAATCTAATTTTTGAAGTACGATGCATAAAACCATTTTCATTTTTAATTGATAAACTGACTGAACATATTTGTATAAATTTTATAGAAATGGCAACTACTCAAGAAATCAAACTGAAATCAGAAGACACAAGTTATACTCTACTAATCTGCAGAATGAAAATTACAATTTAGAACAACATGCATAGACATGCAACAAGAAAAACCACAAGTATACAGTGATTTCTAGGGGAACCCAACTGGTAAAAATACCTCAAGCCTCTTTGCATTAATCAGTTGAATAGAGAAATTTGGAAGAGTATATATCATTGGGACATGAGTTCCATGCTATCATGAGTTTCACTGACTTCTTCCACCTTAAGTTAAAAATCAAAGCCTAAAATAGTTCAGAATACATTGAGGTAGAAAAAAAAGTTACAAAATACATTGGGGAAAGTGACTATGCCTTGCTTTGATGGGTTATCCAAATGTTCAACTCCGTCATGGGTAAAAAAATTGGACACATATTTCTAGTTGCATCAAATAACGAAGGAGTAGGCCATTAAGCTGGCCACATTACACTTGGATGGTGAAGCCCATGAGAATTGTTACCATGGGTTGGTGACAATGGGTCAAAACAACATCAACTCATATACTGAGTTCAATCAGAGGTTCATTGAGCAATTTGACAGGAAGCACCTAGAGCTTAATTCTAGGGAGTTGGCACAATGCAGATAGACGGGTAGTCTAGAGGCCTAAACTTCAGATTTTTAGAGACTGGTTGTTCTAGTCATGGATATCTTTGAGGCTAGGTTGGTGATGTTATTTGTAGAGGGGTTTTTGGATCCTCTATGTGGTTGGGTCAAAGGATTTGAACCCACCACTCTTCATGCATAAATAAACATGACTAGGGATATGCGGGTGGTCACTTCTAATAACAAATTCACTCTCGAGCCTTCTTTCCCTTAGAAGAGTGAAGAGGTCAAACCTTTTTAGAAGGAGTGGATAAAGAAGCCAAATATGGATGAGGATACCTAGAAGTATTTAATAAAGAAGAATCTATGTTTTAACTATTAGAAGCCTTAGGAACTAGGGAACAAGTGTGCAAGTAAGGACAAGGTGCGCTAGGCTCACTATATTGACATGTTCTGTGAGAGCGATAATGATGATGGAGATGTGGAGCTATTGTAGGAACAAGTATAGGGACATATACATTTGATAGTTGGGGGTGAGACTTCACATGCAGAAGGAAAAACCCCTATTATTGCATCAATGTCGAGATTCCCCATGTATCATACTTTTAGAGTTAGAGGAGTTTTAGTAGGACACAAGGTGATGGTATTGATCGATAGTGGGGCTTCCCATAACTTCATAGATGCATCCATGGTTGAATAAAGAGGGATTCCTATTGAGGATTTTGATGTTTTTGTGATATTCATACCCTGTGGTCATTAGATGAACTACACTAGATAAATCCCCAAGTTGTAGCAAATGATGGAAAATTATAGAGTGATTGATGACTTCTTCATCGTGGATGTGTCGAACACCATTGTGGTGTTAGGTTTTTAGTGGCTGTAATACATTAGGAAGTATTCTACGAATCAGCCAGACATGGAAATGGAATTTAAAGATCCAGTGGATGGAAGAAAGGTATTTGAGGGCCATGCATCAATATCCGTTGAAGATAGTATCATCAAATAACATTGAAGCAATATTGAGGTAGGACGATATCAAGTGGGTGGTTGAGTGCTTCATTATAGGAAATACAAAGCCAAATCAACCACGATAGAATCTCGATGACATTAAAGTATTGCTTCATAAAAACGAGAAGGTTTTTTTTTTTTTTGACATTCGTCCAAGTAGACCACCAAAAAGGGGTTTTTAGCATGTTATAGAATTGGAGGAGGATAGACAGGTGATCATTACCATTACCTATCGACATCCCAAGGTTTACAAAGATGAAATTAAGAAGTTCATCAAGGAGTTGTTAAGGTTGTGTCACATTCGTCCTAGTTCCATTCCTTTTTCTTCTTCAATGGTCATGGCTAAGAAGAAGGATAGTACCTTGCGAATGTGTCTTGACTACTGGGCTCTTAACAAAAGAATAATTAAAAACTAGTGCCCTATCACTAAGATAGATGAATTGATGGATGAACTCATGGGAGAAAAATACCTTTCAAAGATTGATCTTCATTCATGCTACCATCAAATTTGATTTTGGGAGTAGGACATCTCGAAGACAACTTTCAGGTGCCACTATGGGCACTACACATTCTTGGTTATGCCATTGAGTTCACCAATTCCCCCACGACTTTATAGTCATGCATGAACCTTTTTTTCAATAAATAGTTACGAAAGTACTTGCTAGTTTTAGTTAATGATATATTGGTTTACAAAAAATCTTGGGAGGACCATCTGATGCACTTGGAAGAGGTGTGGGGGATTCTAGAGGAGTAGGAACTATATGCTCAGGAATGCAAGTGTGTGTTTGACATGATAGAGAGACTCTACTTAGGGAATGTGATTGGGAATGACGAAGTTTAGATCAATCAGGAGAAAATCTAGGGGATCATTGAATGACCTACCTTGAAAAATATAACTGAAATGAAAAGATTCCTTGGCTTCTGCACTTACTATAGGAAGTTTGTCAACGGGTTATCACAGTTAACAACACCTCTTACGAACCTCACCAAGAAAGGATCTTTCAGTTGGACTGAGAAGGAAAAAGAAACCTTTGAGAAGATGAAGTAGGTGATGCATTTGTTCCTTGTGTTTGCATTACCATATTTCACCCAACCTTTCATTCTAGAGTGTGATGCTTCATGGACCAGGATAAGACCATTTTTTATGTAGGATCACCACCCCATAACATTTGAGAGCTATAAACTTAGATATTATGAGCGACATTACTCAATTTATGACAAGGAGATGTTTCCCATCATGCATGCATTGGCCAAATTTCGATAATATCTAGTGGGGAACATGTTGAAGGTAAAACCATATCATAACAGCCTAAGGTTCCTCATGGAGTAGGAGGAGTTGAGTGAGAGATAACAAAAGTGGATTAGTAAATTACAGGCTTATGAATTCGAGATCGAGTATGTCAAGGGAAATCACAATGTAGTAGTAGATTCCCTCTTGAGGATTCCATCCACTCTCTCACTCATGGAAATAACAAATGAAGGTGAAATCATGAATATGGGTTACACTTTTGGGCCAAATATGGTGATGAAATTTCAAGTGTTTCCTCTTTTGTCGAATTGTAGCCCTCAAAATTCATATAAGAATTGTGAATTTTAATTTGGAGTAAAAAGAAAATATGTGGAGAATTATGTTTTTGTCCTAATGATATTTTTTGCAAAAAAGTTTGGTGACATAAAATCTCTCAATTTTCTATTAAATGCAATATATGTCCTTGCAAATTTTCACAAAACTTAAGAGGTATGTGTGTGTTCATGTAGCATTACTTACTCTAAAACATGTACTATATATATATATATATATATATATATATATATATATATATATATATATATATGAGCATAATATACATGGAGAGAACTAAGAGTTTCATATTAAAAGAATATTTTTTAATGCAATTTTTTTTTTTGAAGTTGGTGAAGTAATATTTCAATTGCATTTTGGAGACATGTGTTCATGTAAGATTTTTCTCAAGTCTTTAAATAAATTGAAAAACGAATAGTATCCTTTTGAAGAGGACTCATAAATGAACATATTAGTATTTTTTGAAAAAAAATTGTTGTAAATATTTTATGTTAATGATTTTTTATTCAGCCCCTTTGAAATTGTCCAAAAAAATTTCAAGCATTATGTTTAAAAGAAATTAGATAAAAAATATCATATGAATTCAAAAATTTCAAACTCATATGCCATTGGATAGAGGGTTCCTTCCCGAATTCAACATGATCAAGTCCGCCACTTAAGGACAAATTCTACTTGGAGTTCGCTAGGGTACAAAATGACATTGTAGAGAAATTTGTAGAAGAGGAGCTAAAACTCTATTTTTTAGGCTCTCAACATCTCGATCGAGCTCTTAAAATGCTCAATCGAGAGTTTGAAATTAAAATTTCAAATAGCTCGATCCAGGGTTTAAGAATCCCTTGATCAAGTCCTTAACTTGGTTAAACAGAGGCTCGATCGAGCTATCATAGTTGTCTAGAAAAAAAGAAAAAAGAGAAAAAGCCTCTCCATACCTGTCTTTAAGCGAATTATAAAATTTATTTAGTCCAAAAAAATAAATTTTATAAATATTCAATATATTCCAAACTTTAATTTTCTTTAGTTATAAATCCAAATTTTATTTTAGTTTACCAAGAAGAAAAGAAGATAATTATAATAATATATAGATAACTTTCTATTAAAGGTTTTAACTTTGTTTTTTCAATTTTGAAACTTTCAAAAATGATAATTTGTTTATTATTTTGATTTTAAATATAACATATTTTTATAATTAATCATTTTATAAATTCTTTTTGTAGATATTTTTAATAAAAATAAATCAAATTATAATAAATAAATTAAAAAAAAAACAAATAAAACTAAACTAAATTCTACAATATTATTATTTTAAAAATATTTTCATACTCAAATAGATTACTCAAATTCAAAATAGTCAAATAATGTTTTAAAATTTATGATTTCCTTATGCTTTTATTATATTAAAAATATATATTGGAAACCTAAATCAGGAGTAAAAATTTCTATATATACTTAGCCCTTGTTGAGACTAATGATAGAATTGATTGCAATCACATTTTACAGGTTGAGAGAGATTTATAGCTGTAGATACCATTGCATCCATTACAACTATATTAATTATAACTTAAAACTATTACAACTACGTCAATTATTACTACACTCAGTTTTTGTCCCTTAACAAGTGGATATTACTACATTATATATATGTTTTGTTTTAATAGATATGATTATGACCAAGGGAATCGTGTTTATTAAATATTCAATTAATTTTATAAAATGTACATTTCTAGCAGTGTCAAATTCACATTTTTGAGTTACACTTATTCATATAAAAAATTATAAGATTTATTAAAATCAAAGTGACAATTTTTCTTATGTTTAGTCAATTTAATATTTAAATTATATCATTGAAATTTTAAATCACACTAAAAACTAATTTTTATGTAACCAAATTATGAATATAAGAATATTACAATTTCAATTGCAAGTGTGATAGAATCTTTTTCCAAATATATACACCAAAACACTAGAAATGTAATGAGAAATTAATCCTCACCATTTTTAATTACCTATTCAAATGTAATTAGTAATTAAAATTTGTTTTTTTTATAACTATCAAATACTTGCAATTTTAAATTTTGCATATCATTATTGATGTGTACATCAGTTTTAAAATTTCCAGCTTTAAGGCTCGATCGAGCTCCTAATTTGTGGTTACATAGGAGCTCGATTGAGAGTTAGTTTTAATGATCAATTGAGCTATCTTTTAGCGCTCGAGGAGCTCGATAAAATGCTTAAAATGGCTCGATCGAGAAATTAAAATTGCACGATCGAGCATCCTTTTTTCACCAAAATGCACCCTTGTTCCGCCAAAAAGTGTAACCCAACTCCATGCTTTCACCCATTTTGGAAGTCATTGATGTTTGTAGAATACTCCAAAAATAATTTTTCCTATGAGATTCTAGAGGGGTTGATATAGGATAATAGATATTGGGTCATGGATGACATCATCTACTATAAGGACTAGATCTATCTTGTACTAGAATCACAACTGAAGGAAAAAATAATGTAGGCAATTCAGAGCTCACCTTTGGTAGGGCACCCGAGATACCTAAAAAACTATAGGGAAATTAGGGAGAGGTTCACTTGTGAAGGCCTCAACATGGATGTGTTGAGTTTTCTGAAATAATGAAACATCTGCTAGGTAAATAAACAAGAAAACAATCACCCAGTTGGTTCCTATAGCCACTCCCTATTCCTGAGCAAAAGAAGGAAAGTATCTCCATGGACTTTGTCACTGAGCTACCTCTGGTACAGGGAAAGGACTACATATATCTAGTTGTAGACCGACTCAAGAAGTTGACACACTTCATTTTTTCCATACCATCTAAATATTGACCATCAAATATGGTTGAACTATTGTTGAAGGAGGTCTTCCGATTGCATGGGTTACCGAAGACCATAGGGAGGAATAATGACAATATATTTATGAGAAGTTTCTGGAAGGAGTTATTCAAAGTGGTGGAGGATGAAATAACACTGAGCACTAGCTATCACCCACAAATTGATGTTGAAAATAGCAACAAGAAATGCTAAAAATAAAAGTGCTAAAAATAGCACTTCTATAAATAGTAGTTTGGGTACTAGCGCTGGATTGAGCAATAGGGAATGAAAAAAGGAAGTGCTAAAAATAGCATTCTATTTTTAGCAGTTCAGGATGGATTCCTATTTTAGTCAGTCCCTCGACTAAACATAGGAAGTAAAATTCGAATTTGAACTTAACAACATTTTGAAAATAAATTAATAAATTCACCATGAGTTAATAGTTGTGAAAATCAAACATGAAGTCTATGTAAGTACATGCAATAGTTTCTCCATTGATTGAGGGATTTATCCATCAGTTAAAGAGATAAGGATGAGTTCTAATTTGAGTTGTCATTAGTTGGCTCAGTTAACTAAGTCAAGTCTATTTAGATTGATTTAAACAGTTTGTTTAAATTAATGTGAGTTCAGTTATTTAATGCATGCTTGCATATAACTGTTGGACTTCAAATAACTGAGTTTTCTCTCATGAATAACTCATGCATGTTAGTTCAAACAAAGACCCAGTTGAGATCAGAGGAGGGACAATGTACTAACAATTGGATGGATTTTTCCTATAAAGGAAGCTCATCCATGGAGAAGGATTTATCTCCTTCAGGATTGCGCAGTTGGATCAGAGGTTAGTGAGTGTGTGAAGAGGCCAATTCACACAAGTGGCTACACTGGACCTCAAGGAAAATTGCGCAAAGAAATAGGAGGCTTGGAGGGTAGAGGAGAAGGTTTGAGAGAGGCCTTTGATTGTCTATGAGTATTAGAGGGATTGCAGAGAGAGCAGGATAGCTTGTGAGATGATTCTTTTTGTAATCCAGACTATATTTCCACTTGTATGATAATACAAAGTTGGGGTTTTAGGCTGAGGCTTTCCCTGGGTTATTTCTTCTATGTTATGTGCGATTGATTGCTTCTCATTCTCAGTTATATGTGTTCTCATTGATCGTGGTCAAATTGATTAAGCTTCCACAAAGTGTTGTAGAAGTAGATCTTGTATTATGTTTTAGTATATTGCATAATCTGTTGATCTACAGTGGGAATTTCTACATGGTATCGGAGCAAAGGTGATCAAGGAAGAACAATATACAAGAAGGGTGAAGTTTGAAGTTTGTGATTCCTGAATATAGAAATCAAGTTCTTATCACATCTTTATTTCACCTATGGTATTCAATGGTTTAAGACTTGAATATGCCCTTGATGGTAGATCGAATTATATAGCCTGGAAGGATTGCATGGAAGAAGTACTAGAGGATAATGGTCTAAAGGAATTCATTGATCAAGAAGTCCCCAAGCCGACTGGTGCTACTGAATTGGCTGAATGGATGAAATGTGTGGCTAGAGCAAGGAGAATCCTTCTGGAGGGAGTTCGAGATCACATAGTCTCGAGTCCTCATGGGAAGGAGACACCATTTTGAATGTGGAAAACATTGAAAGATCTATATCAGAATAGCAGTGATCAGAGGAAGCTGGAATTGAAAGACAAGCTTCGTAAGATCAAGTGTGAAAAGGGCAACATGATCTCTACGTATCTGAACAAGCTCACCACCTACAGGGATGAGCTTGGAAGCCTAGGGATTGCGATAGATGATGATGACATGGTGAGTCTTGTACTCCTTGGTCTTTCTAAGAGCTGGCATAGCTACTAGGACTTGGTTAATGGAAGAGAGAAACTACCAGATTGGGAATGACTTTGGTCAGATTTGATGCAGGAGGAGATAAGAATAAGCACCAAAGATGGTTCTTCATCCATGGAGGATGAAGAAAACTGTGCCTTAGCGAGTAGGTCGAAGAAGGGGAAGGAGAAGGTTTCTCATTCTGAATCCAGTTCTTCCCACGGTGGGAAGAAGCTTGACAAATCAAAAGTGTGATGCTTTCGTTGTCATGAGGTGGGCCATTTTGCTACAAATTGTCCACTAAGGAAATCCAAGAAGGGATCCATGGAAGGATCAGAAGGTGAGGCACTGGCCTCACAGTTCGAGTTGGATTTCACACTATTCACATGCATGGTCTCATCCATGGTGGGAAGTGGTTTGTTTCTTGACAGTGGAGATTCTTTCCACATGACTGGTGATAAGAGTTTGTTCAGTAATTTGGAGGATAAATATCTCCAGATACTCATAGCAATGGGTAATGAAGAAAATTATAGTGCCTCTGGTGTAGGCATGATTATTTTTCAGAGGGAGCATGGATCTCGCATTACCTTGACTGATGTCAAGTATGTACTAGGACTGAAGAGAAATTTGGTGTCGATTGTGATGCTGGAAGACAGAGCCTATGATGTAGTCTTCAGTAAGGGAAAGGTTTTTCTTAGACACATCATCACTAGATAGGTGAAGCAGATCGGTTCACGAGTCAAGAACCTGTATGCTCTTGAGGTTCAAGATGCATGCAAAGCCTTGAGGAGCAAGGAAACTGATGGAGACTTGGTGGTTGAGAGGGAGAGTACATTACCTCTCAACATGCAGTGCCAGATGAAGTCTCAGACAATTGTGGAGGAGCCACGATTAGTGAAGCAGCTTCAGGAGGTTGTGGAGCAGCCACAAATAGAGAAGCTGAGAGGAGATTGAGTAGAGACATCTAATCATGCAGAGACTTCCAGTAAGGGGAAATTTTGAGCTAGGTGGGTAGAGGGATCACATGCATCCATACCAAGGAAAATTTTAAGGATGGAAAATTTTCTTGAAGTTTAAAACATTGGCGAATCTCACTAATCCCTAATATGCAAATTATAAATGTTTATTGATATATTTGTAAAATTATTCAAATTTATAATTATTTTATATATAGTCTCTATATAATGTTGGCCATTTTTAGGGTAAAATAATTTTATATTCTAAAATTTGGGCGAATCGTCTTTTATAAAATTGGAAATTGGCGAATCTTTTTTGTGGAAAAATCATGGAAAATTAGCCCACTGGGCGAACATTAGCCCCTAAAATTTTCCATGATCCATACCTCCAGGGAGGAGGGGGGGCGATGTGGATTCATCGTCCCAAGAAGGCTGGAATAGGGGTAGGATCCTTGAGGTACCCAACCTCTTTGATTCAACTTTGCTACAGGATCCCTGATGAGGAGTAGTAGGACTGGCTGACTGGGTAGAGATAGATGCGGATGGAGTGGCAGAGAGAGTTATATTGCGGGAGTCCCAGGACTATGTAGAGCTAGCAGGCTGCAACAATGCGAGAGGCACAGGAGTGTTGCACTAGTGCAGGATGGCACAGAGACGTGTGCAACAATGCGAGATGAATGGAGTGTTGCAGCAGCTCAGAGGTCAGAGAGGGAGAACTTGTCAGCAACAGGTAGAGCTTCATCATCAGAGTATGTTTCTAGCCCAACAGAGAGGTCAGTTGGGAGTGTTATTTGTTTCTAGAGTTGTTGGAGCACCCACACTTGGTAGAAGTGTTGCATGTAGAACATTATAAAGGTATAGGATCGGGTTCGAGTTGAATGCCTTTCTTGTTGAGAGGGAGTGTTTAAAATAGCAACAAGAAATGCTAAAAATAGCACTGCTATAAATAGCAGTTTGGGTACCAGTGCTAGATTAAGAAATAGGTAATGAAAAATGGAAGTGATAAAAATAACATTCTATTTTTAGCAGTTCAGGATGGATTCCTATTTTAGTCAGTCCCTAGGCTAAACATAGGAAGTAAAATTCGAATTTGAACTTAACAGCTATTTGAAAATAAATTAGTTAATTCACCATGAGTTAATTAGTTGCGAAAAATCAAACATGAAGTCCATGTGAGGACATGCAATAGTTTGTCCATTGATTGAGGGATTTATCCATCAGTTAAAGAGATAAGGATGAGTTGTAATTAGTTGGCTCAGTTAATTGAGTCAAGTCCAATTATATTGATTTAAATAGTTTGTTTAAATTAATGTGAGTTCAGTTAGTTCATGCATGCTTGCATATAACTGCTGCACTTTAGATAAGTGAATATTCTCTCATGAATAACTCATGCATGTCAGTTCAGACAGAGACCCAGTTGAGATCAGAGGAGAGACAGTGTACTATCATTTGGATGGATTTTTCCTATAAAGGAAGCTCATCCATGGAGAAGGATTTATCCCCTTCAGGATTGTGCAATTGGATCAAAGGTTAGTGAGTGTGTGAAGAGGCCAATTCACACAAGTGACTGCACTGGACCCAAGGAAAATTGCACAAAGAAATGGGACGCTTGGAGGGTAGAGGAAAAGGTTTGAGAGAGGCCTTTGACTATCTATGAGCAGCAGAGGGATTGTAGAGAGAGCAGGATAGCTTGTGAGTTGATTCTTTTTGTAGTCTAGATTATATTTCCACTTATATGATAATACATAGTTGGAGTTTTAGGCTGAGGCTTTCCTCAGGTTATTTCTTCTATGTTATGTGTGTTTGATTTCTTCTCATTCTCAGTTATATGTGTTCTCATTGATCATGCTCAAATTGATTAAGCTTCCGCAAAGTGTTGTAGCAGTAGATCTTGTATTGTGTTTTAGTATATTGCATAATCTGTTGATCTACAATGGAAATTTCTACAATTGATGGTAAGACCAAGATAGTTAACGAGTGGTTGGAGGGATATCTCTAAAACTATGTTTCTGGCCAACCAAGGGCATGGGTTAAGTGGTTGCATCTGGGGGAGCACTACTACAACACCACCTTTTGCATTTCCATTGGTATGATGCCCCAACATTTCTATATTGAATATTTTGGGCCCAACCCTACCCCTTTGGGTAAAAACTATTTTTGCGAGAGCGAAGACATATTACGAGTCCTCAAGGATAACATGCAGATGGATAAAAAAAAAAAAAAAAATGTGTATACAAAGAAGCATAGGGTGGAGCACAATTTTGAGGTGGGGGGCATGGTATACCTTCGTCTTCACCCCCATCGAAAATCATCTCTAAAAAGAAAGGGGGATGCAAAGATGAAACCCAAGTTTTATGGGCCATACAAAATAGTGAGGTAAGTTGAAGAAGTGGCCTATGAACTTTCTCTTCCTAAAGGTTGTAAAATTCATAACATATTTCATGTATCATGTCTCAAGACATCCTTGGGTAAGCATTTTAGTCACCTCCACTGATCTCCCTCCATTGGATGAGGAAGAAGAGTTAATCCCAGTTTTGGAGGAGATTTTAGAAACAAGGGAGCGAAATTTGAGGAAAAAAATGCGAAAGAATACTTGGGTAAATGGAAGGATCTACTCGTCAAGGACATCACATGGGAAGGCAGATAGGTGCTCAAACTTATAGAGTTGAAGTTTCTTGAGGGAAAGAAATCTTAGGTGGTGAGGACTATAATGTCCCCTACTGCTTAGGAGAAGTAAGGCAATTTTCACTAGCCTAATGAGTTCGCATAGGCTAAGGCAGGGAAAATTTTTAATAAGGGAACATGATTTTCATAGGAAAACTTTATAGTTTCTGAAGGGGTGAAAAGGGGGACCTATCCTAGGCTAGTGAAAAGTCACTTTAATTTTATAAAGTGAAAGTTTCCTAAAGTGACTTAATGAAATATTAAAAGGATAAAATGGTGACAAAAGTGGCCACTCAATTATAAAAAGAGAAAAGTGAGGAATCTCTCCTCATTCTTTCACTTTAATTTTGAGAACAATTTCTCTTAGAATGTTTTTGGGGTGAGGCTTAGGGTTTTGGAAACCATGTCCACCATTTCTAGCTTCAGCGTTGAAACTATACACCCTAGTTGGTTTTAAGAGTGGAAACATGTGGATTTCACCAAAATGATTCAAAATTGAAGATGTATTGCAAAAGATATTGAGGTAAAGAGGCATTATCAAGTGATTTTATCTATTGACAATGTGTTATATATATATATATATATATATATATATATATATATATATATATATATTCTCACAGGTGGAAATTTAAGCCAAATCCAAGGAAGACATTGCTAATGAAAAGGCTCATGCCTTGCTATACTTCAACGGGTCAAAGTTCAAGGATATAAGGCCGAGTTCTTTTAGTCAAAGGGCTCATACACTCTGTGGCTATTTGAGGTTGAATTTCCATCTACAAGGGGTCGAGTTTCATTCTATCTAGAGGGCCGAGTTACTTTCTTTCCTCTTGGCTGAGTTCAGACTATAAAAAGGGTCGAGTATATTACTTTAGAGGTGTTGAATTCCTATTGTACATTGCTGGCTAAACGTATTCAATAAGGGACTGAGTTTTAAGAGCTTTCTCAACCGATTTTGATGCAAAGATTAAGATACTTATTCTTGTGCATATTTATTAGTCCATTAGTCACACATTTCTAGGCATGCATTGAGTTTGTGGGACTGGCTTGATTGCTTCTTCATAAAGGAAAAACATTGATGGGATTTCTCTCTTGGAGCCTTCATTATTGAATAAACTCAGAGATTGGAATTATTCGGAAGAATGTGTAGCTAATCCATCTATCCCAGGTTCCAATGTGTGTTGTTTTTCGCCAAGATGTAATTATGTTAAGTGTGTAATAAAAGGCTAAACCTTGTTGTACATGTTCTATATAAATATGGATTGATATCTAACAAAGGAAATTGAATTTTATATGCTATCATGTGAAATTCAACTCTCCTAGGTTTCTTTTTACTTTTCACTATGTTTTGGGACAATCATTTGGGTAGCATTAATTTATGGTGTATCACTACTTGGGAATGAAATTATTCAAATATACTTAAAACAACATGTTCATAAGATGTTTGACAAAATCCCACATTGGAAACTCATAAAAATTGTGGTCATTTTGGGGAATTTCTAGATAGAAATTTTATAACAGAACCATACGAAAGTGGAATATATGGAGAATATGTTTGTTGGCACAATGGAAAATTGTAAAATGACATGAAAATGGAAATACAGTTGTACGACATTTTATATACATGTGAACCTCTAGTTTTTTTGATGTTGATTCAGTGGTGTAAGATCTAGAGGTAGATATAGATGATAGAATTAATGGGGCATATTGTATTCCTAGTTAATAAAATTTTAATGGGGGTATGTGCTTATGCAAAGTCAAGTTTAAAGTGGGAAATATTGGGTTAATATTGACTCCTTAATAGAGTAATTAATATAACCTTGATTTGATCAGTGATGAGTTTACATTGAAATATGTTTAATTTCCCAAATCCCTCCTACTTTAAATACAATTACATAGACCAAGTACTTTTCTTAAAACTTTATGATTGAGAAAATGAAGCATCTACCTACTTTTTCACTTGCATCCCTCATCATTGTAATGGCCACTCCCTTATCTTATTATGCTACATCAGGTTGTTAACTGTCCCACTAGATGATTAATTAATGGTTAAGCTTATGATTAGTCTTAATATTAATTACTAATTAATTAACCCGTAATCCTAGTTTATAATTAATGAATTATATTTTAAAATAATTTATTTAATATTTAAATTAATAGGATACTTATGAATTAACAAGTTTGATTGACATTTAAGGATATTAATTTTTTTGCATTAATGATTAGTGGTTGGGTGACTTGACCACCCAAAGTGTTAATCAAAGGATAGATGGGTACATGGAGTGATAAGGGCGGTGTGGGTCAAAGATGGTTTCTCGGGGGGGGGGGCGTGTATTTAAATGAAATTAAGTGTATAAGGGGATTGGCATGGGGAAGAGAAGATGATCATTTGTGTTTTGGTTTTACAGAGAAGTAAGGGAGGGAGAGATGAGAGAAAGGGGAGGAAACTTGGATATTGGGAACTTGGATAGATTGTTGACATTGATGTCAAACTCAGGGATAATAATCATAGGGTGCGATTATTTTCAGTATTGGCATTGTTGACAGAGTCTTCAATTGAGTGTGTTTATTTCTTAGTTTGAGCTTGGTGATTGTGGATCCATCGTAAGAGTGTTGATGGATGTTTTTTCCTAGCTAAGGTCAATATTGGAGGTTATATATGTTGGGTGTGGAGCCTGATTATCTTCTGTATTCAAAGGTTTTAGCCGGATGTATACCCCAGGAAGACTGTACACCCCTCCACATGGCCGGGTGCGGGGGGGACTTGTCCCCCCCATGAGGGTCCGGGGGGGCTAATCCCCCCCGGCTGGGGGGTTCGGGGATAGCGCCCCTGAAGCTAAAAATAGATGTAAAATTTCCTTGTAAAAGTCTAGTAATTTCTAGTCAATCTAGGTTATTCATTAGGCGGATGATCTGACGGTAGAAGTTATGTTTAATTTATGGTTTTTTCCCTAGAAGGCAACCCCTCACTATATATGAGGGAATTGTATTGTGTCTATGTATATCTGTATTCTGAGTGAGTAAGAGAGAGGAGATTGAGAGCAAAGAGGGCGTTACAACGGATCTGTTGTAGGTTGTATCTCTTCAGTTTGCTAGATCTTATAAAAGGAAGGACTGGTTGTTTCTCTGTGGACATAGCCCAAACTGGGTGAACCACGTATATCTGTGTCTCTCTTGTTTTATGCATTTTCTTTGTTTATATTTCTGCAATATTTTATGTGTTCCATTGCTCCGTAATATATAATTTTCTAAAGGCTGGTATTAGAGCCGAAGGTCTATTTGGCTGATAAACTCGCAGGAGAGAAGGGTTCCTGGTTCGAGTGGGAGCAATGGCAGAAGATGGTAGGTTTAGGGTCGAAAAATTCAACGGCCAAAATGACCAGCTGTGGAAGATGCAGATGGAAGATTATCTATATTAGAGAGATCTATACCTACCATTGAGCAGAACGACAAAGAAGCCGGTGAGTATGACAGACACAGAATGGGATATTCTGGACAGAAAGGCACTTGGAACAATATGGTTGTGCCTAACAGTGTCGCTAGCATTTAATATTTCAAAGGAAACGACAACACAGGGTTTAATGTCCGCATTAGCCAAACTATATGAAAAACCCTCGGCGTCAAATAAGGTATTTCTTATGAAGCATTTATTTAATATGAAGATGTCAGGGGTTGGATCTATCGCTGATCATTTAAATGATTTTAATACAATTACAAGTCAGTTAAGTTGTGTAGGGGTAAATTTTGATGCTGAAGTTAGGGCTCTGTTATTTCTGTGCTCATTTCCAGAAAGTTGGAATGGTTTAGTTATGGCCATTAGTAACTCTGTCTCTGGATCTAGTACTTTAAAGTTTGATGATGTTGTCGGTGCAATCCTTAGCGAGGAAATGCAATGGAAAAGCTCCAGTGAGACATCAGGTAATGCTTTGACTATAGAGACTAGGGGAAGAAAAATGGAAAGAGGAAAGAGCCCAGGATATTGCAGTAAGTCAAGAAAAGGCAGATCCAAGTCCAGATCAAGGATAGTGTGCTAGAAATGTGGGAAGAAATGACACCTAAAGAAATACTGCAAGTCTCGAAAGGGAAAAGAAGGAGATGCGCAGCAAGAAACTAATCATGAAGCGAATGTAACAGGTGATGTGTTGAAAGATGCTTTGATTCTTTCATTAGAAAATATTATTGATGCCTGGGGGATAGATTCAGGGGGCTCATTCCATGCCACACCTGATAAGAAACATTTTCATGATTATGTTCAAGGAGATTTTGGACAAGTTCAATTGGGTGATGATAAACCCTGTAAAATCGTTGGAATGGGTATAGTTTTCATAAAATAGAAAAATGGAAATTAGTGGTTATTGAAGGATGTAAGGCATGTTCCAGATCTGAAGAAAAATCTGATTTCAACAGGGTAGTTGGGAGGTGAAGGTTGCGTAACTACTTTCACAGATAAAACCTGAAAGGTCACTAAAGGATCCTTGGTAATAGCAAAAGGAGAAAAGGTTGGTACATTGTATTTATGCAATGGTATTTCTAATTCTGTTAATTCTTTAGCCTCTACAGGAGAAGATACAACATTGTAGCATCATAGGCTCGGGCACATGAGTGAGAAGGGGATGCAGATTCTTCACTCAAGAAAATTGTTACCAGGTTTGAAGCATGTTTATTTAAAATTCTATGAGAATTATGTTTATAGAAAACAGAACAGAGTCAGATTCCTTAGAGTTGGGAAAGAAAAGAAGAGAGAAAAATTAGAGCTTATGCATACAGATGTATGGGGACCTGCTAAAATATCATCTCTTGGTGGCTCTCATTATTATGTTACTTTTATTGATGATGCAACCAGAAAACCCTAGATTTATTGTATTCGAAATAAATCCGTTGTATTTGATACTTTCAAGAAATGGAAAGCTTTAGTTGAAAATGAGACAGGGAAAAGGTTGAAGTGTCTCAGATCAGATAATGGAGGTGAATATTGTAGCAAAGAGGTTGATAGGTATTGTTCAGAGAATGGAATTCGTAGAGAGAAGACAATTCTAGGAACACCACAAGAAAATGGTGTGTCAGAAAGAATGAACAGGACAATCATGGAGCGTGCAAGGTGCATGAGATTGCATGCAGGATTGCCTTTACAATTTTGGGCAGATGCTGTAGACACTGCTGTTTATCTAATAAACAAAGGGCCTTCAATTTCCTTGGATAGTGGTATTCCAGAGGAGGCATGGATAGGTAAAAAGGTAAACTACTCATTTTTGAAGACTTTTGGTTGTGAAGCTTTTATCCACATTAACAAAGAAAATAGAACAAAGCTTGAGGCAAAATCAAAGAAATGTACCTTTATTGGATATGGTGTTAATGATTTTGGTTATCGCTTATATGATTATGAAAATCACAAAATCATTAGGAGCAGAGATGTAATATTCAATGAAAAGGTCTTGTATAAGAATCAGTTGCAGGAAAAGAAACAAGAAAAAGAAAACAAAGAATACACAGTGCTTGATGATATCACAGGAAAAGTGATAGTGCCTGAAAATCATAATGATCAACAGCCAAAACAACCACAACAGCAACAAGCACTTCAAACACCTGAAAGTGGTGTTAGAAGATCTACCAAGATAAGTAGACCCCCTGAATGATACTCTCATTCATTATATTATGCATTGTTGACTGATTCTAGTGAACCAGAATGTTATGAAGAAGCAGTGCAGGTAGAAACTAGGAAGAAGTGGGAGCAAGCCATGAAAGAAGAGATGGACTCCTTAACACATAACCAGACTTGGGATTTAGTCAGGTTGCTTGCAGGTGAAACAACATTGCAGAATAAATGGGTTTACAGACTGAAGGAAGAAGATGGAGGAAAACAGAGTTATAAAGCTAGACTTGTGGTGAAAGGGTTTGCATAGAAGAAAGGTATTGATTTTGATGAAATATTTTCTCCTTTTTTTAAAATGACTTTAGTCAGAACTATTTTAAGTCTAGTAGCAGCTGAAGATTTGTATCTTGAGCAGTTAGATGTAAAGACAACCTTTCTCCATGGGGATTTGGAGGAAGAGATATATATGCAGCAGCCACAAGGATATGAGGTAAAAGGGAAGGAGATACTAGTGTGCAGGTTGAAGAAGAGCTTGTATGGCTTAAAATAGGCTCGAAGGCAGTGGTATTCAAAATTTGACAGGTTTATGTCTGAACAAGGTTATAATAGATGTCACTCTGATCATTGTGTTTATCTCAAAAGGAAAAATGATGGCAACAATATTATATTGTTATTGTATGTATATGACATGCTTGTTGCAGGTTCTAACATTCAGGAAATAAATGTGCTCAAAAGGAAATTGGCAAACTCATTTGCAATGAAGGATCTGGGTGCTACAAAACAAATCCTTGGTATGAGAATAACTAGAGACAGGAAGAATCCCAAATTAACATTGTCTCAAAGTGAGTACATAGAAAAGGTGTTGAAAAGGTTTAATATGTAGAATGCAAAACCAGTTGGTATACCTTTGGCTAGCCATTTCAAATTAAGTAAGGAGGCGTGTCCCAAGACTTAGGAAGAAATGGCTCATATGTCTAAAGTTCCATATGCATTAGTAGTTGGAAGCTTAATGTATGCAATGGTCTGTACAAGGCCTGACATTGCACATGCAGTGGGAGTTGTAAGCAGGTACATGAACAATCCAGAAAAAGAACATAGGATGGAAGTGAAGTAGATTCTCAGGTATTTGAGAGGTACCACAAATCAAGCATTATGCTTTGATGGTTCAAACATTGCTCTACAGGGATATGTTGATGCAGATATGGCAGGTGATAGAGATAACAGGAGGAGCACAACAGGGTATGTGTTTACTATAGGTGGAACAACTGTCAGTTGGGTTTCAAAAATCCAAAGTGTTGTTGCACTTTCAACAATAGAAGCAGAGTATGTTGCTGCTACAGAGGCTAGTAAAGAAATGATTTGGTTACAAAGGTTTCTAGATGAATTGGGTAAGAAGCAGGAGTTGGGCAGGTTATACAGTGACAACCAGAGTGCCATACATCTTGCAAAGAACTCTGCATTTCATTCCAAGACTAAACATATACAGCTCAAGTACCATTTCATACAGTCAGCATTGGAAGATGGACAGTTGAAGCTGGAAAAGATACACACTAGCCAAAATCCTGCAGATATGTTAACAAAAGTTGTAACCAGGGAGAAACTGAGAATTTGCTCAGTTTCAATTGGTCTTCAAGTATGATGAAGAAGATGAGAAATAGCTAGGTCCAAAGTGGAGTTATTGTCTAGCAAATGAAGCAGTGGTGGAGTTGCTATAATCAGTCTCCAAGTGGGAGATTGTTGGGTGCAGAGCCTGATTATCTTTTATATTCAAAGGTTTCAGCCGGATGTATACCCTAGGAAGACAGTACACCCCTCCACATGGGGGGGTGCGTGGGGGACTTGTCCCCCCTGCAAGGGTTCGAGGGCCAGCAGTCCCCCGGCGGGGGTTCAGGGGTAGCGCCCCCGAAGATAAAAGTAGACATAAAATTGCCTTGTAAAAGTCTAGTAATTTCTAGTCAATTTGGGCCGTTCATTAGGTAGATGATCTGATGGTCGAAGTTATGTTTAATTTAGGTTTTTTTGCGCTAGAAGGAAACCCCTCAATATATATGAGGGAATTTTATTGCGTCTATGTATATCTGTATTCTGAGTGAGGAAGAGAGAGGAGATTGAGAGCGAAGAGGGTGTTACAGCGGATCTGTTGTAGGTTGTATCTCTTCAGTTTGTTGGATAATATAAAAGGAAGGACTGGTTGTTTCTCTGTGGAAATAGCCCAAACTGGGTGAACCATGTATATCCGTGTCTATCTTGTTTTATGCATTTTCTGTGTTTATATCTATGAAATATTTTATGTGTTCCATTGCTCCATAATATATAATTTTCTAACAATATATTTGAAGAAATTTTATTTATAGGTACCTTGTTCAACTAATATTGCAAAGTGTTTAGTTGGGTAACTCTCTCAAATACCTTTCCAATGGAATATGGCACTTAATCAAAATCCCAAGGATGGATGAGAAACCAACTTTTGAAGTTCATTCAAGTTTAGTAGTGAAAAAACCAGGACATCCAAGCTTATTCAGGAATCTAAACCATCTAGGGTACAAGAAGATTAGCACGTGACTGAAAAAGGTGGGTACCATACTTAGTCAAATCCATCCAGACTCATTCGAGCCTATGTAGGACATCTAAACTATAGCAGATAATTTGGGACTTCAAAGAAATCCAGGACATTCAGGACATCCAATGCTATGCGGATAATGCAAATTTAAAAATTCCTAGATCCAAATTTTGTCATAATTCCTCATTTTTTTATCCCACACTAAAACGTAATCTAAGCATTCGAGCATTGGAAAAATTCATACAAGGAAACTCAGAAAAAATGAATGTCAAATTGATCCATGTGATTACATGCTTGATGAAGTGGTTTATATATGGAAGAACATGAGGGGTTCAACAAATGATGTGGCAACTATTTGGAAAGATAATTCAACACAATGGTGATGAGGCTGTGTGGTAGGTGACACATGGCATGTTGTTTTGGAAATTTTGTGTGCCCAAGTGCCCCTTTGTTGGGTACATGTGGCACCACTCATAAGGTAACACATGGCATGATGATCCCATCATAAAGATTGGTTACTTGGTGGCTGATGGTGTGATTAATAGAAGGCACTAAATGAGAATTGGTCTATTAGTAAACACATAATTTCCCATTGTGTCATGTAGGTTTTAAGCCAAGTGTTTCACGAAGACTTGGTTCAATGGCGTGGTGGCACAATTGATGGAGGCGTGAGACAAAAGTAGTTTTGTTAACAGGCATGCAATTTCACATATTGATGTAGAGGTTTTAAGTTAATGGTTTATAAAGACTTGGTGGAGGATGGTTTAGTTGACAGAAGGCACGAGAAGAGAAATATTTCTGTTAGCTGACACACATTTTCTTGTTCTTTCATGAAAGTTTTAGATTGAATTATTTTACATAGAGTATTGTGAAGGTGTGGTTAATAGAGAGCGCATGAGAAAATATTTACAACACTTGAATTATGGTGAATTACATGAATTCAACACCCAGAGTTTTTTCAAATAATGAACAAAAATAATGAAAAACACCAAACCCGATCTCTCCTTCGTACTAGATACATGTGGTAGATAGGTGGTCGTGACATGGCAAAGAGATAGCATGGCACACTAAAGGAGGGACTTGTGGTTAACAAGTGGTAGTGACATGGCTAAGATATGATGTGGCACATTGACAAAGTCACAATTGGCAGGTGGAACTAGCCCTATTGGGTGGCCAAGTGGCCTATTTCTAGGTGACGCATGGAACCACACAAAATATACCATGTGGTAGGATTACGACAACATGATGTCAGCATAGAAAAGGCCTCAAGCAATTAGGACACTACTTTGAGGACTCTAACTCATGCACAAAGTGCTAAAGGTTGAGGAAAACACATAAATTTGGCATTCTGAGCTGAAAAATTAGTGAGGGACGGTTAAAGTTAAAAATAATATGAATGTGTGGACTTAGTCTAGTTGGTACAGTCAATAAAAGACATTTTCCAAGTGTAAAATAAATTTGCAGATGCCCATGGTATTTGAGGCACAAAGGGTGCAAAAGACAAGTGTGATTGTTAAAAAGGTCAGTGTTCCCATTGGAAATTTGAGGCTGAGATAAAGCGCCAAAATGAGAAAATAAAAAGAAAGATAGATCTATAGGAGATTAAAGTTGAGCTTGTGAAAGAAAATATAAGCAATTATAATGGAAAGTTGAGTTGGTGAAAGAGTTGACACTGATAAGGCCATAATGAGGAAAGATAAAAATTGATGCCAAGGTATACTGAATATGGGGAACCAATGGCATAAATTCACATTATGTCATTGGAGAAATGAAGATACCAAAAAAATTCAAACGACGTGAACTTGAAATGATTTGACTTCTAATGAATGTGAAGGTGAAAAGACACAATTGATTAAGAGGGAACGTAGAAGAAGAAATAGATATAAGCTAAAGTTCCTAATTTAATGAAGTGTGAAGAATAAGAAAGGGAAGAAAATATGAGTGTATATTATATATGATCTTGTAGAAGAGTTGTTGAGGAAATCTGAAAAACTGTAATCATATTTTCTTATGAGAAAAATGTAGCTGAGCAAATCTAAAGAAGTTGTGAATGAATCTGGGTGTGAGAGGAGAGTTGTAGAGTATAGGTAGAGCTGAAATTAGAAAGGATGATAGTATGAGGATGTTGGTTGTACAATGAGATATATGGCTAGTTAAGAGCTGAAGGATTTAGAGCAACAAATACAATTCTGAATATTAAAGCGACAAAGTACCTATGTTTGAAAATGTTATAAAAATGGATATTCTAGGTATTGCAAGTTGGTTCCTAGACATCAGGGAGTTGGTGCTTCCTTTAGGTGGGTGATTGAAAAATAACTTGGGGGTTTGGTGCCTCTTGCAAGTGGGTGCTTTCAATTGGGGGAGTTGGAGCTTCTTGTTGGTTGCTACCAAAAAAATAGAATAAAGGATGTTGGAGCTTCCTACAGGTTAATGCTTGTAAAAAAATTAAGGGTTGGTGCCTCCTGCAAGTGGGTGATTCCAAATCAAGGAGTGCTTTCTTCCTTCTGGTTACTGATAGTAAACATAACGTAATAGTAGGTTGGATCTTGCATTTGCATAAAGAACTAAAATAATATTGGTGTATTTCTCCGTTTATGGGTTTCCATGTACATCTGGTGTCTCTACGTGCTTCATATGTGTGTGTTACTTACGGTGCTTCTATGTGAGTTATGAGTTGCTTATATGGTAAATTTTTGAATGTTTAAATATTGTTTTTAATTGTTAAAATTGGTCATAATACCAATTCACCCTACTTCTCAATACTATCCTAGTTTCCAACAATTGGTATTAGAATGGGTTCCTTCAGGAAAAATGTAACCGCTAGAAGGTTGATCCAAGGAATTATGGGAAATAGAAGGAAGAATAAGAGGAGGCCATCCCAAAAGAAGACAAATCATATCAAAGGATATGACTGTACAAGAAATGTACTAGTTGTGGTAGAAGTGTTAGGAGATTCTAACGAAGACAATTTATTCTTAATTGTGGATGGAGAAGAGCGATCAGATGCACCATAATCCACTCTAGAAAGCATATCACAAGATACCATGACTAATTGAGATTGGCTTATCCCAAGGGGAACACAATTTTTGAATAAATCAGGTTAGGTATTCTAGAAGGTATGAATGGAAGCCTATTTAATGGTTATTGATTTAAATGTATGGTTATCTATAGAGCATGGAGTAAATAATGAATATGATATAGAAGCAAACAAGCTTATCTTGAAAGTACTATCGAATTCAGATTCTTATAAAGTGAGACATTGTGAGACTACAAAATAAATTCTAGATAAGATGTAATGTATATATGAAGGACAAAATCATAAGGAACTATTGGAGATTGAAGACCATGGATGCTCAAGTAATGAATCAGATAATTTTGTCATAAATGCTCAAGTTTATGATCATCCATAGGATGAAGTTGTAGGTAAAGAAAGTATTAATGAGGAGCGATTTACATGTAAGTTGTTATTATATTCTAAATGTAAAATAATAGGTCATCTCACTCTTAATTTCTCAAATTCTAGTTTATAAAATAGATGTAATGAAGGAGTACCAAAAGCTGAGATAACACCCAATGAGGAAAATAAGAAAATATCCCATGATTATTCATCTAAAGAAGATAATGAGTGCACATCTAGTAGTGATGGATAAAGAATATTCCTTATGTCTATGGAAGAGATTCTAGAGTGAGGAAGGGAAAAATACCTTGGATGTGAATCTATTATCTCCTTTGATGAGATAGATGATTATCTTCATGAGAATACCTATTTTATAAGAAAACTCATCTATGCCTTAGAAGAGATCAATAAGCTTTTAGAAATAAATCTATATCAAAAGAAATAACTACAAGAAAATGAAGATAAGGAAATTGAGAATGATGAATTTGGAAATAATATTGTTATCATGAGAAATGAGAAATAAGATTCCAAAAGAGTGAAAGAAGTAATGGGCAAACAACTAAAAGAAAAACAAGGTTACTGTGAGAGATTAGAAGCTAAGGTTGTTTCTTGAAGAAATGATATAGAAATGAAGAAAAATCAGTTGAAATTTGAGAATAGTACCAAGATATTGGATGATATTCTTAGTAGTCAAAGATCTCCTCTCATTAAGAATGGAGTAGGTTATGAAGGAGAGTCAAGAACCAAGGAGGATGAAGGAAAATAAACAATCGACACTAATGTTGTCAAAGGAGTTAAAGGTGGACATAGAAAACAACAAAGAATATAACAACAAAATAAAAATAAAATAATATATATCAAAAACAACAAAAGAGGACAACCTACAATAAATAAAAAAATTAAGAAGGGGTGAATGCATGAAGATGGGTTACACTTTTGGGCCAAACGTGGCGTTAAAATTTCAAATTTTTACTCCTTTATCAAATTGAATCCCTCTAAATCCATATAAGCGTTGTGAATTTTGATTCAAAGTAAAATTACAGTTTATGGGGAATATTGTTTATTTCCTAACGATATTTTTTGCAAAAAAATTTAGTGTCATATAATCGATCATTTTTCCATTAAATGAAATGCTTTTCCTTGCAAAATTTCACACATATTAAGAGGTATGTGTGTGTAAACATAGCACATATTAGTCTAGAATGTGCAATTTTTAAAAAATATATAAATGAGCATGATCTACACAGAGAGAACTAAGTTATGCATAATAACAAAATATTCTTTTATATAAAATTACATTTTTTTATCATTTTTTGAAGTTGGTGAAGTAGTATTTCAATTGCATTTTGTAGACACATGTTCACATAATGTTTTTTTTCTACTATTTAAAAAAATTCAAAAACCAAGAGTTCCCATCTAAAGAGGGCCCTTAAAATAAGATATTTGTATTTTTTTTTTTTTGTATATTTTATGTTATTAATTTTTTATTCAACCCCTTTGAAACTGTTTAAAAAATATTCAAGCAATACAGTTAAAAGAAATTAGATGAAAAATATAATATGAATTAGAAAATTTCAAAATAATATGCCATTATATAGAGGATTCCTTTATGAATCCAACATGATCAACTCTGCCACTTAAGGAAAAAAATTTCCTGAAGTTCATTAGTGTATAGAATCGTGTTGGAGAGAAATTTGTAGAAGGGGAGCTAAAACCCGATTTTTTAGGTCCTAAATAAATCAATAGAGTGCTTAAGGTAAGATTTGAAATATCTTGATCGAGGGTTTAACAAACCCTGGATCAAGATCTTGGCATGGTTAAACAAGCGCTGGATTGAGCCCTTCTAACCATAAACTCCCTATTGTGTTTTCGAAGGGAATTTAAAAAAATATCTCAATTGAGCCTATAGCTTGACTGAGCATGTAGCTCGATCAAGCTCCTATATAACTGTGGGTTACATAGGAGTTCGATCGAGGGTTTATTTTTAATCCCTCAAATAGCTCAATCAAGGGCTAAACTATTTCTCGACCGAGATGATTTTTTTTCTCCCTCCCAACCCATGTGATTGTGAAAAAGTGTAACCCATATTCATGCATTCACCTAAAGGTCAGACATGATATCATAAAAATTTCGATCCGCCTTAAAGAAAAATGCATTAAGGAATCAAAATAACTTCTCAAAAAAAAATATATTCCCATGTATAAAAAAAAAAATTCAGTCACTATTGTTTTTCCTTTAATGTATTTGGGCATAAGGCTATCCTTTGTAAATCCTATGGAAATCATGCTAGAAATTCGTCTTATTAGTCCTCAAGAGTTAGGGACAAAAGAACTGAAATTTTTGAGAGGAGTACCCTTAGAAGAAAAAACGTTTTTTCTACATTGTTCAAATACATTTAATGCTATAATTGGAAGAGTTGTGGGCACAAAGAAGCTAATTGTAGACATTCAAAGAATATACCTCCTTATCAAAAAAATAAAAATAGAGGCATAAATCATGCTCAATACTAGCAAGGATGCATTCATATCAAATGGTGGATAGTGGGCATGAAGTCATATTTTCTTCTAAGGGGATGAAAAATAACAAAGGAAGAAATTAGCATATTGGTAGCAACAACAACAAGGACCCAAAGCAATGCATATGTCCTTGATAAAGTCAATTCCAAGGAATGTAGTATGAGAGTAGTATCGCTCTCAACTTATCAGTAAAACAAAAGAAAGGGACAACAACACGTCAAGATATAAAATGAAGATAAAAATATTTGAGCGTGATCTACAAGAGAAGAATTGTGAAAGAGCATTGATTGAAGACATAGGTGTGTAGGAATGGCTAATGGGAAACAAGAAAGAACATTGATGTCAAGAAATGTTAAGGTAGGTTGTATGTTAGGAGATTAGAAAGAATGTTAGTGCATAAGCTCATGGGGAGATGCATAATCAATAATAGCATGCATCACCATTTGGCCTTAGGAAGAGTTGATTGCTCAAGAAGAGATGAAAGGTTTGCACATCCTCTATGTTTTGTAGTTGATATGATAATTCTCTGCATTCATGAGGAAAAATAAAAAAATAGTATCATATAATAAAAAATTGCAAAGGGAATGCACAATGCATTGTTATATTTTGGTATCATGTTATGAAATTAAAATAATTTTGATTTTGGAATAACAACTTGTGTAATTTTTACCTATCCATTGGCATATTTGATTTACAGAGAAAAGATGAATATAAATTGCTACATAGGTACAATTGAGTTAAATGGTAACACAACAAAAAACATAACTCGATAGGGAAAGAAGGATACATCGGAAATATTCTAAGTGATTGATATCATGTTAGGGGGAGTACAATGAGATCAAATTGTAATGTAAATCCCTATGATAGGTTCTCCATTGAAGTAGCATAATCTGAGAGGTAGATGTCTATCTCTACAAAGTAAAGTTTCCAAGGGGAGAGAAAATTTAATACTATGAATATTTTCTACTTGTTGTCAATTGATATTATTTGGTTCAGTAGTAGTATTATATTGTATGTTATATTTTCCCAACATATTCTAGATTCTAAGCTTCAATAATATTCTTATCTTTTCAGCTTGATCAACTAGATTTCTTGAAGCCAACCATGGTGTCATAATCGAAGGATTGTCTCTTTACATCTACATGTTCTACACGATAATGTCAACCATATGCCCACATTGCTGGATATTTCCTTGCCTGTGAAAGACCATTTATTTTGGTTAAAAAAAATATAATGACAAATATTAAAATAGGTAATAGTGTCAAAACTGTATGGAAACAACATTTTGTAAACTTCCAACTGTATATTTCTTTCAAATCCTCTAGACATGTTGATTTCATCTTCTATTATGTTTGAATCTATACCTGCATCTTCTATTTGATTTTGAATTTGTTAAGTAACCCATTCTAGTGTGCAATATTTGGCTCATTCCCCTTCTATATCAATAGGAAATGGCGTATTCCTTGGGTTTGATCTTTTAAATTGTCTCCTTGCTTCTAACACTTCTTTTCTTTTTTTTATCATACAAATCAATCCATTTGTTCATAAAGTCCATGTCGTGCAGAATGAACTTGTCAGGTATAGCACTTTCTTCTACAGCTATTACATGCCAACATGCTTATTTCAAACTCCAAAGACCATGTTGTTAATTTGATAAATAACTTACATAGTAAATTAATGATCACAATAAAAAAAAACCACAATGATCATGAGGTTACTTACTAATTTCTACTTGAACACCATTAGATTATGGTTTTTCTCCATCAATAATATCTAATGCTCATTCTTCATTACAAAAGTGTGGCCCATCTTCGAAATAATTACTAAGGAATTCACATAGGAAGAAAAATTCTTCATTCAATACATACCCTTCAGCCATGCAACCCTCTAGATGTGCCTTTTTCAGACATAACTTTTTAGAGTTTTCATAGACCTCTCAAAGAAAAACATCCACATTGTCGTTATGACAGCTGCCAATTCAATATCATCAACTAGGTGTATAAGTAAATGGAATTGTAGGTCCATGAAACTTGTAGGAAGCTCCCCCTCAAATACACATACAATTTCTGTAATTTCCTTCTTCCATTTTGGCACTTCACATTCGTGGATCTCTTTGGTTGTCACCCACCCAATATAAGAATACTAAATTATTATGAACCTTTAGGAAAAAATTAAAATACAATTCAATATCTCTATGAAGATATCTTTGTCTCTAGGTATAATTAGAATGTGACGTAAAACCTTATTTGGAACAATGGGACCTTGTACATATGTATGATATCTCTTCTCTTTTCATATAGGGAATTATACCTTGTCTTGATATTCATATATGTATGAAATGAAATCTTATTCACATGAATACATTTTCTTATATTTAATCCTCAACTCAATCAACAACTGACTCGTCTCTTTGCAAGTTAATGGCAACACATTCTCTTCAAGAAATATTTTAGTTTTTAGTGCCCTGTAAGATTGCCAAAGATTACATCAATTGAATGTTTGACTCATAATGAACATTTTTGATATGCCAATCTATATTTTGATTATTCATATACAATATATGGTTTTAAAATATCCTTAACAAAATACAAACGAGTTTATGAGTGTTCACAAATTACATAAACAAATTGACATTTTATTGTAAGAAATAGATTTCAACTCACTTCAATCAGGTGGTGAATATTTTGTCTGACCAACCAAATAGTGACTTGACTTCTAATATTATTAATGTGCATGCCAATTTTTAGGTTCTACTTTCACTTGATTTGAACATGGGTGTCTTTTCTTCTTGCTTGATGGATTCCTTCAAGAGGTTGTTGTCGTCAGCATTACATTGGTGGTAATTAAACTTGTTGTCATCGTTATTTTCAACCATATGATCATTATTGTCATCATTGTTTCCATCCCTAAAGAAACATGTAAGCATCTCATTCAATCCTCATTCATGCATTGCATTTATCACTGTCATGCACATCATTATCAGTAAGGTCACTAGTTGGTAGCATATCGCAATCATTAGTGTATGTCAATATAATCAATTATTCAAATTTCTTATGTGGTAGAGTTCTCTATAAATGTGCTCTTTTCTCCCTGGTATGGTTTAAGGGATAGTTTGGATCATCCCATCCAAATATTAATAGCCCATTTGGATCAGCTTGGGTATTTGTAGTCGCTCTTTCTTCATCATCTTCTACCTATAGAGAAACACAACCACTATTTAATGTTTGGCAAGAATTGGATAAATCATAAATATATAAATATATAAATTTCAAAGAAATATAATCAAATATCTCTTAACAAATCTGATCCCATTTACTATAGTCATGACCAACCTCTTCTTCAGTGCAATTATTTGTTGTGTTTGAAGTATCCATTGTCATATCCTCTTCCACCCACACTACTTTTGCATTTGGAAATGGAGCTTCTCAAATTATTTCTTATAGTTCGGGAACTCCTGCAATGCGGTGGCCATGTTCAAAGCTATTTGTTCCAGGGCCTTGCCCAAAATCCCTTTGATAGACTAGTAAAGAAATAGTTTATGTTTAAAATGGGTTATTCAGCCTCTTGTATGCCCAAGATTGGGCACCAAGATATGCCAATCCTCAGCATCGATTTCCATTGATCCTTCCTAGCCGTTCAGATCCGCCTCCCATTCCTCAATCAACTGGCAAATTTTCTCTATTGTTCCTTCATGGTAAGCTTCTGCAACTCCATTGATGATGCTCATAGAAGGCTTTCAGCCTCTCAACAGGCCTCTAGTTGCATTGGATTGACCATCTTCCTATTTACATTTTTTCTTCCTGCCACGGCCCCACAATGCAAGGCTTTAAGTTCGAGCCATCGCACGAGCCATTGTTTCTATTTTGCAGCTTGAGGAAATGTGATGCTGAGTACTCAGAGGTGGTATTAACCCACAACAACCCATCTTGCAGTTTTTGTTACCAACCTGTTCACCAAATAACCAACTCTAAGTACGGATGAGGGCACACCAGTGCTGGTCTTTCTCCACTGCAGTTAACTTCGTCTGCCATCTTCCTTTGAGCCAGGACTAGAAACTCGCCTCTAAACCACAACATGCGATCAATAAAATGTCTATGCCTTAAATGGATCCACCTACCTCCATCCGTGTTAATATTACCTCCCCTCCTGCATGAGGCAAGCTTGCCAGCCTTGCCACACATGTGGAAGGTGTTGGCTTTGTCTTTCGAGGTACCTGTCATTTCATTGAGGTGATTACATTGAAGATCTAGTACACACCCCGATTAGGGAATCTATTCAGTGGCCCAGGGATTTCATGAGCTACTGATCTTGTCCTGTTCGAGAATTTCATGAAATTATTCCAAACAACCTTCCTTATGATGAGGGGGGCCAAGTCAACTCCAAAGATTCTGTTTGGTGCGAAAAAACCCTGGTTTGCCAGAAATTCAACAACTCAATTTCCTTCCTGCCTCACATGGGTTGTGATGACATAGTCAAAGTTTTGAATAAGATCCCCCAACTCTTGCACCAGCCTTCCAATTCTGCAACCGTGACTAAGCTTATCACAGGTAGTCCCCTGACTCAATTTCTTGAGAGTATTGATTACAAGTTGGGAGTCTCCTTCCACTACTAGATTTCTATATCCCACCTTGATGACTAGGATCAAGCCCTGATGGGCACCAAAAAATTCCACTTTGTTATTACTTGCATGACCACAGTAGTCTGCATATATGAATATGGTCTTCTCTCTATAGTCTCGAAAGGGCCATCCGAATCCCGCAGGAGCCAAGTTTCCTTTCAAGGCTCTGTCAAAACTTAATTTTGTAAATCCATCTAGTGGAGAGATGAATATTTGAGCCAAATTCACTCTGATTGGGATTAATTTCTAGGAGTCTTTGGAAATCATGGCTGATGCCAGTTGTAGGTGGTTAAGAATTCTAGCCTCTTAGGGAGTAACTTTCTAGTCGTCTGGTAGCCATTTCTCTGCCAGGATGGTTTCATGAATTTTTTGCACTATCGCTTCCCACACTAGCACTTGGGTTTTTCCTATGCTCTTTAAGATCCTGCAGTTACGCTCTTTCCATATCGCCCAAAGAGTAAAGGCTGGAATTAACTCCTAGGACTGGTTGAGGACAGGAATGGCGAAGAGGCCATGTCACCAAAGAAGAATGGATTCTCTAATGCTTCGGCGATCCCGATCCATTCTGCCAAAGAGATATTCCACTTGATTCCATTTTTGAGTGGCAAACAAGTATGTATTTAGCAAGTGTCCTAGGTCCTCAGTGTGGCGACTACAGAGGATACAATATGGGGGTCCATAGAAACCTCTTTTTTGGAGTTGATCCCATCTTAAGATCCTTCCGTTGCAAACTAGCCATAGAAAGAAGGCCACTTTCAGCCACCACTTTCCCCTCGAGATATTTTTCCAAATAGTTTGTTGGTTCTCTTGTCTCCATAATGCCTTTAATATGTATGCCACCTGGATGGTAAAGGTACCTCTTCTGTTGTATCCACATCTTAGAATGTCCGGTCCTTCCTATTTGGTTATTCTTATGGAGTCTAGTTCTTTACCCAGCTAAATCCAATGGGCCGAATCCGGAGGTTCTGGCTAATCCTAGCAACCTTTCCACCTTCTCCAACCTTTTGTTGGCGAGTCTTCTTTCCAATATTGATTCACTGTATGATAATTTATTTTTGAGGCATAGAGGAACAAATGACTTAGGTCCTATCTGGAAAAAAGTTTCCTCTCTGCTGCCATGAATCCTACCAGAAGAGATTTGTTAACCATTCCTAATTTCCCAGAAGAAGTGTTGATGGATAAGATCATTTTTTTTAGCTACCAGGTTCCATATTGAAGATCCTTTGGGAAGGTCTTGGTACCTGAGGATATATTCTGTGAGGGCAGGCATGCCATATTTACGTGTCCATATTTGTTTTGATAAATTTGCTCCTCCTCTTATCTATCTCCACCATATTTTAGCTCTCATTACTTGATTTAGGATATGAGGGTCCCAAAGGCCCAATATTCCTTCCAATTTGGGCTTAATTAAGTTGGGCCATGAAACCAGAGTCCATTTCTTCAGCTGATAAGCCCCTCCCCAAAGGAAGTTTTTAAAAGTATTAGCCATTTTTGTACAAGATGTTTTGGGGGTAGCCATACCCGAGAGCTGGTAAATCAGTATGGATTGAAGAACAATTTTGAGGAGGATAGTGTGACTTGTCAGGTTGAGGTTGTGGAATCTCCAGTTAGTGAGTTTCATTTTGATTTTCCGGAGGAGAGTGTTCCAACATGAGGTTTTTAAAGAGTTCAAAGATAGGGGCATTCCGAAGTATTTAGTGAGAAGAGAGGCGATTCCAAATCATAACACATGGGCTAAGAAGGTTTGAATGTTCCTTGCAGTGTTGGAAAATAAGATGCAAGATTTTTCATTATTTATCAGGGTCTTAGAGGCTTCCATGAAGTCTTGGAAAATTTATTTTATACGATGAGCTTCCCTCAAGGAGACATGGAAAAAGAGCATAATTTCATCTATAAACTACTGGTGCATGATTGGGAGGTCATTTCCCCATAGCCTTAGACCCAATATTTTCAGAGATTGAACTTCCTTTTTTAGGTAACTGCCTAGGCCTTCAGCTGCCAAGATGAATAGGAATGGAAATAGAGGATCTCCTTGTCTCAGGACTCAATAGGGGTTGAAAGTTCCGGTTGGAGAGCCATTTAGGAGGATGGAGTAAACAGGGGAGGACACCAGGACAAGGATCTAGCTGTTCCATATCTGATCAAAGATGAAGGATTTGAGAATGTTGGTAAGGGAGTTGGTGAGCGCTAGTATTGCAGCAAGAATTCCGCAACTCCTAGGCTACCAACTTTAATTTTATCAACCCGGTAGTTCGTAACAAACTTGGAAGCGTGGATGCTATATGCACAAGTACTAGTTCTCACTGCAGGTTGTCACTTGGTCAGTCGGCGCAAGATCACTAGGAGCTCAAGCCAACTTCTATAGATTTCAGAAGAATCTTTATGTGTGATGAAAGGAAAGAAATATTACTCTACATATGCTATTCTAACTGCAGAAAGGAGAAAGATTGGAATGTAAAGCAAAACCTAGTAAACCCTAATTAACAAGCTAATTCTACTTTTGCCAAAAACACTATGAAAACCATGAAAGAAATTCCATTACCTACTCAGGACGTAAACAACATCTAACCATGCTATTTCTGGAAGTAAATAAGCAAAAAACATATTTTTGGATTTTTATGTGTTTTTATGTGAATTTAACATGCATCTAATTTATTGTGTGTGAGTGTGGCAACGAACAAGTGGTGTTAGAGGGTAGTTTTGGAGCTTGAGAGGATGGAGGATGGTGTGGATGGGTCCTAGGAGGTCTTAGGTGGCCTTCTGGAGGCTTTTCACACACTCGGACTTCAAAATAAAACCTAGAGGAAAAACTGCAGGAGGACACAGGAAAAGTACAAGAGGAAAACAAGGAAACTATAGGAGGCCTACAGGAGGAGGCCAAGAGCAATTTTCGTTGTTTTGAGGGTGTGAGAGTGGGTGGAAAAGGTGGATGAAGGTTGGAATGAGGTGTTAGGGTGCCTAAGGTCTACCATGAATCACCAGGAGAGAGAAAGATGATTGGGTTTGCTCAAGGAGAGAGGAAGAAGTTCTATGAAAAATGAAGGAAACTAGGGCAGAATTGAGGTGAGGTTTGGGAGACCTATAGGGCATGGATCAGATGGAGGGTGTAATTTCTAGTAAGCTGGCCTACTGCTAGAAGTAATCTGCTATATAGAAATTGATAGTCAACAAAGAAAATCAAGTAACCAATGAAATGAGTGCATCCTAGGAAAAACAGAGTTTTGCATTAAAATGGCCTAAACTATGATGTATAGAAGGAAATGCCGGGAAATGCTGTAAGAAAGGAAAGCATGCAAAAGGAATATTGAAAATCAGGAAGTGAACATGATAAAGAAGATCTAATGCAAAGCAAAATTGGACTATCAACCTACTAGAGAGCTGCAAACACTAGAAGTCCTAGGAATGAGGAAAATCTGTGTTTTTGTGGCAGCAAGAGAGTCTTTGCCTAAAATCATGGTCCCAGAGGGAGGAAGAGAGGCCAAGGCACTGTTGCTAGCCTTTTGAATCTTATCTGATCACTCCTTAACTTGCTATAGAAAGTACAAATGGAATCAAGCTACTAAATCATCAAAAGAAACTTATTCTTAACCATAAGAGAAATACATCTAACAACAAACTAATCTACAAGCTGAAGTAAAGCATACAAATACAAGTAAAGAGAAACTTGGCTACTTGGATTGGGCCCTAACCCAGGAGCTTCAGCCCTCTGAGGTAACTCAGCGCTAGCTCCAAAAAGATTTTGTTATAGCCTAAATCTACCTTAGGCTGAGAAAAGCAGGTCTAGGGTAACATCAAACCACGCTTAACCTGGTAGCTAGCCCAACCATGTCGGGAGAGGGCTCTCTCCTTATCAATCTCAGGAAATATGGCAAATAATGCATGAGATGATTGATGTAATAACTAATTTTAGACTAGGTATATGCTCATAGGAGTTTAATTGATTTTAATGATTGTTTGCTGGATTAGATGAGGAAGGCAATTTTGGGTCAGGGGAATGACCTCAGATTTGCAAAGGTTTTTGTGGGGCGAGGTAGGAAAGTGTTTTAGTACTTTAAATTAGATGTAATGGTGAGTCTAAATACTGATGAGGAGTTGGAGAGTGCATGTAAGTATCATGAGTCCTCTTCAAACAATAGAGAACATGTAAAACTAAATAAACCCCAAGGCAGAGCACTGAAACTTCAATGAATTCCACCTTTAAACTTGATCCATTTAATTATGTAGAAAAAGAGAGAGATAATGGCACAAATAAACATATGATAAAGTGAATAACAGAGGAGAAAACAATACTAAATCACCTTGCCACAAGAATCCCACAAAATGCTGCAAAACCCTGGTCTATTTCCATGAAAAACTGTAGAAGTGATGTACAATAGTGTTCAAAGCATCCACAAGAGTCCAACCTTGACAAATGACTAAAAACACGCATGATATAGACATCCAAACCACATTTTCTATCCATCAGGGGTCAAATCCATGAGAAAAGGGGTGGTTTCAACCATATCTAAACTAGGAACACAAAAGTAGGCAGTGGAACAGCTTGCCTCTAAAACTTAGGAAACCAATTCATTACAGCTCAAAACCACCTACAACTGATGTATCTACCTCCTTAAGTCAATTTTCATCATTTTTACATCATAGTACATCAATTTACATCATATTACATCATGAATTTGACCATGAGAGAGAAAAAGTCAAACTGGTAGAAAACTAGGCGAAATTCTGAGCAAACAGGCAAAATTGGCAAATTTTCCTCCTATGCGTAGCGCTTTTTCCAAGCCACTTTTGGAAGGCTTCCCAAAGTCCAAATCAGGTGCAGGATAGCTCATTGGAAAGCTTGGTGAGTCTACTTTCTGGGAAAACTTGAATTTTTTTATTTGGAGTCCATTTTCCCCTCAAAAAATGCAATCTCCCAAGACTGCTTCCTGTGTGGCCAAAAAGTGGCAGAGAGGGCATTTTTTGGGTGTTTTTGGCTCTTTTGGAGTTTCAGAACTTGTCAAAACTTCACAGCCATTTCTAAGCATGCATAACATTTCATGGTGACACCAAAAATGTAATTTTTTTCAAATGGAGGCCCCCATCAAAAGCGTAGCGCCACGCACTTGCCGAAAAAACTTGTTTTTTGCCTCAAAAATTAAAAAATGTCCAGAACTTCACCAAATTTCTTGAAATTTGGCGAGTGATATTTGTTAGGTACTATGCTGGGACAATGATGCTTCAGCCAAGATCTTGAGCTTATCTTGCTCTTTTTTGCTCCTCAAAACTCTCTTTGACTTGGATTTTAGGCTTCTTATCCTTGTCTTACAAATTTTGTTCCGGGCCAAATAGTGATAAGCCATGTGGCGCAACATCTTCTTCTACTTATTAGCTTTCTCAAGAAATTTCTCCAAGTGAATGTTTGCTCTCTCTAGCCGTGATTCCCGATCAGCCTCAATTTCTTGCTTAAGGGGTGTCAATTTGACTTTCCTTCTTTTTGCTGCTTGCCTGCTTTCCCTAATGTTTTGCAGCTCTATGATTGTCTGTTTGTCCATCAATTGCTTATTCTCTTGCTCAAGGAAGTTAATGATCTACTTAGCCCTCTCAAGGTCAAGTGCTAAGGCATGGATGCTAGCTTTTTTCTCTTTGATGACCTCCTTGAGTCTTGAGCTTTGGGAGCCCAAATCAGTGTCCTCTTCCTGAATCAAAACAAAATCTCTATCTTGATCTTTAGAAGGCCCTTCATCATGTAAAGGTTTATTTCCCTTATCCTGTACCTGTACTACTGAAGAAGAAGGCAAAGCCCCTTTCACCCCAGGTGAAGATAGCATTTTCCTGTGGTCTGGTGAAGGAAACAAGACCCCTTCCACTCGTGGTGGAGATAATACTCGTTTGGCAGCTGAAAATAGTCTCTTTGTGCCTTTTTCATAAGTGACAAAGACTGCCACACCTGTTTTTTCAGTCTCATGAACATTTGGCTGGTTTGAAGGCCCTCCTTCCTCTTGAAGCACTGATGGGGTCACCTGAGGGATTTTGAAAACCTCATGTGAAATAAAGGTATCCCATAAAATATTCAGCAAGCTTAGCTGATGCAAAACAACAATTTTAATCAATGAAAAATGGTAAATGCTACTGAATTGCTGAGGAAGAGGTTTCCTTTTCACATATGTAGCCATCTTCTCAATATTTCTGCATATAAAATATGGGAGGTTCATCATCCTCACTCTTGTGAAATGCATCAACAATCTAACATGGTAAGTATACAAACAAGAAAACCTCCCTTCATAGGTGAAATACTTGATAATGAGTTTCATGAGTGGAGCATAAGTATCTTGTAAGTATCTGAAAGGAAAGACCCTACTGATTTGCCTTTGATAACTAGCCTTGATGTAAGGCTCATAATGCTCTCTGCCCACATGCTGCCCCTTATTCCACTGTTCACCCACATTAGGGATGCATGTTGCTGCTGCAATGGTTTCAGGTGTCAAAGTGAAAGAGACACTAGCTAGGTTCACTTGGCCATTATGAATATTAAGAACAAATAACCTAGCAAGCTCATGGTGATATTTCACCGTCTCCACCATTTCACAAAACTGGTAACAAGACTGATGTTTAAAACATGTTACTGCAAGAGGACAAGCTAGTAACTCTGTGAGAGTGGTGGGCTCCTCCTGGATGTGTTTTCCTCCTTTATGTGGTTGTCTTGGTGCATGAGCCTCTTGGGAAGAATCATTGACAATTTTATCATCCCTATCATATGCTGAACCTGTCTCCATACTTGCAAATTTGGAGTGAAAAATGATGAGTATGAAGAGATTTTTAATCTATGAAGGTGGGTAAGGTGACTACTGTTTTTTCTTTTGGGAATTGAGGGATTGACTGATAGTATAACCGTAAATGAGGGTTTTGATGATGGAAGAAGGGTTTTAGGGAATGTATAAGGTTTAGGAAATGGGAATTAGGGTTTAGATAATGGATAGGGTTAATCTTTAGTAATTATGTATAGGGCTTAGGGTTTGGTAATAGGGGGTGAGTGCCAATGGGAGAGGGAAGGAGGAAGGGATTTAGGGAAATTTAGTGCAAGGGCATGGAGTGTAGGGATATAATCACAGAGGAATCAAAACAACAGAAAAAAAAACCCTAGACAAGCTTGGCAATACAATTTTGGAGGTAGCTAGGGTTTAATTTTTAAACACTCAAATCATCACCATAGATGAAAAAATCCCTTGCTTGATCAGATGAGAGGATTTACTTACTTGTTTGAGAGGTTATTTATGAATTTGGAGGCAGACGAAAACGTTGTCATGTGACTTGGAGCTCATCAAGAAGATGTGTAGCGTTGCCTCCCAGGTGTGTAGCGCACTTTCTATGCGTAGCGCATGACAAATTTCCAGTGTAAAATTTGCACTCGGTGCGTAGCGCCAGGCAAGTGCGTCGCGCCAGGCAAGTGCGTCGCGCCAACGCCCAGGTGCATAGCGCCAGTGGAAGTTTGAATTTTTGCTGCAATTTGACTTCTTTCTCCCACAAACCCGATTTTCTCCCTTTTTCTTTCTCTCTTGCACAAAATGAAGTCTTTCAAACACCAAGAAGAACTTTATATCCTCTTGATTTTAATTTTTCATTTACAAACCCACTTTTCTAAAGTCCTTTTCACTTTTCTTTAAAAACCCTATTTTTCATTTTGCAGTTTGACTCTTCTTGATCATTTGATGAACTGATGCTTTGATATTTTTGTTTCTTGCAGTGGCTGGAGTTGGCAAGGTGACCAAGGGCAGTAGCTGAAGCTTATTACATATGAAAATATTGAAATTACATAAAATTTGTACATGAAATAGAAAAAACCCTGTTTTCACCTCAAACAGAGTTTTGAGGTAAAAACCCTTTATGAAGCATATCATCAGTGAATTTTGTAATTTTATGAACTTATTAGACATCCTCATGTGCCTGCTGACCTCTTATTGAGTTTTTGAAGACCATGGTGGCAAAATCTAGACCTAGTGAGATCTAAAAACCATAAAATGACTTTTGCAAATGTAATGAAATAAAATAACAACAAATGACCTGCACATGTGAAAATAGGCCAGCAGATAAATGGCATGAGGGAAATTGACAAATAACCACTACCATCAGTTGATCCATGACCTAATGGAATGTAGCTAATCAGATGAGACACCTAATATGCATGCAAAACGAGAAATTTGATCACTGATGGAGGGATGAAGATACCGACACTAACATTGGCTCCAATGGGGATGGTAGCTCCTAGGAGGTGCCAAGAACCATAGATCTCTGGAAAGCAGACCAGTGCCTTATCCATTGGGCAATATGGTCAAACAACTGCAAACTCAAAACAACTCATACCAATATAAACATACACATACTACAACCTGTACATAACAAATACCAGAAACTGGAATGTTGCCTTTGGTAGCTTATTTATTTAATAATGTACCCTACTCTGATGAAAAATTGATAGATCAAGTAATGTTGTAATGCCATATCAACCAATCAAGTAACTGTGACAAGGATGTTGCTTGAAAGTGCTTCAACCAGGACACAGATGTAAATGATGACAGCCATACATGCACATAACGAGTCTGGTTGTGTAAAAGACAATTTGATCTATCATTCAAACTAAAAAAAATTTCCATGTACGCTGCAATAGGATCGAAAAAACCAGACTCTATTTGCTGCCCCAACTCCTCAATACATGCTTCCAGCTGCAAATTATCAATGCAAATAAACACGGGTAGCCTTACCTTCTGTTCCTTCTACTGAAAAAGGTCCCCAAAGAATGGGACTCGACAGTCCAGATCCTGGGACTGTATTTGGGTCTCCAATTCAGTTAGATCTCCTTCAATTTTAATGACAAACTCTTGCAAAAAAATGCGCTTGACTTCATGGTTGCATCGACAAGATTTCAGATAAGAAGAAAAAGATGAAGCAAAGTTCTCATCTACCTCATCATCCATGCACATATCTTCCCATTATCTAAAACCTTGAATAGAGGGCACCTTTATTTTGAATTCTTCCTCTTTCTCCATCCATGTTTCAAGAAAGATATGCCAAAAATCTGCAAAGGACTTAATAGATCTGATAGGAAAACCTTCAATCCATTTTCTACATTTGCCTTGAAACAAATCAAAGAACAATCTAATGAAGACATCTTCCTTTTTAACTCTAAGAATTTTTGCAAATGTTTTAAAATTTTCTATATGTTCTAGAGTCAAAGTCAGATCTTCCCCATTGAATTTAGTGCCATTACTCAAAATGTATGCATCCTTTGGTAATTTATTAGGAAAACCAAGAAGATTTGAACAATTGATACATGAATACCTTGAACAAATAGAAGCAACATCTGAGTCCTTCATTTAGCCAGTGGAGCCACCATCAATACTTTGAAACTCGGGACTTCGAACAGTGGAGTTGCTAGGTAGATGATTTCAGCCTTCATATGTGTCTGACTGTTGTCCACCATCAGCAATCAGATCTGCAATTTGAATGATCTTTCCTGGAGAAGATCTGTCACCTCTTCCCTAGTGGAGTCACCACTATGTTATAGCCTAAATCTACCTCAGGCTGAGAAAGGTAGGTCTAGGGTAACATCAAACCACGCTTAACCTGGTAGCTAGCCCAACCAGGTCAGGAGAGGGCTCTCTCCTTGTTAATCTTAGGAAATATGGCAAATAATGCAAGAGATGACTTATGTAAATACTAATTTTAGGCTAGGTATATGCTTATAGGAGTTTAATTGATTTTAATGATTGTTTGTTGGATCAGATGAGGAAGACAGTTTTGGGTCTGGGGAATGAACTCAGATTTGCAGAGGTTTCTGTGGGCCGAGGTAGGCAAATGTTTTAGTACTTTAAATTAGATGTAATGGTGAGTCTAAAGACTAGTGAGGAGTTGGAGAGGGCATGCAAGTATCATGAGTCCTCTTCAAATAGTAGAAAACATGTAAAACTAAATAAACCCCAAGGCAGAGCACTGAAACTTCAATGAATTCCACCTTTACACTTGATCCATTTAGTTATGCAGAAAAAGAGAGAGATAATGGCACACATAAACATATGATAAACTAAATAACAGAGGAGAAAAAAATAATAAATCACCTTGCCACAAGAATCCCACAAAATGCTGCAAAACCTTGGTCTATTTCCTTGCCAAACTGCAGAAGTGATGTACAATAGTGCTCAAAGCATCCACAAGAGTCCAACCTTGACAAATGATTGAAAAAACACATGATATAGACATCCAAACCACCTGTGCTATCCATCAGGGGTCAAATCCATGAGAAAAGGGGTGGTTTCAACCATATCTAAACTAGGAACACAAAAGTAGGTAGTGGAACAACTTGCCTCTAAAACTTAGGAAACCAATTCATTACAACTCAAAACCACCTACAACTGATGTATCTACCTCCTTAAGTCAATTTTCATCATTTTTACATCATAGTACATCAATTTACATCATATTACATCATGAATTTGACCATGAGAGAGAAAAAGTCAAACTGGTAGAAAACTAGGCGAAATTCTGAGCAAACAGGCAAAATTGGCAAATTTCCTCCTATGCATAGCGTCTTTTTTTTTTGTGCGTAGCGCTTTTTCCAAGCCACTTTGGGAAGGCTTCCCAAAGTCCAAATCAGGTGCAGGATAGCTCAGTGGATTTGGTGAGTCTACTTTTCGGGACAACTTGAATTTTTTGATTCGGAGTCCATTTGCCCCTCCAAAAATGCAATCTCCCAAGACTGCGTCCTGTGTGGCCAAAAAGTGGCAGAGAGGGAATTTTTTGGGTGTTTTTGGCCCTTTTGGATGTCCAGAACTTGTCAAAACTTCACATCCATTTCGAAGCATGCATAAATTTTCATGGTGATTCCAAAAATGTACAATTTTTTGCAAATGGAGGCCCCCATTAAAAGCGTAGCGACACCTGCCGAAAAAAACCTGTTTTTTGCCTTAAAAATTCAAAAATGTCCAAAACTTCACCAAATTTCTTGAAATTTGGTATAAGTGATATTTTTTAGGTGCTATGCTAGGCCAATGATGCTTCAGCTAAGATATTGAGCTTATCTTTCTCTTTTTTGCTCCTTAAAGCTCTCTTTAACTTGGCTTTTAGGCTTCCTATCTTTGTCTTACAAATTTTGTTCCGGGCCAAATAGTGATAATCCATGTGGCGCAACATCTTCTTCTCCTTGTTGGCTTTCTCAAGCAATTTATCCAAGTAAGTGTTTACCCTCTGTAGCCATGATTCCCGATCGGCCTCAATTTCTTGCTCAAGGGGTGTCAATTTGACTTTCCTTCTTTTTGCTGCTTGCCTGTTTTCCCTAATGTTTTGCAGCTCCATGATTTTCTGTTTGTCCATCAATTGCTTATTCTCTTGCTCAAGGAAGTTAATGATCCACTTAGCCCTCTCAAGGTCAAGTGATAAGGCATGGATTTCAGCTTCTTTCTCTTTGATGACCTCCTTGAGTCTTGAGCTTTGGGAGCCCAAATCAGTGTCCTCTTCCTGAATCAAAACAAAATCTCTATCTTGACCTTCAGAAGGCCCTTCATCATGCAAAGGTTGCTTTCCTTTATCCTGTACCTATACTGTTGAAGAAGAAGGCAAAGCCCCTTTCACCCCAGGTGAAAATAGCATTTTCCTGTGGTTTGGTGAAGGAGACAAGACCCCTTCCACACATAGTGGAGATAATACTCGTTTGGCAGCAACAAATAGTCTTCTCTTGCCTTTTTCATAAGTGAAAAACACTAGCACACCTGCTGTTTCAGTCTCATGAACATTTTGCTAGTTTGAAGGCCCTCCTTCCTCTTGAAGCACTGATGGGGTCACTTGAGGGCTTTTGAAATCCTCATGTGAAATGAAGGTATGCCATGAAATATTCAGCAAGCTTAGCTGATGCAAAACAACAATTTTAATCAATGAAAAATGGTAAATGCTACTGAACTGTTTAGGAAGAGGTTTTCTTTGCACATATGTAGCCATCTTCTCAATATCTCTGCATATAAAATATGGGAGGTTCATCATCCTCACTCTTGTGAAATGCATCAGCAATATAACATGGTAAGTATACAAACGAGAAGGCCTCCCTTCACAATTGAAATACTTGATAATGAGTTTCATGAGTGGAGCATAAGTATCTTGTAAGTATCTGAAAGGAAAGACCCTATCGAATTGCCTTTGATAACTAGCCTTGATGTAAGGCTCATAATGCTCTTTGCCCACATGCTGCCCCTTATTCCACTTTTCACCCACATCAGGGATGCATGTTGCTGCTGCAATGGTTTCAGGTGTCAAAGTGAAAGAGACACTAGCTAGGTTCACCTGGCCATTGTGAAGATGAAGAACAAATAACCTAGCAAGTTCATGTTGATATTTCACCCTCTCCACCATTTCACAAAACTAGTAACCAGATTGATGTTTAAAACATGTTACTGCAAGAGGACAAGCTAGTAACTCTGTGAGAGTGGTGGGCTCCTCCCTGATGTGTTTTCTTACTTTATGTGGTTTTCTTAGTGCATGAGCCTCTTGGGAAGAATCATTGACAGTTTCATCATTCCTCTCATATGCTGAATCTGTCTCCATACTTGCAAATTTGGAGTGAAAAATGATGAGGATGAAGAGATTTTAAAAGTATGAAGGTGGGTAAGGTGACTGCTATTTTTTCTTTTAGGAATTGAGGGATTGACTGATAGTATAACTGTAAATGAGGGTTTTGATGATGGAAGAAGGGTTTTAGGGAATGTATAAGGTTTAGGAAATGGGAATTAGGGTTTACAGAATGGATAGGGTTAATGTTTAGGAATTATGTATAGGGCTTAGGGTTTGGTAATAGGGGGTGAGTGCCAATGGGAGAGGGAAAGAGGAAGGGATTTAGGGAAATTTAGTGCAAGGGCATGGAGTGTAGGGAGATAATCACAGAGGAATCAAAACAGCAGAAAACAAAACCCTAGACAAGCTTGGAAATACAATTTTGGAGGCAGCTAGGGTTTAATTTTTAAACACTCAAATCACCACCATAGATGAAAAAATCCCTTGCTTGATCAGATGAGAGGATTTACTTACTTGTTTGAGAGGTTATTTGTGAATTTGGAGGCAGAGGAAAGCGTTGTCATGTGATTTGGAGCTCATCAGGCAGATGCGTAGCGCTGCCTCCCAGGTGCGTAGTGCACTTTCTATGCGTAGCGCATGACCAATTTCCAGTGTAAAACCTACGCCCGGTGCATAGTGCCAGGCAGGTGCATCGTGCCAATGCCTAGGTGCGTAGCATCGGTGGAAGTTTGAATTTTTGCTCCAATTTGACTTCTTTCTCCCACAAACCCAATTTTCTCCCTTTTTCTTTCTCTCTTGCACAAAATGAAGTCTTTCAAACACCAAGAAGAACTTTATATCCTCTTGATTTTAATTTTTCATTTACAAACCCACTTTTCTAAAGTCCTTTTCACTTTGCTTTAAAAAACCATGTTTTTCATTTTGCAGTTTGACTCTTCTTGATCATTTGATGAACTGATGCTTTGATATTTTTGTTTCTTGTAGTGGTTGTAGTTGGCAAGGTGACCAAGGGCAATAGCTGAAGCTTATTACATATGAAAACATTGAAATTACATAAAATTTGTACATGAAATAGAAAAAACCCCGTTTTCACCTCAAACAGAGTTTTGAGGTAAAAACCCTTTATGAAGCATATCATTAGTGAATTTTGTAATTTTATGAACTTATTAGACATCCTCATGTGCCTGCTGACCTCTTATTGAGTTTTTGAAGACCATGGTGGCAAACCCTAGACCTAGTGAGACCTAAAAACCCTAAAATGACTTTTGCAAATGGAATGAAATAAAATGACAGCAAATGACCTGTACATGTGAAAATAGGCCAGCAGATAAATGGCATGAGGGAAATTAACAAAAAACCACTACCATCTATTGATCCATGACCTAATGGAATGCAGCTGATCAGATGAGACACCTAATATGCATGCAAAAAGAGAAATTTGATCATTGATGGAGGGATGAAGATACCGACACTAATAGATTCCATCTTCATTATTAGAAAAGAACAAGATTACATAAAACTATCTTAAAATAGTAAGCTCGAAATTTGAGTAGATTTTACACAAGCAAAAAAAAGTCGACCCTAGTGAGGCCCTAGGCCTCTCTACTTATACGTCTGAAGCTACCAATAGCTTCCCTAAAATCAAGGAGGCTTGGTTCCCAAAACTTGAGATAACTATCAATCATCTTCCACTTTCTCGGCTACCTTCTAGTGCATGATTTGGCTGCTTGTACTACGAGCTGAATGAAGGGGAATTCAAAGTGAGGAGCAATAGATGAGGGGGATTCCCTCCTATAAGTCCTCTCCTCTGTCTACTTCAAGTTATTGCTGTAGTTTTATCACTAGATCCTTGACTTTGACCTCGAAATCCATCAATAATCTGCATTAAATACTTGTTAGACCACATGGCATAATAACTAACTCAACTCACCCTATAAGCATAAATATAATCAGAAAATCATACAATAAGCTAAGAGAATGGTTGATTTGACTAGGTTAGGAGGTAAAATGAGCCCATATAATTACCCATTTATGAGGCTTATCATCACCCCCTACTGAAGGTGTTGCTCATCCTTTGAGCAACCTAATCAATCACTTGGTCTTTCATGGCCCTGGTGGCCTCCCTAGCATTCCAGTCTTCTGATGTGGTCTGCTCATGTTTTCCATAAAATCCTACCTTTTTTTCTATGTCCTTCCACTGCTCCTTCTCTTCTTCTTCTCTTCTGCTTGATTGGTGTACTAAGGGCAGTGAGGGCAGCTGCTGCTTCTCTTTCCAAAGTTTTAGGGGACACTTCTCTTTTCTCTACCCTCTCTGCCTCCTTTTCTCCCTCTTCTGTCTCTTTTTCCTCCTCCTCCTCTATCTCTTTTTCTACTTCATGTTTTGTCTCTTCAACTCTCCCATCCTCTATTTCTTTTCTTTCCTCCTTCCTCTCTTGCTCTGCTATGTCACCACTCACTTCACCTTCTCCTCCTTTTTTTTCTACCTCCTCACTGATAGCAGGATTGACATCATAGGTTAATGCCTTGATGTCATCCTTACCTGTCATATTTCTAAGAAATTCCCATGCAATAGGGATTGTAAGGGTATGGAGGGCTTCTTCTACTAGGATTTTGATTAGGCCATGGTGAGCTAGTTGCTACGAATTTCCTTCTTGTACCTTAGTGTTGCAATCAATGAGGGACTGAAGGAGAAAGTAAGGGATACTGAGCTTTTGATGTGCTGGGGTATCCATGCCATATATCAATTCTTGGAGGATTCTGAAATGATATCCATAAACAATGTTGTGCCTCCCCTCACAAGAAATGTATTTGATCACTTGGTAGCTAACCTCGTCCCAGGGATATGGTACACTAGCCCTCCTAATTCAATTTTTGTTTTCAATAGGGGTTTCATTATCTTGGAAAAATTTCCTCTTGGTAGCCTGGCCAATTATTTTCTCATCTTTACTCCAAGGTAGCCCAAGAGGAAGGGTAGTGACCCTACTGATGCATTCAGGAGGTTATTTCAATGGAGAGGCCTCTAATGGTCACAGTAGCATGCGTTCTTGTGTGAGGGAGCAAAGACAGAGCAATTCATGTGCAATTTCATCATCAAACCCTCTAAACTTCTCAAAGAAATTCATCCAGTTTTCCCTTGTAAATATTTCCACCACTTGAGGATGTGCATGGAGTCTAGTGGAGTTAGTGGGCTATTTTCTCATAAACCCCCTATCATACTGCCTGTACTTCTTTTGAAAAACCAGATATGGAGGTGGCAACAAAGAATTTCAAGTGAAATAGAAAAACAGAGGGGACTGTGTTTAAAAAAAAAAAAAAGGAGAGATTTTTTATTTTTATTTATTTATTTATTTATTTTTTATGTATTTCTACCGTCTTAAAGACTCATTTTATCTTCAATTTGAGACCAACTCTTTCACATTTTGATATTAAATAGAGGGCATTCATGAACCCTGCCTCTTTAGACTGAAATTCGTGCAAAAAATCACGTTTCCTCCCTTCAAAATGCTTCACTGCCCTCCTGTAGAAGCCCGTTGTCCCTCCTTTAGATTTCTTGTAGGTGCTCCTGTAGAAAACTTATAGGGCTCCTGTAGAAGATATTGAGAGAAAAAATATGGAGGAAATCGATGGAGGATGGTGGATATGAGGCTGTGTGGGAATAAGAATACTGCTATGCGGCTGAGTTATGAGGTGAAAGTGAAGAAAAGATGGTGATAATGCACAGGGAGGAGTGATCATTACCTTTTATGGTTGTTTTCAGTTATGAATGCTGAGCTGGAAAGGTGTACATTTCCCAGATTAGGACCGTTGGTCCCCACCTTCTTGGTCATCATGACCCCCCTCGTAATCATCACCTCATTACTGCATCGGAACTAACTCTTCCTCTCACTACCTGTCCTTCACTTTTTTTTCTTAAGTTGACTATGCGCATGTGTGGGTGATATCTCGGTTAAGTGGAGTCAACTAAATGAAGGTGGCCAAGTTAACTGGCCACCTTTCCCTCTTTCAATTTCAACCATCTCGTTACCTTTGTATGATTCCTAATTACACAAATGCAAATAAAGGAGTGACTTAGCTACTTACCTGTAATCCAAGTGTATTTGTTGCCATCTATTGTGAGGTGTTGTGGCTTTCTTTGTTGCATGCCTTCATTTTCCCTCATGCATGTTTTCTCTACTTGCTGATGCATTGTTGTGCATTTTTTTAGGTTCTTCTTTTGTTGGAGCTAAGCTGCATGTGCCTTTTCAACCTTCAAATGTGTTGTCCTTTTTTGCTGGTGCTGGACTTCTATGGGATCAGTTGCTACAAGAATTCCTATAGGAGCTCCTGTAGCTGCTTCTCCCCTTGAAACTTCAGCTATTTGCCTATGCTTGGAGCTTGAGAATGATGCTAGAGGTGGAGATGAATGATGGAGGGATAGTAGGTAATCTTCAGGTAAAGTTAATGGTGCCTTTTCCTCCTTTTATTTTTGTTTTTTTTCAAAACTGAAAAACTTGTTTTCTGTGTTTTTTCTTGCAAATGAAAAAAAACAATAATGATGCTTGGAGTGTGATGGAGGCTTAGAAATGATGGCAAGGAGGTTTGAAGATAGTAAGAGGGATTATAGGTTCCTCCTGAAGTTTTTCTTGTCCCTCAAACTGCCTCCTATCGACACTTTTGGCTCTCTGTAATTCCTACAGGAGCCTCTTGTAGAAAAAACAGAGCCTCCTGCAGAAAACACAGTTTTGGAAGAAGAGGTATAGTGGGGTGAGAGAAATGCCAAAAATGATGGACGAAGGTGTGGAGAAGATGAGATGGATGCTGGTATGAATGTTAGGGTCCCCTTGGCACCTTCTCCTACTCCATGTAGTCCTCTTGCAAACCTGCAATGCAATAAAAATTCATTTTTTTTTCTCTTTTGTTTTTTTGTTTTTTTTTTTAAAACAACTAGGACACCTCAAAGAGGTTTTCACCTTAATTACCTACCCTGGGCGCCTACAAGGGACGTTTTCATCCAGGGATCTTATTCTTTTCCCCTTTTTTTTGACATCACTGGGCCACCTTAGAAGAGGTTTTCAACCCAATGATGTGACTCAAGCGCCTCATGGAGGTTTTCACTTGATTCTTATTTTTTCTCCTTTTTCTTCAGTGAGTGGGTGAAGTGGAAGCTAAGACATGCTCCACTACCATCACTGTTTTATCCAAATCTTCAATAAAGTCTCGCTTGAAGAGGGGTTTCTTGTAGACTTTCAATTGATGTCCATTGATAAGCATGGGGATGGCTTCATCATCAATGGTCCTGATCAGAACTGAACCATTGTCATTGCATTTCTCCACTGTGTAGGGTCCTAGCCATCTTGTCCTCATCTTGCCTTTGAAATCCTTGTATCTTGAATCATAGAGTAGTGCCCAATCTACCTCTTGGAATTGCTTCTCCCTGATATTTCTGTCATGCCATATCTTTCTCTGAAGTAGAACTACCTCTGTATGGAGAAGGGCTTGCAATCTTTATTCATCCAATCCATTGAGCTGAAGCAATCTCTCCTTCTGTGGATGGCTGAGGTCTAGGTCTAGCTGAGCTGCCATCCTTAGGGTATTGAATTCAAACTCTATTGACAACAAAGCCTTCTTCCCATAGACCAGTTCATAGGGTGTGAACTCGGTGGTGGTCTTTCGAATGGGGAAGTGTTGTGTCCTACAACAACCCCCCATTTCATATCATCTGTATTTACAAATAATCAACGTATGAAATGGGTCCCTTTTAGAAATTAATTGGTATTAATGAATTTGTTCGAAAAAGCCATGATAATCAAATAAGTATGTAAAATGAAGCCTTTTTCGAATAACAATGTTACCAAAATAAAACAATCTTTTGTTATTGCGATAAAGCGATCGCAAGATAGCATATCGCAATGACAAGAGAGACGCACTTAAACGGCACTTTGGCCTTTGCCGATGCGATATCGTTATCGGCAATCGGCGGTATTCATGGCATACACAAAAAGAGCACATATCTCATACCCCGATGCGACGCTATATCGGCGATCGGCTATCGGCACTGCCTCTTATGAGAAAGCGCTTTAAGTTATAAACCCCGACCCGATGCGATATCGCTATCGGCCGTCGGTGGTATCCCATGCATTTTTATAAGGCGCCCAACTCTTTCCCCGATGCGATGCGAATTCGCTATCGGAGTTAGGCAAATCGCTTAAATTGCATCTGGTAACGGGTTCACATGCTAGTCCGATGCGATATCGCAATCGGCGTTCGCCAGGGCTACTTTCAAACGATAATGTAACACTCTCCCCCCATGCGATGCGACATTGTTCATCGGTAATCGGCATTTTCAAAAAGTGATTGTTTTAAACTTTAAAGTTATATTTAAATCCGGTTGATAAGGCGCAGATTTCAAAATGCCGTTAAATGCAGGGATAAGGTAATGCATGTGTATTTAATAACCTTGCCCCTTCGATTAACGAATACTTGCGTCTAAGGCATATCATATCTGTTGCACGCGTTGGGTGGTCATTCAACTGAATAATAGCGTAAAGGTCATTTAATGGGTAGCAAGCCTTAAAATCACCATTAATGCATATGCAATCTCTTACCAGTGATCGGATCCACAGCCACTTTTTGAAGATTAATAGCGCCACGCTTCAAGTGATATATACCTTTCCATTTATGCTTTGTCTTCATTATTCCTCGTGTTACGATTTCTCTCGCACTTGTGTAGAGTTCGTTTGTTGAAGAAAGCCTGAACATGATGGGGAAGAAAAATAAGAGGAGTTCTGGTTCTACTACAACATCTGTTGCAGGTCAAGCTGCTCCAATTTCAAAGAAAGGCTTAATCTCGGACACTACGTGCGCTGGTCTTTCTAGGACCACATGGCAAGGCACATATAATCTGTTGGAGGCTGAGCAACCAAAAGTGACAGTGAGAACGGCTAGTGTAGATGTATTAAGGAATTCTGATGCAACGCTCAAAGACTTGGCCGACTCCTTTTTACATAGAATAGCAGCCAGAGAGCAGGTTCTCCCTTACACAGACGTGGTGCGCTGGGCAATCGAAGAAATCCCCATCACGGATAGAACTTTCCATACAAGGGACGGAAGGATTTTCGGGTCATTCAAGCCTGATGACCTGAGGCGAATGTATCATCTGCCTGAACTGGAGCTAGTCTACAACAGAACCTTCGTGGAGAAATTCGCAAAAGAAAATGAATCACCATCCGAACCCCTCCGAGATTGGAGGCAGAACCCAGCCAAGCACAAGCATGAAAGTTCGGGTAAGTACTCCAATGTTTCTTTGGCTTCTCCCTATTGCTATGCGGGGATTATGATGTGTAGATTGTGGGGATTACAGGACTCTGTTAATATCAATATTGACATGGTTCCCCTAATGGAAGCGGCTATCAATTCTATAATCATGGACTGGGCCACTATTCTTTCTGATAAATTGGTCGTAGCTGTTCGTGAATTCAGAAACAAAACTATAGTCTCCGAAAGGAAAATCCCTCCATTCTATTATTCTGCTTACATTATGGATACCCTGTGTCTTAATTCTGAGTTTCCTGTCCTCGGTTGGAGATGGACCACCCAGGATCCAACACCCATTCATTTATACCATCAGAAATTGTGGAAGTCCTCTTACAAGGACCACTTGTACCAAATTTGTAATGGTTTCATGGCGCCCATTTACTATTCTATTTTTGACAGACCCATTTCCAGAATTTCTTATGAAGCCTCCTTTGACTTACCTGCCGTAGCGAGTTGGTTTGGGGAAGAGTATTTCTCCTATATCAGAGTTTTTGGGAGTAAGGCTAGGCCACATGTCCTCCCTTTGTATATCCCAGACAAGCTGTTAGCCCGGGAAATCTGCTACCAGATTATGGCCGACAGTGTCACACAAACTCTCAAAGAAGAGAAGAAGAAAGGTTGGCCCTCTTTTCCTTTAAGAATTGGGGTTTTTACTCTGCTTAATTACAAGCACGCAGAAAAAGAAGCGGCAAAAATCCAAGCTTTATCCCTGGCCATTCTCCCAAGCAGACTCTATGATCCAAAGAAAACTGCCTACATTGCCCTAGAACAAGCAAAATTTACAAAAGTTGATCATCAAGAGGATATATTTGATGACTTGTTCGTAGGTGCCGAGACAATAAGCCAAGTCAAACAACTTGCCATAATGAAATACAACGATGAGGCGTTGACTGAGTTTAATAAACTTAGGGAGCAGAGGTTGCAAACTCTGCCCCTAGAGTTATTATCCACAACCCCAGCGTCTTCCTCAAGCGAGCCTGGTCGGCAACAGATACATTCACCTCCTGTTACAACTAAAGAACAGGATAAACAACAGGAGGAAAGACAGAAAAAGCTGCAGGCTGAGAAGCAGAAAAAAGAGCAAGCAGAGAGGCAGAAAAAGGAGCAGATAGAAAGGCAGCAAAAGGCACAGAGGGAAGAAGAGCAGAGGAAGAAGAAGGAAGAAGAGAGATTAAAGAAAGAACTAGCAGATAGGCAGAAAAAGGAATTGGAGGAGCAGCAGCGAAAATCACTTGAAGAACAGCAGAAGTTAGAACAAGAGAAAGAACGGAGCAAAGCCCATACAGAGCAACATAAGCAATCTTCCATTGATCCTGAATTGATTAAACAATGGAATCAATTTGATTCCATTATCAGTGGTAAGGAAGGCTCCAAAGACACAGGCTCCTCTAAAACAAGCGATGCGCCCGATATCACTTCTTCTCAGGTTCTAGGGGGAACCAACGGCCCACCGATTTCACAGGATGTTGAGATCATCAATAAGGACCCTTCCGATCAAATTGTTCTCCAGGTGGAAGAAATTCCTCCCCTGGATATTTTCTACAACCCAAAGCATAGAGCCGTTATTAAGCGCTCTAAGAAAAGACGAAGGCTTGATCAACCTTCTATCTTGCCTGAGCAAACAGTCACAGGCAATATGGTCTGGAAGGAGGATTTAGATCCCTCCGATGATCTAACTAAACTATCTCAATTCGCAGGAGCTTATTCTGCAGCAACCATCGACAAAGCATCGGAGGTAAGTCTTCTGTTGAAGACTAAAGATCATGAAATATATGCATTGCAGGCAGAGGTGATTGAAGCGAAAAATAAAGCAGCACAGGTGGAAGAGCAGTTACTGGTTCAACAGCAGGAAAACAATTTGTTAACCCAACAACTGCAAATTGAAAGACAGAGGATAAACCAAAGTGAAGCGCAGAAGGCAAAAGAATTGTCAGAAGCATTGTCACAGTTGAAAGCATCAAATGAGCTGATGATGCAATTGAAAGATGAGCGAATAACTCAACTATCAGCACAGCTCGAAGGCATCAAGAGCACACAGAACGTAAAAAATTTCAGAGCAGAGGAAACTCAAATAAATAGCGCATTACTGTCTCAGATCAGACTTCTATGTCAACAACTTGCTAAGGCTGAGTCATTATGCGAAATATCGACAACAGTGTGTAAGCAAATAGACAGGGCCAGAAATGAGCTAGATCAGGCCGAAGATGCCATATCCAAATATGTTGAGTGGCAAGACACTCCAGAAGGGAAAGCGGCGAATTTGTCCCGAATCCATGAAACGTATAAGGACATACTCTTCACTGAATGGAATACTCAGGTAATGAAGGCAGAAAGGGCGGCTTCCAGGTGTAAAATAATTACCAGCAACATGACCGACCTAGTCAATGATACACTTTATCTGGCAAATATGATCTCTAAGTGCACTCCTGGAAGTATAACAACAGCAGATATGCTCGAACAAGCAAGTTATCCTGGCTTAGAGGAACAGAGGAAGTTAATTACTGGAGTAAATACTTTAACCTCTGATGCATATTGGCTCTTTCTAGTCAAGCCACATACTCAAAGATCCGCTCTCAAGTGTTTAACGGATGCCCTCGGATGCCTCATCCCCGACATTCAAGATGCTACTTATGATGCTCAGCTGACTTCGCATCTCAACACTCCACCAGAAGTAGAGCCAATGCTGGCGATATGTGAGCTAAGGAGTAAAGGAAAAGAACCCACCGAATGAAGCATTGCCACCAATTGCCAGATCGCCAGGAAAATGGAAAAAAACATTTATTGATGCCAATTTAATAGCTTTTCAGTTGTTTAGATCTTTAGATTAGTATAGTATTTATAGACCCTTTCATTGTTTTGGAAAGGGTCGTAAAATTTTGTAATAAGACTTAAAGGCTGAAGTTTGCACTATTGTGCTTCAGTCTATATTCTTTTTGTGAAACTCGACCAATGGTTCTGAATTTTGATTAGAAGGCTGTTTTATACAATTGCGCACGATTGTCTGTTGTTTGGAATGCTTTCCGATTGGAAGGAAGGACTGCGACATAGTGATTGATGTACTGGATTGATCGATCAGCTTACATGGTACTATTATCTGTATCTGTGTTCTTTCTGATTATATGAATTGCTGTGTTATTATCTTTGCTATTGTTGAATGCATGTATGCGATATAACAGCGAATCGTCATTTCGCTTCACTATTGAATGTTTGTGTTGATTTGTTATCTCTTTCACTCATGCATGTATCAATGATATGAATGATTAAGCGTAGTAATTCGCTCTAATCGCTCTGCATAACTAATTATGCAGAGCAATGTTTAAATGGTTCAAACGTCTATGCTTAAAGTGTTAGAGTCATTTATATGCCTGCCTTAAAGCACAGATCATCAAACGCTACGCTTTGCCTAGTAATAAGTCCCGGGATCTGATTATAGTTATTACATTTTGTTTATAGTTTAGCTGTCCGCTCATTACCATCTTATCTCATAAGTCATTCATCCATCCCATTCACTTATACTTCTTGGGAAACTGGTCCCATTATCCCCAGTCGGAACCACTATTCCAAACGGAAAAGGAGCTGCATTAAGGTCCGGACCGGGTGGTATCCCCTTTGTTGTGGCAGCGATTTTCGAGGCCTCAACAAAGTTGGCGCTAGAAGGAGGGCCAACTGTGAATGGCAAGCCGACCCAAATCAGCAAGTCATTCTAAGAGTAATTCTCCCTCCAAATCTCCTCGTTCTTCTCAATTACATACTGGTTCGCCAGCCTATAACCAAGAAGAAGAGGAATCTATCACCTCTGCTCAATCCCATCATATCCCAGAACAACTAAGTCTTGAATCTCCTGAAGTTCAGTCTCTAATCCATAAACTTCAGAGCTTCTCGATCTCACCACAGAAATCTGAGATATCAGAAAGCAGTGCGACTTCGCAGTTCAACCTCACTCATCCTCTTACCAGACTTCAGAGCGAAAAACTTGGTATTGAACCTACTGAGTTTCCTTTACCCAAAAGGAAAAAGCCAAAGAAAAACACTGAAGGATCTGACAGTGGGGATTTTTCTTCCATATCATCCATTTCATCTCCTCATCTGCAAAGTCAACCACCCACCCCTCCATTACAAGTTGTTGTTCATCAGGGAACAGGAGCCTCAATATCCCAACCTATCCACTCTTCAATACCTCACCAAACATCTGGAACCCCGACAGTAGTGACAACCACTGTCGCTAGCATAATGGCAGATCCATGGACTAGACCGGGTGCTGTCAACATGCCTGGACCATTACATGATCTACCAGATGCTCCCGAAAAATGGCTGCCTAAATTTAATCCAGATAATGGAACCCAAGCCGAAGAACACATCAACAACTTCATGTTAGCAGTTAATCTAAAAGGAGTGACAGAGCAAGATGTCGTAGTAAGACTGTTCCCTTATACTTTACAAGGATCAGCAGGATCCTGGTATTTTTCCTTACCCTCTGGTTCGATTACCAGTTGGGTTACATGCCAAGAGCAGTTTCTCACCAAGTATGGAGACGATCGGTCCCTAGCAACTTTAATAAATGACCTCTCCAATTTGAGAATAGAGCACAGGGAACCAATAAAAGAATTTAATGCCAGATTTAATAAACTACTGAATAAAATCCCTACCGCTTCTAAACCAAGTGAGCAAATCCGAAGCGAATGGTACATCACTGCCCTACCCGCCAACATAGCTATCTTTGTGGACAGGGCTGGCAAGCCTACCTTAGCTGAAATATGAAAGAAGCACTTGCAGTTGAAAAGCGCATCAATGCTCTTGAAAAGAAAGCTGCTCTAGAAGATAGAAAAGCTAAAAAAGTCTCGTTTAAAGAAGATTCCAAGAAGAAAACCCCCAAGGACCCATATGACATGGAAGGTTTATAGAAGGTCCTTAAAACATTGTCTAATGAAATGGTTGAGATTAAAAAGCAAGTGGCCGAAACTTCAAGCAAAAGACCATTTAGGACTTTTAAGAAATCCGAATCAAAGCCACCTAATGTTATATCTAACGCCGATTCAGACCAAGAAGAAGAGGAAGAGGAAACACCTTCACAGACCGATGATGATGAAGATGTGGCTGAATGTCACGGAATGTGGGATTTTATACTCCCAAACTCTGATACTGAGAATGAAGAAGAAGCCTTCCCAGTTACTACTAGAAGTAAAATTGCTTCTGAACTCCCCCAGGCAACTTCAAAGAAGAGGAGCGCAGGCGCTACTACAACAAAAGAAAAAGTTCCCCTAAAGAAGTCACCTGTGGTAGTTCCTTCAAATCAACCTTCAACTTCTAGTTCTCCTTCAACATCCAAGACTCTAGTGGTATCCGATTCCATGGAATATAACATTGTTGATGATATGAAGAAAACCAAGGCAAATATAACCATGTTTGAACTCAGTAAACTGAAGCATCAGCAAAAGCTACTTCTTAAAGAGTTAAATGCTGTTCCCTCTATTCCCCTTCCCAGTGCAAGAGCTGCCAACGATTCAGGCCAACCTCCTGCAGGCATGGTTGAAATTACCGATTCAGTCTTGATCGGAGATAAATCAAATTCTCACACTCCACCCTTCCTGCTTACTTATGAGATTTATAATAGAAACCTACACAACTGTTTAATAGATTCAGGGGCCTCATCTAATATAATGCCAGCTTCAGTTTGCTCTAAGCTGAACATTGAACCCCAGAAATCTGCAATTCATATTGTACAGTTGGATAGAACTAAAGTGCATGTGGTGGGAGAAATTAATTCTGTAACCATCAGGTTGTCAGCCGACCCCAGAATTGTCTAGAGAATTGACATCTTAATCGCTGACATCCCTGAATTTTATGGTTTAATATTGAGCAGAGATTGGTCCGAAAAATTGCATGGGTATATCTCTACAGATTGGTCACACATGTGGCTTCCCTACAAGGGAAAGCCAAATCAGATAAGGATCGATCGTGAGAAACATATGACCCACACAGTTACTGAATTCGAGCAAGAAAACCAGCCTGTCGCATTCAATAATAACATTTTGGGGAATTATTCGGCAGAATCATTCTTTGGCAACTTTGTTGCCCAACCATCTCCTTTTTCAGTCAATCATTTTACATCTCAAATAGAAAATTTTTCACAAACTGATAGGTCCAGATGTTTTAATGATGCTGAGGAAAATGTAGATACTTTTGTTAATATTCCTTTATTTTGGTCTCTGTATTTTGATGGCTCTAAGTCCCCTGAAGGTTCAGGAGCTGGATGTATATTGGTTAGTCTGCAAGGAGAAAAGACAATGTTGTCTTGTAGGTTAGAGTTTGAGTGCACTAATAATACAGCCGAATATGAGGCTTTAATCCAAGGATTATATAAAGCAATCGGCTTGAAGGTACAATATCTAAAGGTATTCGGCGATTCGGAGATCATTGTCAAACAGGTTAGAAATGCAATTCATTGCCTTTCGACTCACCTTAAACATTACCAATCGCTCGTTCAGGAGCTTACCTCACACTTTCTTGCATTCAACATTTCTTCTATACCTCGATCTCAAAATGTAGCCGCAGATTTGCTAGCCAATGTAGCTTCAAAGCTTCTACCTTCTGAAGACTACAACCTTGATAGATTTTCCGTAGAATTACGTTTCAGACCTTCAATTCCCGACAATGTCACTAATTGGAGAGTATTTAATCATGACGATGATATTTTGCAGTTTTTAACTTCTGAGAATTCTTATGATAAGCAAGTTATTGAGGAAGATGATCATGATTCCCAGATGAAAGGAGTGCCCAAAGAAAATTCGATCCCCAAACCAGTGGTAAAATTAGAAGATCTTTACGATATCAAAGACAGGTTTAAACCTGTAATCAACACAAAGCTTCAAAGTTCTACCCTTAGGTTTGAATTGATAAATCTAGGAACCAACGAATCTCCTCAAAACATCAATTTAGGAACAGGACTATCTCAGAACGAAAAGGGAGCATTTATTAAATTGTTGAGAAAGAAAAAACAGGTTTTTGCTTGGAAATATGATGACTTAAAGACATACGATACATCTATTATCTAGCATACCATTCCTATGCTTCCTGATAAAAAACCAATTCAGCAAAAATTAAGAAAAATACACCCAAATTTGGAGAGCCAGATTAAGTTGGAGCTTAATAAGCTTTTAAAAGCCAAAATTATTTTTCCAGTCCGACATTCAAACTGGGTCTCTAACATGGTGCCAGTCAGGAAGAAAAATGGCGACATTCGAATTTGTATTGATTTCAGGAATTTAAACAAAGCGAGCTTAAAAGACAACTTCCCATTGCCCACTATGGAGCAAATTCTCCAATCGGTGGCAGGTTCTGAATTGATGTCTTTTCTAGATGGTTTTTCAGGGTACAATCAAGTTCTGGTACATCCCGATGACCAGCTCAAAACTACATTCAGGACAAAATGGGGAACCTATGCATATCAGAAAATGCCTTTTGGTCTTATAAACGCCGGAGCGACATTTCAGAGAGCTATGGACATGGCCTTCAGAGGGTTAATTAATCGATCAGTAGTCGTCTACCTAGACGATATTACTGTGTATTCTAAGAAAAGAGATAATCATTTGCACGACTTAAATCAGATCTTTCAGAGATGCAAAAGATATGGTATTTCTCTAAACCCAAAAAAGTCCTTCTTTGCTCTAGACCAAGGAAAACTCTTAGGTTTTATAGTATCCAAAAATGGTATTTATATTGATCCTGATCGGATTAATGAAATTTCTGAAATCCCTTTCCCACATAACAAGAAATCAATGCAGTCATTTTTAGGTCAGATTAATTTTGTCAAACGATTTGTTCCAGATTTTTCACAGATTGTATTACCACTTCAGACAATGATCAAGAAGAATTCAGTCTTCAAATGGGGATCAGAAGAAAAGCAAGCTTTTGATGTTATCAAACAGTCAATAATCAATGCCCCAACTTTGAATACCCCGAATTTCTCTAATCATTTTACACTATATACTGTTGCATCCAACACTTCATATGCTGCAGTACTTACACAACTGAATGATAACAACCTAGAAGCACCCATATCATTTTTTAGTTCAAATCTTCAAGGTGCCGAATTAAATTATTCAGATGTGGAGAAACAAGCCTTTGCTGTGTTCAAAGCAGTCAAACATTATAGACCCTTCCTTTTGAAAACCCATACGAAAGTTATAGTTCCTTTCCCAGCGGTAAGACAACTATTAATTCAGAAAGAATTGGGTGAAAAAAGAGCCAATTGGGTTACAGCGCTTCAAGAGTATGACTTAGAAATAAAGCCAGCAAAGATTGTTAGGGGCCAAGGTTTTTGCAGGATATTGGCAAGAGCATCAAACATTCACGAATCAAGCAATGAAGATCAGATTAAATCCATCAATCAGATAAGTGTCACTGATTCTGAATCTCAATATGCTGATTTGATATTTTATTTGAAGAACGGTTACGCTCCTCCAAATTTATCTTACAAAAATAAAAGGGCCATTAGGTTGAAAGCTAAGAATTTCACTCTCATTGATGATGTGTTGTTTAAACAAAATTATGATTCTATCCTGCTAAGATGTCTTGAGAAACCTGAAGCACTAAAAGTTCTGCAGGAGCTTCATGATGGACCAGCTGGAGGACATTTTGGAGCCGACACAACAGCTCATAAGATTATTCATGCTGGATATTATTGGCCTACTCTATTTAGAGATTTCCATGAGCACGTAAGAAAATGCCTTAATTGCCAAACATCTGGTGGAAGACAACGAAAACCCGCTTTCCCTCTGCAACCTGTCAACATTGAACAACCATTCGAACAATGGGGATTAGATATCATCGGGGAAATTACTCCACCATCTTCCAAACAACATAGGTATATCCTTACCGCTACTGATTATTTTACTAAATGGGTAGAGGCTATTCCTTTGAAGGCAGCAAATGCAGAGGCAATCATCGAGTTCATCGACCAATTCATCATTACCAGGTTCGGTGTTCCAAACGCTCTTGTTTTTGATAATGCTTCTTATTTCTCAGGAAACGCTATATATGATTTTGCTATTAAAAGGGGGTTTAAACTGAAATATTCTTCCAATTATTATCCCCAGGGAAACGGTTTAGCCGAATCTACTAATAAGAACCTCATCAAAATCATTAAGCGAACTGTTGAACAGAATCATAGAAACTGGCATAAATCTTTGGTCTTTGCATTATGGGCTGATAGAATAACACAAAAGGCTTCAATAGGGACCTCTCCTTTCAATCTGGTATATGGAAAAGAAGCCGTGTTGCCTACAAATCTTGTTCTTCCATCTTTAGCCCTAGTGCAGTTTATTCAAGAGACTCCGTCTTCTTCTATCCAACTTAGACATGACCAAATTCTCAAATTAGAAGAAGAAAGGGAAAAGGCCAGAATCACTCATGCCAAACATCAACAAATCATCAAAGCATCTTTTGACTCAGCATCATCCTCTTCCAAACAACTTCAAGTTGGTGACTTAGTTCTCAAATGGGACAAGGCCCATGAGGATAAAGGCAAGCATACCAAATTTCAGAAAATGTGGCTTGGACCATTTCAGATCCGTGAAAAGATATGCCATTCAACTTTTATATTGCAAAGCTTATCAGGGTTGAGAGATTCTCTCCCCGTCAATGGCCTGATCCTGAAGAAATTCTTTAACTGAGAAGGTAACCCCTTCTCCTTTTTTTTAGATTTGCGTAGTTTGTAGGATTAGTAGGAAATAAAATTGTAGAGTACCTACATTGACCTTTTGTTGTGTTTGAGAAAGTTGTCTCACAGAAATAATATAAATACTTGTTTCTAAATAATAGAACCCTCACTCAAAAGAAATAGTTTCTAGGAAATTAGATATCCTTGTGTTCTGAAATTTTAATCTAAATTTTGAAGACTCCTCTCAGGAGGTAAAAGTTCTGAATCATTTTCTGTTTCCAAAATAGTCTCCAAAGGTTATCTGTTAAAAGAAATAGAGGCTAAAACCATTTTTCAGTATCTTCAACTCTTCACTTGTCATCCATCGGCTCTTAAGGAGAAAATTGTTCACCCCATTCACTAAAGGATGTGATTATTCAGAGTGTAATTCTAAAATATAAAAGATTAAAGATAAGAGGTCTTATCATAAGCCTCCTTACCATGTTCATAGGGAAATAGCTTAACTGACATTACCAATACTTCCTACCAAAACAGGGTAATGGCTTGAAATTTCAAGACAAGGGGTCTCATCACGAGCCGGCTTGATTAGTTAACTTATTACCAGTGAATGGCATTGTCATAAGCTGGCTACCAAACCAGGACAGTGGCTTTTTATCTTATTTATTACAAAGAAAAACAGATGAAGAAGTGAAATATGAAAACATTTTATGGATTCGTTATGTTAATCACACTCTTATGTGAATGGAAAAGTAGACAATATTATGGTTAAAAGGTATCCCTGTCGAGACTATAAATGTCTGCTGGCAACAGAGGCTCTACCTATGACAAAGGAGTTAATTATAAAAGCTGATATGGGAAAGTTTTCTATTTTTATCATTATGAACCAATAAAGACTTATTTTAGAAACTTTTTATGTATTTGGTTTCTTTAAACTAAATGGGATGAAGTTAACAAAATAGAATTCACTTTTGTCAAAACACATGAATATCTAGTTATATTAGAAATTTCTCCTTCTGATTGAGTTTCTATTTATAAAAGGCTTGAATGTTTATGTTAATTTCAGAGATAACTGGTTCTACCAACGAATCGCCAATTGTTGTGTCCTACAACAACCCCCCATTTCATATCATCTGTATTTACAAATAATCAACGTATGGAATGGGTCCCTTTTAGAAATTAATTGGTATTAATGAATTTGTTCGAAAAAGCCATGATAATCAAATAAGTATGTAAAATGAAGCCTTTTTCGAATAACAATGTTACCAAAATAAAACAATCTTTTGTTATTGCGATAAATCGATCGCAAGATCGCATATCGCAATGACAAGAGAGACGCACTTAAACGGCACTTTGGCCTTTGCCGATGCGATATCGTTATCGGCAATCGGCGGTATTCATGGCATACATAAAAAGAGCACATATCTCATACCCCGATGCGACGCTATATCGGCGATCGGCTATCGGCACTGCCTCTTATGAGAAAGCGCTTTAAGTTATAAACCCCGACCCGATGCGATATCGTTATCGGCCGTCGGCGGTATCCCATGCAATTTTATAAGGCGCCCAACTCTTTCCCCGATGCGATGCGAATTCGCTATCGGAGTTCGGCAAATCACTTAAATTGCATCTGGTAACGGGTTCACATGCTAGTCCGATGCGATATCGCAATCGGCGTTCGCCAGGGCTACTTTCAAACGATAATGTAACACTCTCCCCCCATGCGATGCGACATTGTTCATCGATAATCGGCATTTTCAAGAAGTGATTGTTTTAAACTTTAAAGCTATATTTAAATCCGGTTGATAAGGCGCAGATTTCAAAATGCCGTTAAATGCAGGGATAAGGTAATGCATGCGTATTTAATAACCTTGCCCCTTCGATTAACGAATACTTGCGTCTAAGGCATATCATATCTGTTGCACGCGTTGGGTGGTCATTCAACTGAATAACAGCGTAAAGGTCATTTAATGGGTAGCAAGCCTTAAAATCACCATTAATGCATATGCAATCTCTTACCAGTGATCGGATCCGCAGCCACTTTTTGAAGATTAATAGCGCCACGCTTCAAGTGATATATACCTTTCCATTTATGCTTTGTCTTCATTATTCCTCGTGTTACGATTTCTCTCGCACTTGTGTAGAGTTCGTTTGTTGAAGAAAGCCTGAACATGATGGGGAAGAAAAATAAGAGGAGTTCTGGTTCTACTACAACATCTGTTGCAGGTCAAGCTGCTCCAATTTCAAAGAAAGGCTTAATCTCGGACACTACGTGCGCTGGTCTTTCTAGGACCACATGGCAAGGCACATATAATCTGTTGGAGGCCGAGCAACCAAAAGTGACAGTGAGAATGGCTAGTGTAGATGTATTAAGGAAGTCTGATGCAACGCTCAAAGACTTGGCCGACTCCCTTTTACATAGAATAGCGGCCAGAGAGCAGGTTCTCCCTTACACAGACGTGGTGCGCTGGGCAATCGAAGAAATCCCCATCACTGATAGAACTTTCCATACAAGGGACGGAAGGATTTTCGGGTCATTCAAGCCTGATGACCTGAGGCGAATGTATCATCTGCCTGAACTGGAGCTAGTCTACAACAGAACCTTCGTGGAGAAATTCGCAAAAGAAAATGAATCACCATCCGAACCCCTCCGAGATTGGAGGCAGAACCCAGCCAAGCACAAGCATGAAAGTTCGGGTAAGTACTCCAATGTTTCTTTGGCTTCTCCCTATTGCTATGCGGGGATTATGATGTGTAGATTGTGTGGATTACAGGACTCTGTTAATATCAATATTGACATGGTTCCCCTAATGGAAGCGGCTATCAATTCTATAATCATGGACTGGGCCACTATTCTTTCTGATAAATTGGTCGTAGCTGTTCGTGAATTCAGAAACAAAACTATAGTCTCCGAAAGGAAAATCCCTCCATTCTATTATTCTGCTTACATTATGGATACCCTGTGTCTTAATTCTGAGTTTCCTATCCTCGGTTGGAGATGGACCACCCAGGATCCAACACCCATTCATTTATACCATCAGAAATTGTGGAAGTCCTCTTACAAGGACCACTTGTACCAAATTTGTAATGGTTTCATGGCGCCCATTTACTATTCTATTTTTGACCAACCCATTTCCAGAATTTCTTATGAAGCCTCCTTTGACTTACCTGCCGTAGCGAGTTGGTTTGGGGAAGAGTATTTCTCCTATATCAGAGTTTTTGGGAGTAAGGCTAGGCCACATGTCCTCCCTTTGTATATCCCAGACAAGCTGTTAGCCCGGGAAATCTGCTACCAGATTATGGCCGACAGTGTCACACAAACTCTCAAAGAAGAGAAGAAGAAAGGTTGGCCCTCTTTTCCTTTAAGAATTGGGGTTTTTACTCTGCTTAATTACAAGCACGCAGAAAAAGAAGCGACAAAAATCCAAGCTTTATCCCTGGCCACTCTCCCAAGCAGACTCTATGATCCAAAGAAAACTGCCTACATTGCCCTAGAACAAGCAAAATTTACAAAAGTTGATCATCAAGAGGATATATTTGATGACTTGTTCGTAGGTGCCGAGACAATAAGCCAAGTCAAACAGCTTGCCATAATGAAATACAACGATGAGGCGTTGACTGAGTTTAATAAACTTAGGGAGCAGAGGTTGCAAACTCTGCCCCTAGAGTTATTATCCACAACCCCAACGTCTTCCTCAAGCGAGCCTGGTCGGCAACAGATACATTCACCTCCTGTTACAACTAAAGAACAGGATAAACAACAGGAGGAAAGACAAAAAAAGCTGCAGGCTAAGAAGCAGAAAAAAGAGCAAGCAGAGAGGCAGAAAAAGGAGCAGATAGAAAGGCAGCAAAAGGCACAGAGGGAAGAAGAGCAGAGGAAGAAGAAGGAAGAAGAGAGATTAAAGAAAGAACTAGCAGATAGGCAGAAAAAGGAATTGGAGGAGCAGCAGCGAAAATCACTTGAAGAACAGCAGAAGTTAGAACAAGAGAAAGAACAGAGCAAAGCCCATACAGAGCAACATAAGCAATCTTCCATTGATCCTGAATTGATTAAACAATGGAATCAATTCGATTCCATTATCAGTGGTAAGGAAGGCTCCAAAGACACAGGCTCCTCTAAAACAAGCGATGCGCCCGATATCACTTCTTCTCAGGTTCTAGGAGGAACCAGCGGCCCACCCATTTCACAGGATGTTGAGATCATCAATAAGGACCCTTCCGATCAAATTGTTCTCCAGGTGGAAGAAATTCCTCCCCTGGATATTTTCTACAGCCCAAAGCATAGAGCCGTTATTAAGCGCTCTAAGAAAAGACGAAGGCTTGATCAACCTTCTATCTTGCCTGAGCAAACAGTCACGGGCAATATGGTCTGGAAGGAGGATTTAGATCCCTCCGATGATCTAACTAAACTATCTCAATTCGCAGGAGCTTATTCTGCAGCAACCATCGACAAAGCATCGGAGGTAAGTCTTCTGTTGAAGACTAAAGATCATGAAATATATGCATTGCAGGCAGAGGTGATTGAAGCGAAAAATAAAGCAGCACAGGTGGAAGAGCAGTTGCTGGCTCAACAGCAGGAAAACAATTTGTTAACCCAGCAACTGCAAATTGAAAGACAGAGGATAAACCAAAGTGAAGCGCAGAAGGCAAAAGAATTGTCAGAAGCATTGTCACAGTTGAAAGCATCAAATGAGCTGATGATGCAATCGAAAGATGAGCGAATAGCTCAACTATCAGCACAGCTCGAAGGCATCAAGAGCACACAGAACGTAAAAAATTTCAGAGCAGAGGCAACTCAAATAAATAGCGCATTACTGTCTCAGATCAGACTTCTATGTCAACAACTTGCTAAGGCTGAGTCATTATGCGAAATATCGACAACAGTGTGTAAGCAAATAGACAGGGCCAGAAATGAGCTAGATCAGGCCGAAGATGCCATATCCGAATATGTTGAGTGGCAAGACACTCCAGAAGGGAAAGCGGCGAATTTGTCCCGAATCCATGAAACGTATAAGGACATACTCTTCACTGAATGGAATACTCAGGTAATGAAGGCAGAAAGGGCGGCTTCCAGGTGTAAAATAATTACCAGCAACATGACCGACCTAGTCAATGATACACTTTATCTGGCAAATATGATCTCTAAGTGCACTCCTGGAAGTATAACAACAGCAGATATGCTCGAACAAGCAAGTTATCCTGGCTTAGAGGAACAGAGGAAGTTAATTACTGGAGTAAATACTTTAACCTCTGACGCATATTGGCTCTTTCTAGTCAAGCCACATACTCAAAGATCCGCTCTCAAGTGTTTAACGGATGCCCTCGGATGCCTCATCCCCGACATTCAAGATGCTACTTATGATGCTCAGCTGACTTCGCGTCTCAACACTCCACCAGAAGTAGAGCCAATGCTGGCGATATGTGAGCTAAGGAGTAAAGGAAAAGAACCCACCGAATGAAGCATTGCCGCCAACTGCCAGATCGCCAGGAAAATGGAAAAAAACATTTATTGATGCCAATTTAATAGCTTTTCAGTTGTTTAGATCTTTAGATTAGTATAGTATTTATAGACCCTTTCATTGTTTTGGAAAGGGTCGTAAAATTTTGTAATAAGACTTAAAGGCTGAAGTTTGCACTATTGTGCTTCAGTCTATATTCTTTTTGTGAAACTCGACCAATGGTTCTGAATTTTGATTAGAAGGCTGTTTTATACAATTGCGCACGATTGTCTGTTGTTTGGAATGCTTTCCGATTGGAAGGAAGGACTGCGACATAGTGATTGATGTACTAGATTGATCGATCAGCTTACATGGTACTATTATCTGTATCTGTGTTCTTTCTGATTATATGAATTGCTGTGTTATTATCTTTGCTATTGTTGAATGCATGTATGCGATATAACAGTGAATCGTCATTTCGCTTCACTATTGAATGTTTGTGTTGATTTGTTATCTCTTTCACTCATGCATGTATCAATGATATGAATGATTAAGCATAGTAACTCGCTCTAATCGCTCTGCATAACTAATTATGCAGAGCAATGTTTAAATGGTTCAAACGTCTATGCTTAAAGTGTTAGAGTCATTTATATGCCTGCCTTAAAGCACAGATCATCAAACGCTACGCTTTGCCTAGTAATAAGTCCCGGGATCTGATTATAGTTGTTACATTTTGTTTATAGTTTAGCTGTCCGCTCATTACCATCTTATCTCATAAGTCATTCATCCATCCCATTCACTTATACTTCTTGGGAAACTGGTCCCATTATCCCCAGTCGGAACCACTATTCCAAACGGAAAAGGAGCTGCATTAAGGTCCGGACCGGGTGGTATCCCCTTTGTTGTGGCAGCGATTTTCGAGGCCTCAACAGGAAGGTACCCTCTATTCTCTCTCCATTTCACCTAGCATTTTTGTTTTCATCCATTGGCTCCAGAGGAATTTTTTCTTCTTCTTCTCCCCCTATAGGTTCTTCAAATATGTTTAGATGTTCACCTAAGGGTTCTTCTTAATTGCAGCCATCGAAGAAGAGAGAAGGTTGGCTGTGTGAAGCAGTGGGGGTGTTGGGAAATTTTTTTCTTAAGTTATATCTACTCCTACGAGGCATGAAGGGAAATATTTTTGGTTGGTTTTTTGTGTCTTTTTCCCCACACTGAAAGTAGTTGTATAAACTGAAATTGTGATTGAACAAAACAAATTGAAACTAGCTGAAATGAACTTGCTGAATGGAAATTTGCAGAGTTAAAAAGGAAAGCAAGGAAATGCAAAACTGAAAGAAAAGAAATGACTAGTCTACTTTTGCTGAAATAAGCTATCAGCAAAATGTTGCAATAGGAAATAGAAGAAAGAAGTAATCACAGAATACTTGGGCGCTTCCCCAGCAACGAGACCAAAAAATGGTGAGCACCAGTATTGCAGCAAGAATGCTGCAACTCCTGGGCTACCAACTTTACTTTTATCAACCTGGTAGTTTGTAACAAACTTGGAAGCGTCGGTGCTATATGCAAAAGTACTAGTTCTCAATGCAGGTTGTCACTTGGTAAGCCTGTGCGAGATCACTAGGAGCTCAAACCAACTTCTATAGATTTCAGAAGAAGCTCTATGTGTGATGAAAGGAAAGAAAGATTACTCTATAGATGCTATTCTAACTGCAGAAAGGAGAAAGACTGGAATGTAAAGCAAAACCTAGTAAACCCTAATTAACAAGCTATTTCTACATTTTCGATAAACACTATTAAAACCATGAAGGAAATGCCATTACCTACTCAAGGAAGTAAAAAACATCTAACCATGCTATTTCTGGAAGTAAATAAGCAAAAAACATATTTTTGGATTTTTATGTGTTTTTATGTGAATTTAACATGCATATAATTTATTGTGTGCGAGTGTAGCAGCGAACAGGTGGCGTTGGAGGGTGGTTTTGGAGCTTGGTAGGATGCAGGATGGTGTGGATGGGTCCTATGAGGTCTTAGGTGGCCTTCTGGAGGCTTTTCCCATAGTCTGCCTTCAAAAGAAATCCTACAGGAAGAGCTACAGGATGACACAGGAAAACTATAGGAGGGAAATAGGGAAACTACAGGAGGCCTACAGGAGGAGGCCGAGAGCAATTTTCGCTGTTTTGAGGGTGTGAGAGTGGGTGAAAGAGGTGGATGAAGGTTGGAATGAGGTGTTAGGGAACCTAAGGTCTACCATGAATCAACAGGAGAGAGAAAGATGATTGTGTTTGCTCAAGGAGAGAGGAAGAAGTTCTATGAAAAATGAAGGAAACTAGGGCAGAATTGAGGTGAGGTTTGGGAGACCTATATGGCATGGATTAGATGGAGGGTGTGATTTCTGGTAAGATGGCCTATTTTTGGAAGAAATCTACAGCATAGAAACTGATAGTCAACCAAGAAAATCAAGCAACCAATGAAATGAGTGCATTCTAGGAAAAACAGAGTTTTGCATTAAAATGGCCTAAACTATGATGTATAGAAGGAAATGATGGGAAATTTTGTAAGAAAGGAAAGCATGCAAAAGGACTATTGAAAATAAGGAACTAAACATGATAAAGAAGATCTAAAGCAAAGGAAAATTGGACTATCAACCTACTAGAGAGCTGCAAACACTAGAAGTCCTAGGAATGAGGAAAATTTGTGTTTTTGGGGTAGAAAGAGAGTCTTCGCCTCAAATCATGGTCTCAAAGAGAGGAAGAGAGGCCAAGGCATTGTTGCTAGCCTTTTTAATCTTCTCTAATCAATGCTTAACCTGCTATAGAAAGCACAAATCGAAGCAAGCTACTAAATCATCAAAAACAACATATTCTTAACCATAAGAGAAATACATCTAACAACAAACTAATCTACAAGCTGAAGTAAAGCATACAAATACAAGTAAAGAGAAGCTTGGCTACATGGATTGGGCCCTAACCCAAGAGCTTCAGCCCATTGAGGTAACTCAGTGCTAGCTCAAAAAGGATTCCATCTTCATTATCAAAAAATAACAAGATTACATAAAACTATCATAAAATAGTAAGCTCGAAATTTGAGCAGAGTTTACATAAGCAAAAAAAAGTGGAGCCTAGTGAGTCCCTAGGCCTCTCTACTTATACATCTGAAGCTACCAACAACTTCCTTAAAATCAGGGAGGCTTGGCTTCCAAAACTTGAGATAACTATCAATCATCTTCCACTTGCTCAGTTGCCTTCTAGTGCATGATTCGGCTGCTTGTACTCCGAGCTGAATGAAGGGGAATTCGAAGAGAGGAGAAATAAATGAGGGTGATTCCCTCCTATAAGTCATCTCCTCTATATATTTGGATTTATTGTGATCTGGATTTAAAGAGGAACGCAATAAAATACAGAGATAACCATAAAAGACAGATATGCAGCGGAAATAAAACCTCAATTCATTACTGTAAAATACTGAAATATGCTTACAAACAGAAATGGAAATAAACTAGCTAGGGCGATGGTAGCTTATCTCTGAGAAGAGATGTGGTGGCTACATGCCTCTGAACTGTCTTACAATGAGGCTCGAAGGCCTATTTATTGTTGAGAAACAATGGAAAACCCTTCACATTCCAAAACCTAACCCTAGAAGATGAAACGCCAAATTGTGGGCCCCGTTTTTGGGTAAGTTGGTACATCAACTTCCCGAGGTCGCAAATTGGTCGTACTATCTCCGTTTGACATGCATGATAGCCCGTTGGAAAGATCTCTCTGAGGACTACGACGGAAAAGATGATTTTTATCAAAAAAATCGTTGGCGGTGGATTTCCCAAAAAACGTCGTTTAGGGCCTCAAAACGGCTCAAAAGTTTAGGACCCGAAAAACTGCTGAAAATAGTAAACTGTGCTATAATTAAGGAAACTGAAAAAAACTGTAATAAGCACTAGAGGGGATCCAAGTGGAATTAGCGAGTGGCCACCAATATCCACCTGGATCATTCCTCCCCCCTTAGGAAGCAATGGTCCCCATTGCGTTGAGTTCCTCCATGAGATGAGGGAACTTCTGCTGCACTTGGTCCCTGGTGAGCCACTTGCCCTGGTGAAGGAGTTGTCCTGCTTTGAAAACTCGATACAGTTGGATATTCTGCTAGCGAGTGTGCTTGATCTGTGTGTCCATGATCCGATTAGTTGCAGCTTGTTCCATGCAAGCTGGATTTAACTCTGTGGGTGTGAGTTGTTCTGCAATGTCGGATGTGTCTAGTAATGGTGGAAAGTATGGCCGAAGGCGATCGACATTGAACACCGGGTGTAGGCCAAGGAATGGGGGAATGTTGAGCTCAACTGCATTGTCTCCCACAGCCTTGGTAATGGCGTAAGGACCATATCAGAGTGGTTTGAGTTTCCGATAGGCTCCGGTAAGGCGTTCCTTTTGCAAATGCAACCAGACTTTGTCTCCCACTTGAAACTTGTGTAGCAGCCGATGTTGATCATGTCGCTGCTTGTACTTGGCATTTGATTTCTCCAGAATGTCATGGACTTGCTGGCGAATATGTTGGATGTGCTCAATGAAGCTATTTGCCTTATCTGTTTCCAACTGGACATGAGCAGAATCTGCGTGAGTAGCTGCAAATGGCATGGCCACATCGATGGGACATAGTGGCTGGAATCCCAATCCCACCTGAAAAGGGCTGTGGCCAGTCGAGCTGTGGAGAGCCCGGTTGTAGCTGTGTTGAACATAGGGGAGGCTCTCGTCCCATGTGCGTGGATGCTTTGAGTTGTACATGCGTAGAATGTGTACGATCATCCTGTTGACGACCTCAGTCTGGCCATCAATTTGAGGATGGAAGGCTGTGGACTTAGTGAGTTTGGTGTCCAGCATCGACCAGAGGCTAGACCAAAATGTACTGAGGAACCTGCTGTCCCGATCCAAAATGATAGACTGTGGGATCCCAAAGTGTACCCATACTCGTTCAAAGAAGAGTTTAGCAGTGGCTTCTGCTGTGATATTCTTCTTGCAGGCCACCATAATGGCCATCTTCGAGAACCTGTCGACGACCACAAAAACACAGTGATTTCCATGCCTAGTGGAAGGGAGGCCTGACATGTAATCCATGGAGATGGATTCCCAAGGTCGACTAGGTGTAGGCAGCGGGGTATAGAGGCCTTGCTTCTTGATGGTCGGTTTGGCAATGGCGCAAGCAATGCATGATCTGATGTACTTCCCGACATCCTGTCGAAGATTCGGCCAATACAAATATTTCTGCAGTACTGCCACCGTTTTTTCAACCCCAAAATGCCCAACGGCCCGACTGTAGTGTGCTTCCCAGATCATCTTGGCACGCTCGCTTGAAGGAACACAAAGGTGACCCAAGTGGCATAATAGGTCATCCTGGAGGTGAAAATCTGGAACATGTTGACCCTCCAAGAGTGTCTGGTATGTGTGGCCGAATTCCGGGTCGCTTTTGTAGAGCAGTGGCCAATTAGAAGTCTCGTGCCCACAAGAGTTGAGCACGGTGGTTAATGCCATGATGGGTGGTCGACTGAGGCAATCTGCGACATTATTGGTGCTGCCCTTCTTATACTTGATATTCAAATGGAACTGTTTCAGGTATGTGGACCACTTCTGATGGCGATCATTCTGCAATTTCCCTTGGGTCTGTACGAACTGCAGGGGTCGGTGGTCTGTGTGGATGACCGTTTCCTTCCCCAAGATGTAATGCTTCCATTGTCGACAGGCCTGCACAATGGAATACATCTCTTTGTCATAAGTGGGATACTTTCGGACTGTGTCTGAAAGTGTCTCACTGTGGTATGCCACTGGATGCCCGTGTTGAGTAAGGACTGCCCCAATAGCATAGTCAGAGGCATCTGTCTCGACCTCAAATGGTTGTTGCAAGTCTAGTAATGCAAGAACTGGTGCTATGTAGAGTCGATCTTTCAACTCTTTGAATGCCTTCTGTTGAGATTCAGACCAAAAAAATTTTGCTTTCGCTCCTCCCTTGGTGACCTGACTCAAGGGCCAAGTGATATGAGAAAATCCCAACACGAACCTGCGGTAGAAGTTGGCAAGGCTTAGAAAGCTACGAAGCTCTGTCAGAGAGGTTGGATATGGCCAATCCCGAATGACTTGGATCTTGGCTAGATCCACATGCACCCCCCGTTCATCAATAATGTATCCCAGATACTGAACCTGGGTCATGCCAAAAGTGCATTTCTCCAAATTGGCACATAAATTGTGTTGTCGCAGTGTTTGGAGAACCTGTCGGATGTGGTGGAGGTGCTCTTCCCAAGTCTTGCTAAAGATCAAGATGTCATCCAAGTATACCACTACAAATGAGTTGGTGAATGGCCGCAATATGTCGTCCATTAGCCTCATGAAGGTTGCAGGAGCATTTGTCAATCCGAAAGGCATAACCAATCATTCGAAAAGGCCCTCCTTGGCTTTGAAGGCAGTCTTCCACACATCGGAGGGTTCGATTGGTACCTGGTGATATCCTGACTTCAAATCGATCTTGCTGAAATATTTTGCCCCCTTTAGTTGGTCCAGGAGGTCATCAATCCGTGGGATTGGGTACCTATTACGGACAGTGATCTTTTTCAGCGCCCGATAGTTAATACAGAGTCTCCAAGTCCCATCCTTCTTTTGTACCAGCATGATCGGGCTCCCACAGGGTGATGAACTCGGACGGATGTGACCTTTTTGCAGTAGCTCCTGAATCTGCCTCTTTATTTCATCATTCTCCAGAACAGAGCGCCGATAGATTGGTCCATTGGGCAGCGGCAAACCTGGGGTTAGATCAATGGAGTGCTTGACCTGATAGTGCAGAGGAACCCCTGCAGGGGAGGTGAAGATGTCCTCATAGTCCTCCACGACCTTGTCCATCTGTAGTTGTCGTGCGGAGGGGCCCTGTCTGGAGGTTGTGGCCACCGTCTTCTTCTTTTCTTGAGGGTGTATCATCAGGAAAACAAACTTCCCGGTTTTGGAAATGAGCTTACTGCATTGTTTTGCCGTAGCCAAAGAGATGGCGGTAGGCGGTGCTACCTCTGGTATCCTGTACAACTTATTTCCCAAAGTAACAATAACAGCACGGGGCCTTGACTCATACACAGCATGTCGCTTCCACAAGTATGGTTGTCCTAATAACACATCACAAACTTCAAGGGGTGCAATGTCACACAATACCTCATCCGTGAAGGGCTTGATGTTGTATGGAAGGCGACACTGTTGGCTCACGCGAAGATCCCGTCCTTGGTGCAGCCACCCAATGGTGTATGGTTGTGGATGTGCTGTGGTTGGTAAGCCCAGCCATTTCACGACCTCTACCAAAATGAGGTTCTTTTGGCTCGCACTGTCGACAATGAACTGTAGCGGGGAGCCCTTTACCCACATCTGGGAGTGGAAGAGACGCTCCTCCTCCTCTGGATCTTCAGGTTCCTCCTTCTGGATCTTCGTGGTGGCAACAGTGGCGTTGGGCTCCGCATCAATAATCTGCTTCCCTTTGTCATTCCCCTTATCGAGTTCTGACTCAGAGTCAGAACATGCATCTGATTCTGAAACCTTTAGCTCGGCCACCAGTGACTGCTTGGCCCGACACTCACTTGTGTTGTGAGTGGAGCTCTTATGGAACTCACACCACTTTCCGGTGTCCTTTTTCGGCTTCGCGGCGCTGTTCTTTGCTTGCAACTTTGGCGGGTTGTCTTGGGCCGCCCCGCCTTGGCTTTGGCCTTTGTTCTGCGGTTTGGGGGCACCTTTCCCTTGTTTCAGATTCGCGGACCCAAAGTCTCGCTTCTTCTGTTTAAACTTTTGCTCGACCTTGACGGCATATCGGTATGCCGTGCCGAGCGAGGAGATGTTCAGGAATTCTATTTCTTCTTGGATGTACTTGTGCAGGCAGCCACGGTATTTTAGTACCAAATGCTGCTCTGTATGCTTGATACCCAACTTTGTGCGAAGGGTATGGAAAATATTGGTAAACTCTGGTACGTCTTGGTCCCTTCCCTGCCGTAGCGTGGTCCGCTTTATGTATTGATCCTCATAGCTTCCGATAGGGTAGTACTACTCCTTGATGGCATCTCGAAATGAATCCCAAGTCGGTGCGACTGAAAATAGTGAGCCTTTACTTTCATCTTTTTGCTCGTAGTAGGTTTCCCACCAATCCTTGACGTGGGGGGCTGCTTTGAGAAGAGCGAAAATAATCTTTTCCCGACTGGAAAAATCATGAACAGAAAAATAACCCTCTAGCACATTTAACCATTTATCGACGACATCTGCGTCTATCTGACCCTCGAATATGGGGATTTCAAAATTAACTTATACCTTAAATGGTGTGGCATTTCCAGAGTTGCTGTTGGAAGCCGACGCGTCGCCCCTGGGTAGCCGCTGAAGGATTTGGGCAAAGTTGTCCATCATCGCGTTCCTCTGTCGCTCGAGGGCTTCTTCGAGCAAGATTTTGATAGGATCTCCTGCCCCCTCGTCTTTCTTTTCATTCGCCATGGGAGGCCGTCGGGATTTGCGAGGCTGGTCTTGCAAAGGTTCGACCAGTTCAAGCCCTAACTCCTTATATCCTGACCTCGTTGGGGACATGCAAAGAAAAACAGAGAAGAAAAGTAGACCTCTCTGATACCACTGATCCGGATTTAAACAGGAACACAATAAAATACAGAGATAACCATAAAAGACAGATATGCAGCGGAAATAATACCTCAATTCATTACTGTAAAATACTGAAATATGCTTACAAACAGAAATGGAAATAAACCAGCTAGGGTGATGGTAGCTTATCTCTGAGAAGAGATGTGGTGGCTACATGCCTCTGAACTGTCTTACAATGAGGCTCGAAGGCCTATTTATTGTTGAGAAACAATGGAAAACCCTTCACATTCCAAAACCTAACCCTAGAAGATGAAACACCAAATTGTGGGCCCCGTTTTTGGGTAAGTTGGTACATCAACTTCCCGGGGTCGCGAATTGGTCGTACTATCTCCGTTTGACGTGCATGATAGCCTGTTGGAAAGATCTCTCTGAGGACTACGACGGAAAAGACGATTTTTATTAGAAAAATCGCTGGCGGTGGATTTCCCAAAAAACGTCGTTTAGGGCCTCAAAACGGCTCTGGAAGTTTAGGACCCGAAAAACTGCTAAAAATAGTAAACTGTGCTATAATTAAGGAAACTGAAAAAAACTGTAAGAAGCACTAGAGGGGATCCAAGTGGAATTAGCGGGTGGCCACCAATATCCACCTGGATCATATTGCTACAGTTTTACCACTAGATCCTTGACTTTGACCTCAAAATCCATCAATAATCTGCATTAAATACATGTTCGACCACATGGCATAATAACTAACTCAACTCACCCTATAAGCATAAATATAATCAGAAAATCATACAATAATCTAAGAGAATGGTTGATTTGACTAGATTAGGAGGTAAAATGAGTCGATATAATTACCCATTTATGAGGCTCATCATCACCCCCCTACTGAAGGTGTTGCTCATCCTCTGAGCAACCTAATCAATCTCTTGGTATTTCATGGCCCTGGTGGCCTCCCTAGCATTGCAAGCTTCTGATGTGGTTTGCTCATGTTCTCCATAAAATCATTTCTTTTTGTCTATGTCCTTCGACTGCTCCTTCTCTTCTTCTTCTCTTTTGATTGACTACTGTACTAAGGGCAACTGCTCCTTCTCTTTCCAAAGTTTTAGGGGACTCTTCTCATTGCTCTGCCCTCTCTGCATCATTTTCTCGCTCTTTTGTCTCTTTTTCCTCCTCCTACTCCGTTTCTTTTTCTACCTCCTATTCTGCCTCTTCAACTCTCCCCTCCTCTATTTATTTTCTTTCCTCCCTCTCTTGCTCTGCTATGTCACCACTCGCTTCATCTTCTCCTCCTTGCTGTTCTCCCACCTCACTGATAGCGGGACTGAAATCATAGGTTAATGTCTTGATGTCATCTTTAATTGTCATATTTCTGAAAACTTCCCATGCTATAGGGATTGTAAGGGTATGGAGGGCTTCTTCTACTAGGATCTTGATTAGGCCATGGTGAGCTAGTTGCTATGAATTTCCTTCTTGTACCTTGGTGCTAGAGTCAATGAGGGACTGATGGATAAAGTAAGGGATACTGAGCTTTTTATGTGTTGGGGTATCCATGCCATATCTTTATTCTTGCAGGATTCTAAAATGATATCCATAAAAAATGTTGTGCCTCCCCTCACAAGAAATATATTTGATCACTTGGTAGCTAACGTCATCCCAGGGATATGGTATACTAGCTCTCGTAATTCCATTTTTGTCTTCAACAAGGGTTTCATTATCTTGGAAAAATTTCCTCTTGGCAGCCTAGCCAATTATTTTCTCATCTTTACTCCAAGGTAGCCCAAGAGGAAGGGTAGTGACCCTACTAATGAATTCAGGGGGTTATTTCAATGGAGAGGCTTCTAATGGTTACAGTAGCATGAGTTCTTGTGTGAGGGACCAAAGAGAGAGCAAATTCATGGGAAATTTCATCATCGAACCCCCTAAACTTCTCAAAGAAATTCATCCAGTTTGTCCTTGTAAATATTTCCGCCACTTGAGGATGTGCATGGAGTCTAGTGGAGTTAGTGGGCTCTTTTCTCATAAACCGCCTGTCATATGACCTGTACCTCTTTTGAAAAACTAGATATGGAGGTGTAGACAAAGAATTTTGAGTGAAATAGAAAAACAGAGGGGACTGTGTTTTTTTCTTATACGTATTTCTACCCTCTTAAAGACTCATTTTATCTTCAATTTGAGACCAACTCTTTCAAATTTTGATATTCAACGGAGGGAATTCATGAACCCTACCTCTTTAGACTGAAATTCGTGCCAAAAATCACATTTCATCCCTTCAAAATGACTCACTACCCCTCCTGTAGAAGCCCACTGTCCCTCCCATAGATTTCCTATAGAAAACATGTAGGGCTCCTGTAGAAGATGCCGAGAGAAAAAATATGGAGGAAATCAATGGAGGATAGTGGATATGAGGCTGTGGGGGCATAATAATACTGCCGTGTGGCTAAGTTATGAGGAGAAACTGAAGAAAAGGTGGTGAGAATGCACAGGGAGGAGTGCTCATTACCTTTTATGGTTGTTTTCGTTTATGAGTGTTGAGCTAGCAAGGTGTACGTTGCCCAGATTAGGACCATTGGTCCCCCCCTACTTGGTCATCATGAAACCCCTTGTAATCATCTCCCTCATTACTACATCAGAGTTAACTCTTCCTCCCACTACCTGTCCTTCACATCTTTTAATTGAGTTGATTGTGCGCACGTGTGGGTGATATCTTGGTTAAGTGGAGTCAACTAAATGAAGGTGGCCAAGTTAATTGACCACATTTCCCTCTTTCGAATTTGACCATCTCACTGCCTTCATATGGTTCCTAATTACACAAATGCAAATAAAGGAGTCTCTTAGCTACTTACCTGTAATCCAAGTGTATTTGTTGTCGTCGATTGTGATGTGTTGTGGCTTTCTCTGCTACACGCCTTCATTTTATCTGATGCATGCTTTCTCTACTTGCTGATGTGATGTTGTGTGTTTTTGTAGGTTCTTCTTTTTCTGGATCTGAGTTGCATGTGCCTTTTCAACCTTCAGATGTATTGTCCCTTGCCGCTGATGCTGGACTTCTATGGGACTAGCTACTACAGGAATTCCTACAAAAGCTCCTGTAGCTACTTCTCCCCTTGAAACTTTAGCTATTTCCCTGTGCTTGGAGCTTGAAAATAATTCCATAGGTGGAGATGAATGATGGAGGGATAGTAGGTAAGCTTCAAGTAAAGTTAATGGTGCCTTTTCCTCCTTTTATTTTTGTTTTTTCTTTCAAAACTGAAAAATTGTTTTTCTATGTTTTTTCTTGGAAAGGAAAAAAAACAATAATGATGCTTGGAGTGTGATGCAGGCTTGGAAATGATGGCAAGGAGGTTTGAAGATGGTAAGAGGGATTATAGGCTCCTCATGAAGCTTTTCTTGTCTCTCAAACTACCTCCTGTAGACGCTTTTGGCTGTCTGTAATTCCTACAGGAGCCTCCTGTAGAAAAAATAGAGCCTCCTGTAGAAAACACGGTTTTGGAAGAAGAGGTTCAGTGGGGTGAAAGAGATGCCAAAACTGATGGAGGAAGGTGTGGAGAAGATGAGAAGGATGCTGGTATGAATGTCAGGGTCCCCTTGGCGCCTTCTTCTGCACCATGTAGTTCTCCTACAAACCTGCAATGCAATAAAATTTCATTTCTTCTCTCTCCTTTTTTTTTTGAGAACAACTAGGGTGCCTCAGAGAGGTTTTCACCTTAATTACCTGCCCTAGACGCCTCCAACGGAGGTTTTCACGTAAGGATATTATTATTTTCCCCTTTATTTTGACATCACTGGGCTGCCTCAGATGAGGTTTCCAATCCAATGATGGGACTCAAGCGCCTCATGGAGGTTCTCACTTGAGTCCTTATTTTTTCTCTTTTTTCTTCAGTGAGTGGGTGAAGTGGAAGCTAAGACATGCTCCACTACCATCACTATTTTATTCAAATATTCAATAAACTCTCACTTAGAAAGGGGTTTCTTGTAGAATTTCAACCGATGTCCATTGAAAAGCATGGGGATGGCTTCATCATCAATGGTTCTGATCAGAACTAAACCATTGTCATTTCATTTCTCCACAGTGTAGGGTCCCAGCCATCTTGTCCTCAACTTGCCTTTGAAATCCTTGTATCTTGAATCATAGAGTAGTGCCCAATCTCCCTCTTGGAATTGCTTCTCCTTGATATTTTTGTCATGCCATATCTTTCTTTGAAGCTGAACTACCTCTGTATGGAGAAGGGCTTGCAATCTGTGTTCATCCAATCCATTGAGTTGAAGTAATCTCTCCTTCTATGCATGGATGAGGTCTAGGTCTAGTTGAGCTGCCATCCTTAGGGTATTGAATTCAAACTCTATTGACAACAAAGCCTTCTTCCCATAGACTCATTCATAGGGTGTGAACCCGGTGGTGGTCTTCCGAATGGGGAAGGTACCCTCTATTCTCTCTCCATTTCCCCTAGCGTTTTTGTTTTTAGCCATTGGCTCTAGAGGAATGTTTTCTTCTTCTTCTTCCCCTATAGATTCTTCAAATATGTCTAGATTTTCACCTAAGGGTTCTTCTTAATTGCAGCCACCGAAGAAGAGAGAAGGTTGGCTGTGTGAAACAGTGGGGGTGTTGGGCAAAATTTTGCTAAGTTATCTCTACACTTATGAGGCACGAAAAGAAATATTTTTGGTTGGTTTTTTGTTTCTTTTTCCCCACACTAAAAGTACCCGTAGAAACTAAAATTGTGATTGAACAAAACAAATTGCAACTAGCTGAAATGAACTTGCTGAATGGAAATTTGTAGAATTGAAAAGGAAAGCAAGGAAATGCAGAACTGAAAGAAAAGAAATGACTAGTCTACTTTTGCCGAAATAAACTATTAGTAGAATGTTACAATAGGAAATAGAAGAAAGCAGTAATCACATAATACTCCGATGCTTCCCTACCAACGATGCCAAAAACTGGTGAGCACCAGTATTGCAGCAAGAATGCTACAACTCCCGGGCTACCAACTTTACTTTTATGAACCCGATAGTTCGTAACAAAATTGGAAGCGTCGGTGCTATATGCAAAAGTACTAGTTCTCAATGCAGGTTGTCACTTGGTAAGCTGGTGAAAGATCACTAGAAGCTCAAACCAACTTCTATAGATTTTAGAAGAAGCTCTATGTGTGATGAAAGAAAAGAAAGATTACTCTATTGATGCTATTCTAACTGCAAAAAGGAGAAAGACTGGAATGTAAAGCAAAACCTAATAAACCCTAATTAACAAGCTAATTCTACTTTTTCCAAAAACACTATGAAAACCATGAAATAAATTCCATTACCTACTCAAGGAAGTAAACAACATCTAACCATGCTATTTCTGGAAGTAAATAAGAAAAAAACATATTTTTGGATTTTTATGTGTTTTTTGTGAATTTAACATGCATATAATTTATTGTGTGTGAGTGTGGCAGCGAACAGGTGGGGTTAGAGGGTGGTTTTGGAGCTTGGTAGGATGTAGGATGGTGTGGATGGGTCCTAGGAGGTCTTAGGTGGCCTTTTGGAGGCTTTTCCCACAGCCAGTCTTCAAAAGAAAGCCTACAGGAAAAACTACTGGACGACACAGGAAAACTATAGGAGGAAAATAGGGAAACTACAGGAGGCCAACAGGAGGAGGCTGAGAGAAATTTTTGCTATTTTGAGGGTGTGAGAGTGGGTGGAAGAGGTGGATGAAGGTTGGAATGAGGTGTTAGGGCAACTAAGGTCTACCATGAATCACCAGGAGAGAGAAAGATGATTGGGTTTGCTCAAGGAGAGAGGAAGAAGTTCTATGAAAAATGAAGGAAACTAGGGCAGAATTAAGGTGAGGTTTTGGAGACCTATAGGGCATGGATCAGATGGAGGGTGTGATTCCTAGTAATTTTTCCTACCATTGGAAGAGATCTGCTGCATAGAAATTGACAGTCAACCAAGCAAATCAAGCAACCAATGAAATGTGTGCATCCTAGGAAAAACAGAGTTTTGCATTAAAATGGCCTAAACTATGATGTATAGAAGAAAATGATAGGAAATGTTGCAAGAAAGAAAAGCATGCAAAAGGACTATTGAAAATCAGGAAGTGAACATGATAAGGAAGATCTAAAGCAAAGAAAAACTAGACTATCAACCTACTAGAGAGCTGCAAACACTAGAAGTCCTAGGAATGCGGAAAATCTGTGTTTTTGTGGCAGCAAGAGAGTCTTTGCCTCAATTCATCGTCCCAGAGGGAGGAAGAGAGGCCAAGGCACTATTTCTAGCCTTTTGAATCTTCTCTGATCACTGCTTAACTTGGTACAGAAAGCACAAATGGAAGCAACCTACTAAATCATCAAAAGGAACCTATTCTTAACCATAAGAGAAATACATCTAACAGAAAACTAATCTACAAGCTGAAGTAAAGCATACAAATACAATTAAAGAGAAGCTTGGATACTTGGATTGGGCCCTAACCGAAGAGCTTCAACCCTCTGAGGTAACTCAGTGCTAGCTCAAAAAGGATTCCATCTTCATTATCAAAAAATAGCAAGATTACCTAAAACTGTCATAAAATAGTAAGCTCGAAATTTGAGCAGAGTTTACACAAGAAAAAAAAGACGACCCTAGTGAGGCCCTAGGCCTCTCTACTTATACATATCAAGCTACCAACAACTTATTTAAAATCAGGGAGGCTTGCCTCCCAAAACTCGAGATAACTATCAATCATCTTCCACTTGCTCGACTGCCTTCTAGTGCATGATTTTGTTGCTTGTACTCCAAGTTGAAGTAAGGGGAATTCGAAGTGAGGAGAAATAAATGAGGGGGATTCCCTCCTATAAGTTCTCTCCTCTATCTACTTCGATTTATTGCTGTAGTTTGACCACTAGATCCTTGACTTTGACCTCGAAATCCATTAATAATCAACATTAAATACATGTTAGACCACATGACATAATAACTAACTCAACTCACCATAAAAGCATAAATATAATCAGAAAATCATACAATAAGCTAAGAGAATAGTTGATTTGACTAGGTTAGGAGGTAAAATGAGCCCATATAATTACCCATTTATGATGCTCATCAAAAGGTCTAGCTAATACGGTCATATGCTTTGGATAAGTATAGCTTGATCATTATACTAGGGAATTTGAGATGTTTTAAGGAGTGAACTGCCTCCTGGGAAGTGATGAAACCATCCAGGATCTAGCAACCCTCAACAAAGCCTATTTGTTCCAAGGAAATGAGGTTAGGAAGTAGGGGTTTGAGGTGCTTAACAATGACTATGGCTATAATCTTGTAGATAACATTACACAAGGCTATCGGTTTAAACCCTTGGGGATCCTCCAATTTGGCCATTTTGGAAATTAAAGAAATAAGCGTAGCATTTAGGCTTGGACATACCTTTTGGTTGCATCTAGAATCCTCCACCACTTTCAACACATCCTTTCCAATGAAGTTCCATGCTACTTGGAAGTACTCCATTGTGAATCCGTCCAGGCCAGGGGATTTATTCTTTGCCTTTCCTTTAACCACCTCCTCCACTTCCTTTAAGGAGAAAACCCTTATAAGTCCCAAGTTCTGGTCCCTGAATAGAATATGGGGGATGTTTTGAGTGATTCTTTGAATTGCCTCGGTCCTTTCATGACTTGGTTCTGAGAGAAGAGAGTGGAAATGGTTCATGACCAGGTCCTCCATTTCCCCATGATGGACTATTCTATTTCCAGCTTCATCCTTTAAAGAGAATATCATATTGTGATGGAGGTGTTGGATCATTTCTTTGTGGAAGAAGTGGGTGTTTCTTTCCCCTTCTCGTAGCCAGTTAACTATGGATTTTTTCTTCCATAGGATCTCTTCTTGTTTTCGTCATTCTTCTAGCTGGTTTATGATCCTCCCTTCTTCTTCCACTAGGTGTTCCATCTTGCCTTGGCTTATGATTTGTTGTTGGATTTTTTCCATCTTGTTACTTAGCTGATGGTGGTCTCTCATTGTGCCCAAAATCTTCCTTGTTCCATTTCTCAATATTTCTTTTTATTTCCTTAAGCTTCAATTGGAACGTGTGCATATGGTTCCTGCCAAGTTCCTCGCTTTCCTTACACTGTTCTTCCACTTTCTGCATCAGCTTAGAGTCTCTAAGCCAGAAGGACTCAAATCTGAAGGGACAATTTCTGGGACCTATTTTTAGGAAAATCTCCAACCAAATTGGTCAGTGATCAGATCCCATACAAGGGAGGATGGATGCTTCTAGGAAGATGCGATGACTAACTACCTTCTCAAAAACTAGGAAACATTCCAGATGAGATGCAACTTGGTGTAGTCCCCCTCTTCTATTATTCCAGGTGTGGATTCCGTTGTTGGATGACATGTCAACCAGGTGAAGCTTGGTGATCAAGTCTCTGAGAATTTCCATGTCTATGTCCTGATGTCTTATTCCCCCTTTTTTCTCCTCTAGGGATGTGATCATATTGAAATCTCCCCCGATAATCCATAATTCATCTCGATAATCTCTTATTACATTTTCTAGGTTTTGAAGAAAAACTCGTTTTTCTCCTGGAATATGAGGCCCATAGACTCTGGCTAGCAAGGCCTAATCTCTAGATCCAATATGTCTAAATCTCCCAAAGAGGATTCTTGGTCAACTTACCCAATCTTCAAAAATGATTTCTGTCAGGTTCCATAGGATAGCGAGTGTGCCTACACTGCCCCTGGCATCCTGGGCTATGACCTCGTAGTGCGGATTGAAGGTATTTATTATGTCTTTGAGTTTGGCTTCTGGGATCTTGGTTTCTTGGATCACAATGATGTTGGGCTTGTTTTTCTGGAGTCTCTCTTTCAAGCAACATTGTTCTCCTTTGATGTTAAGGCCTCTAATATTCCAGGATGTAATTATCATTTGGACTGTTTATTGAGTTAACAAAATATCGCTCATAGTAGCACCACCCTTCCGGAGTTCACCAACACTTCTCCTATCATTTGAATGGTCTCATTTAAATTTTTTCTTCCTCGTTTCATCCCTCCTTTCCCTAGTGGTCCATGGTCCCCTCCTAGCTGATTTGTGATCCTAGTTGTTCTAATTGAACTGATTCCCTTGTCCCCTATTTTTCTTTGCATTGTTGGAATGTTTCTTTATAAAGTTGCTTCTGATCCTCTAGTATAAAATGCACATCCAAATGCCTTCACTCACTCAACAACATGAGTAGGACTTGCTTTTCGTTTCTTGTCTCTTTTCTTTGACTGTTGATTTCCATGTTAGTTGGTTTCATTGGTTGTTCCGTGACCTCTTTGTCATATATTTCCTCTTCAACCTTTCTTTTGGAACTATTTCCATCATTTTGTTGTGTTGGCTGGTTGTCTGGCCCTGTTATTTCCTTCTTACCTTCCTCTGGTTTTTACTCCTCCTCCAGGATGTCATACAGGTTGTTGGTTTGTGGTCCTTTGCTTGGATGCGGTTGGGTCAAGGTATGAGGGTTCTTTTGAGTTCACCTCCTCCTCTAAACATACTGATAACCCTCCTCCCATTCTTATTATTTCCATGAGTTATTGGCTTTGGATGGCTCCTAGGTCTTAGACTAGTTCATTGGGCCATCCTAGAACAGATGTCCATATTGATGGAATCTACAACATCTAAAGGGGATATGCTCATAGTTAATGGGTTTCTGCCATACCTCCTCATGGTATTGTAGTTCAATGGATTCCGGTAATGGTTTTGTTATATTCATATAAACAAAAATCCTTGCATAAGATGTGTACCTTCCCCTTCTTGTGGAGTTAGAAAATTTCACAAAACTTCCTATTGAGTTCCCGATACACCCCAGGATGTCTGGATCCCAGAAGTCCATCTGGAGCCTAAAGAGGCAAAGCCATACTGAAGTCGCTACAAATGTTTCTAGATCTAGATTATAACACTCCTCCCATTGTTAAAGAAATATAGACCGCCATCGAACATCCTTTCCTTGTCCTCTAGGTTGGAGAAAATTACTGTAAAGAATCCCCTAGCCCCCATTTATCTTGAATGCACTTAACCAGATCCCATTCAGTTGGCCAGACTCCTATAAATTTGTAGATCATTGTGTGGTCCCTAATATATTTCCTATAGTTCTCGAGTTTGTTGCTGAGTATGACAAAGTGAGGCTTCTTGGTTTCTCTTGGGAGGCATTGGCCATGCATGTGAGTCTTCCATTGTGCTCCGAGGATAGGGGGTCCTTTTCCATGACCGATTTGTGCACCTGTGGTCTTAGCACCTTGCCAACTTGTTTCGTCACTCACAATATTTCAATAGGAGGGGATATATCCTCCCCTTGCAGTGACATTCATTATGTCCGTCAGCGCGACAGTCTGAAGCAGGTTAGGTGCTCATGGCAGAGCTGCTGATGACATACTTAGAAGAGGTGTTAGGTTTCTTAGAACCCTAGCAGAGACTCGAAAATCCTAGCGCTCTCTTATTTCCTATTTTCATTTAACTTAATCCAAACCCTTCATCCATAATTTTAAACCAATAAATATCTATATTTTTGTATACTTAAAAAAAATCCTTTCACCCTATATGTTAGAGAATATATTATTTTCAGATGTTGATTTTTAAGTCTTCTAAATGAACTCAATATATAATATAATAATTAGTATAAGTTAATGTGTCGATGAGATATATTTTCAATGCTACCATCCACCCTATAAAGGAGTAAGGAGTGAGTGGCGGGATTGAAAATGTTCATGTCACATGTATACATAATCACTAAGTAGCACATCCTTTAAAGGTGAAAATGTGTGTATGTGACTATAACTAGTGGATTTTTACATTATGAGTCATTGGCTATTAAAATAAAATTAGAAAGTTTGAAATCACACCAAATTCATTAGTGGGCTAGGAAAATATGACATAAAACACCCTTCATTGCAGGGTCAAAACACCATTTATAGGGCTTTACATCAACCAACATTTCATCTTATCCCATGTGCCTATGCACATTGCACATCCAATATTGGTATTCAACTAGCACAACCACATTAAAAAATGTGGTTGATAAATGTTGATAGGTGTATATTAAGCACATTTATTAATATTTATAATTATAATAATGATAATAATAATAATTATTATTATTATTATTATTATATAATGATAATTGTATAATAATTATTATAATTATCCCATGTGCCTATACACATTGCATGCCCAATATTGTTATTCAACTAAGCCTCATAAAAAATGACAATAACATGGAATCCTCCCACATTGACATTGCAAAGTGCAAAGAAGACAATCGATAGACCAAATTGAAAAGAAGAAAACCCCGCTAATCTATAATTGGCACACACAATGGATAAACATATTGTGTATCCTGACTATTCAACCAAAACAATGTAGTAAATTCACCATATTTCCATTCTAATACTCACCAATTGCAGATCGAGGGAGTTGTGAAGTTCTGTGCGGAGTTGGAGTAGACCACAGTTGGAGCAATGCGTTGAGGCAATGAAAGAAAATAATTGATTGATTGGATCTTTGTTGATGGTGGGTAGAGATATTAACAAACCACTCCTCCCCTGTCATGTATTTCAATAAAAAAAATTGATTTGTGGGTGTGATTTTGCCTCTAGCAGTCACAAAATCATTTTTTTCATCTTATTCACCCCCTATCAAAGATGAAAATCAAACCCCTATCCATACTTTTTTCACTATTGTTGTTTAAAACAGTTAGAGGGAAGGGAGAAAAACATAGAGAGAGGATTTTTGACAATGTAGGAGAAATTTTTTCCCCTAGGATGCCAAAAAATGTCAAGTAGAAATAGAGGGAAATGAGAAAAGGAATCCGATTCTTGTGAGAATGAGGTATTTCATACTAAATTTATATATTTTCACATGTTTTCATTTCTTGTTTGAATTGTATTTTGTAGTTTTTAGTTTCAAAATTATAAAAGAAGAAATTAGGGTTTATTTTTTATTTCTAATTTTAAAATAAAAAATTTATTGTCCATATATGGGGGCATGACAGTGAGAAACTGAAAGAGGTAGTGGAATCCATTGTTAGGTCCCTATACTACTAGTGTAACCCCTTATTGTTATTAGTACACCACCACTTATTATATTTTTATGCACATGTAGTCCTGATATTGTTATTATTGTGCCCCATAAAAGCCCACTATTATTATTATTCTGCCCTTACATTATTATTGTTATGTTGGCTCTGATTTATTATGACTCCTTAGACTCCTATATATAGAAAGGAGGTCTTGTCATTTGTATCATATAAGAATTGTTCATTTGTGTAATGTAAAGGAGGTTTCCCTCTCGAAGAGGCTTATTTCTAAGGTGTTGATCTATCTTTTCTATCTTTTTGTGAGTTGGTTTCATAACATTTGGTATCAGAGCTTTGGATTCTAGGGTTTTGCTACTCCAAATAGGTCATCGTGGAATTTTCTCTATAACATTGTTTTTGCGACGTTTCAGAAGTGAAAAAAAACCATTTGAGATGAACTTGCATGGAACCTTGGGCCCAAATTTCAGAGCTTGTCTCATTATATTTTTGAAGATATGATTTGAGGAAGTTAGGGTTTTTGCAAGCTCTAGAATTTCATAACAAACAAGTCATCGTGGAATTTTCGCTATAATATTGTTCTGCGAAGGTTTAGACTCTAAAATTAAAACCCATTTGGACAGAAATCATGGTGAAGTGTGGGTCTGAATTTCATATCTTGTCTCACTATATGTTCGGAGATATAATCTAAGACATTTATGGTTTCTACAAGCTCCCGAATTACATCCTAAACATGTGACCTTGGGAAAATCGTCATAAATTTCTCTCTGTGCATCAAACTGAAATTTCGTAAGAAGTTACAAAACGAGGATGGACTGTAGTTTTCTATCTATTGGTTTTAGGTCCTAAGGTTGAAACAGTGACACGTGGAGCTTCGTACAAGTTCGCTCTACTGAACTAGTCTATAATCTAGTCATCGTGGGAGATTTGACATAACGCTTCCTTACAGAATCCAATCTTGATTAGAATTTTGAGGTTAGAAAGAGGACCCAGAGGGCTACTATAGGATGACATTTCAGAACTTGGAAATCTGAAATTACAGAGTTACAATCGTTTCAAGATCGAGCTCCTAAAATCAAGAGAAAGCGAGATACAAAGAGACAATGATAGCACATTATGAGGATACAAAGAGAAACACCTTCTTTAGCCAATTGATAAATCTCAAACAAAAGTGTTGAATGGAAGAGCACATTGAAGAATTTCAAAAATTGAATATAAGTGAAAATGATATTCCAGAGAAGCAAAGGATTGATGTCTCCCTAGGGACTTTAAAGGATAACATTCAACATGAGGTTCATTTTTCGGAACTTGATTCATTGGAGAAGGCATTCAGGTTGGCAAGAAAAGTGGAAAGAAAAATTATGGCAACAAGGAATTCTACCCCTCACAACTATAAAGATGGAAGTGTTGTTTCTCCTAGCCTTCCACAACCTACAAGGGTGACACCCCAACAATTGGAAGAAAAACGAGCAAAAGGAATTTGTTTCAATTATGATAACAAATACATTAAAATTCATAAGTGTGCTGAGAAGAAAGTATTTTACATTGATTGTGAAGAGGAGGAAGGAAAGGATCAAGAAACATCAAAAGAAGAGGATATAAATGAGGAACCAACACCAGAGAAAGAAGAAATGAATCCGACCATATCTTGTAAAGCATTGGCAAGAATTGGCACTCAAAATCTCAAGATAGAAGGACATATCAAGAAGAAAAAGGTTCAAGAAGTGAAAGATCACATCGAGAAAGAAGAAATGAATCTGACCATATCTTGTAAAGCATTGGCCAGAATTACCACTCCTCAAATTATCAAGATAGAAGGACATATCAAGAAGAAAAATGTTCAAGAAGTGAAAGATCACATCGAGCATCTAGAAATGAATCTGACCATATCTTGTAATGCATTGGAAGAAATTACCACTCCTCAAACTATCAAGATAGAAGGACATATTAAGAAGAAAAATGTAACAGTGTTGATTGATTCAGGTAGTACCCATAATTTTATTCATTGTAAGATAGCCAAGGAATTGAATTGCTTCCTAGATCCAACACAAGAGTGTCAAGTGATGGTTGCAAGTGGAGGAACCATAAACTGATCTAGAAAGTGCCATAATATCAAGCTATCAATGGGAGAATATGTATTGAATAGCCCAATGCTTTCCATTCCAATGGGTGGTGCTGATGTTTTACTAGGAGTTCAATGGCTACAACCTTTGGGTACGATAGCTTTTAATTTTTAAGAAGTTTTCTTGAATTTTTTTTTGAAAGGAAATTAATTTGAATTGAGGGGTATCGAAGGGAAACCTGGAAAGATAATCAACTCTAACAGCATGACAAAGCTTCTAAATAAAAAACAATAGGGCATAATTGCACAATTATGTTCACTAGAGGATCCCACATAGAAATCATGTATTTCTCCAGATCTCAAAAACATTTTGGACAACCATTCCAAGGTATTTGAGAATCCCAAAGGCCTCCCACCTATTCGTGATCATGATCATGCTATTCATTTGATTCCAAGAAGTGTTCCTCCAAACATCAAGCCTTATAGATATCCATATGCCGAAAGGAGTGGGAACTCATTCAAAAGCTGTAGAGGATCCCAGTTCAAACAATATTGCGAGAACTTGACAATGAAGGAAAAATCATATTGGATCCTAAAGCAATCATAGAACCGAGAAATCAACAGCTACAAAATAGATCAATTTCAGAGTATCTCATCAAGTGGAAGAACTTACCTGTTGAAGATTCCACATGGGAGGACAAGAATTTATAAAGAAGCCTCAAGAACTACTCAAGCGTTGAGGACAACACTTTTTGAAGGAGAAGGGCATGTTAGGTCCCTATACTACTAGTGTAACCCCTTATTTCTATTAGTACAACCCCCTTATTATATTGTTATTCCCATGTAGTCCCCATATTGTTATTATTGTGCCCCATAGAAGCCCACTATTGTTATTATTGTGCCCTTCCATTATTATTGTTATGTTGGATCTGATTTGTTATGACTCCTTAGACTCCTATATACAGAAAGGAGGTCTTGTCATTTGTATCATATAAGAATTGTTCATTTGTGTAATGTAAAGGAGGTTGCCCCCTCGAAGAGGCTTATTTCTAAGGTGTTGATCTATCTTTTGTATCTTTTTCTGAGTTGGTTTCATAACATCTATATTGGGGGTAGAAGAAGTGAATAAAAAAGAAGGTACAATATTTTCCATGCTTTCCAAATACATGGAAGAACATATTAAAGGCACTGAAATAGACCAACCAAAGCAACCTTATAAAAGCGAATCGATTGAATCCCCATCAAATCCTAGATTGATTAAAAGATGTCAGGAAAAAACAATAGGAATAACCTCTAAGAATTTGGAAAAAGGAACAAAGACGTCCAATGTCGCACCCACCACTAGGAAAAATATTTCTTCCACCACCAATATAGGTACTTATTCATCTTGCATCTGTACATACAAAACCCCGATAGAATATGATGTTGTCTCTGGGGAAATACGATGTTATCTGGATGAGAATAAGGTATCATTAGTTGACTTTCAATAATTTACTTGGATATTTCTATGTTAATATGTCAATTTTCATTTCTTATGTTGATTTGTTTATTTATGTGTAGCTTGAGTTCTTTTGTGCTCCCATTGATAATAGCACCCTTATAAATCAAAAACCTTTAACTATGATCAAGTCCTTAGAAATTAATATCCAATCATGGATTTATCAAGTCCTTTGCCAAAACCCTAGGCCAAAGGAGGGATGAAAAAATACCATATAATACATAACTCGTAGATAAAAGAACATATTAAATGGGATTGATTATAGATTCTTGGATTGAGATCACATTACATGGGATTGATTATGGTCCCAAGATACATGTATTTAGGAGCATGGGATGATTCTCTTGGAAAGTAGTAAGCCTTGTGATGAAGATAACTTGACACTTGCAACCAATTCTTAGAGAGTGCACTACTTGAGGATTGGTCCCTTGATGTGTATACCTTGGAGAGAGATCACTTCACTCGAAGACCTTATATTATGCATTAAATTAAATTGCTTGTGTAATTAGTCCACTTTACTAATTTTTGCCTTCCTCACCTACTCTTTATAAAGGCAAGAGAATGTCTTTATCTACACTATACGCATTATTCCATATATATAATTGTCATGGAGAGTTCTTAGTGCTTGTGTGATGTAATAGAGAAAGACCTAGAGTTGGTGATGTAAACCCTAGAGAAGAATGAAGATGAATTATAGCACTAGCGATGATATTGATTCTTAGCACTTGTCTTCACAATTATTCTCAATATGGTAGGATGAAGTGTGTACTGAGGTCTAAAACATTTGTTTTTTAGTGATATATATATATTGAATGAGATAAGAAGATATGTAGGGACATGGCTATCATAATAGGAAAATTTATGATGTAGGTTTGTGTTGGAGCCTTGTTGGGAGTGGGATCCCCCAAGGGCAGTTTTGAGGCTAAAAGCCCATGTTTAAGTCAATTTTTGTAATATAATTTTAAAGACTCTGTATTTTGTGGTCATGGAGCGCGAAGGTGTTATGTGTCATAAAGGGTAGTCCACCCTTAGGTTTGTAAAGTAAAATTGGTTGTAAGAGATCTACCCATGGTCAGCAGACCATGGGATTGTATAAAAAGAGCTAAGCTTTAAGTAGCTAGAATAACATAGGATAATGGAAGATGTAATAGAGTCATAGCTTTGAAGAAAGAAGTCTAAGCCTTGGGTTAGAGCGTAGCTGTAACAACCCCGAAATTAAAACATACAACTAATTAGATTAATCATGCGATTTATAATCAACATGCAATTTATCAACTATTTAACATCGAATTTTGGAAATATGAGCAGAGAGAACTTCCCTGTGGTGATGATATTCCTTATTTGTGATTTCAAAGTTGACGCTATTTGAATCTTGCTAGCCGCAACAAAGTTTTGGGGACGACTCTCCACCCAACCGTAGGCTCAATTGCACAAAATCTTGCTACAATTGGCCACCTCGAGCCCTCAATCAACGTACTACTACCAGGGAATCCTTTGTCTAACAACACTTTTATCTCAAGAGAATGAATGATGGAATCATGGAATGATCTCTCATCTTCCTCACCGTCTATTAAATAGAGCAAACATTGGAAGGGGAACTGCATACACATTCCATGTGTCAACATGCAACTTTTATTTCTTTATCTTAAGTTTAACTTAATTTAGTAATTATCTTAATATAATTCTTTCTTATTTTATTCCTTTTTAAGTTTTGATAACTTTACTTATTTTTAATATTTTTATAGTCCTCTTAATTTAACTCTTTCTTATTTTATTTTACTTTTTGTTAACTTTACTTATTTTTACTATTTTTATAGTTTATTTTTGTTTATATTTAATTAGAACTTTAGTATTGTTATTTACTATTTTATTCATTTATTATTATTATATTTCCTTCATTATTTGTTATTTATTTACTATTATTATACTTTCTTTATTGTTTATAATTTATTTTCTTATATTTTAATATTATATTATATTATTTATTATTTTTATTATTATTAGGGGACATTACATACTCCCCCTATTTAAGGAACTTCATCCCGAAGTTAAGTTGAATTATTTAACATTGTAGTTATTTAGTTATTTATTACTTCATGTTTGTCCTACACCCTTTGCTGAACTAGTATAACCAGCAGACATAGAAAGTTTTCACAACACCCGAGAAATCTCAAGGAATCTCTGTCCCTTTTCTCACTTTCGGAACCAGGTATAAGCCTCCCCGGTCTGTATCCTAGTCCAAAGCTGGCCCCAAGGCTCGTGCTTGACTCAGACCTCATCTTCCCCAAAGCAAGCATCCGGTACAGTACTCAATGATTCTGGGGATATCACAAGGTTGGCCCACTCCCTCCACAACTACTAAGGCGCACATCCCCAGGCATCGAAGTCCTTACACCCCCACGAGACTTCGGCATCCCAATCTAATACTAGGCACCTAACCTACAATATCAGGCACTTGAACTCCTCAAGATGGTCCCATAGCCCCTCAAGAGCTATACAAGACAAAGGAACCACTGGCATATGTAGTGTTGATTGAGTATGTCCCCAGCACATATGGTGTTACTTATTATCTCTCGCAGGTATGGGATCCCACGAGATCATCAACTAAACCGACCCACTTGGCCCATTTGTGGATTTCCTGTCAAGCACCACATCTCAACATGCAACCTATGCATTAGTTATAATCATAGTATCATAGAAATAATCCATCATGCCAACCCTTGCATGCCATCATGATAACATAACATCCTTGTTAATCACCATATTCTGAATAGTAAAAGAAAATTGCATACTCATGCATGTCATAGAATCTTCATGCAATTACCACATGCTTCACATCATAATATCCTGATAAGTTACAACATCAACATATGAACATCAAAGACATATCATCACATAATAAATTAACCACATGTCGATGTATGTCATATAACATCATGATCCCTATGCATATCATATTCATCCTGACCATACAACACCATTATCGTAACAACTAAATAAATATGTGCATCATTATCCTTATATCATCATATCATGAAACATCATTAATATGAGACTCACCTCAATAATACACTATAAGCATAATCATCGCCATGAAAGACTATGTACATCCAAAATCAATCAATGAGATCAATTCCTAATTGACACAATGTCAAAAGCTCCCATATTATCAATAATATTAAACAAATATCAACAAGGTCTAGCGAATTTTCCCTAGGTCAACTATGAACCCAAACTATTAGTATTAACAACATTATTAGCTATATCAAAAATCCAACTGACATCCTAACTCAAAAACAAAAAAGTTTTCAACAAAGTGTATTATTGAATGAGTAAATATATTTTATTTTCCCTTACCTTCATATTAATAATAATAAATTCCATATAAAAACAAAACCAAAATCTCTTCATCTAAATCTATTTCAACATAACTCTAATAATAATTAAATAATTCAAACTTTGTAATCTAATTTATGAAATAAATGAAGCCATATCTTATAAATTTCCTTTCAATCTTTAAAATTAAACCTTTACTATACCTTATATTAATATATATTTTACCTAATATAAAATAACAATTATAAACTAATTCTTATTTATTAATCATTAAACATAACTAAATAATTTAGCATTTCAATTATCATACTCACATTATTGTTCCATGCCCTCTGAAAACCACACTTCTCATAAAATTACATATAATGTTTTATTCTCCGCATTATTTTATATTTGATTTTTATTTATTACACTTTGCATGACAACCCGGAATAATATAGACTAAAGTGAACATAGGGTCATACTGAAGTCAAGGCATTGCATGTGAATCATGGCAATGCATGCTATTGGTTAAAATGAAATTATTTTTCTATCAATATAACATTGATTTATATCAACACCAATTTATAACAATAAACCATTTATTTCTTCTCATTATATGAAATTCTAATCTTATAGTTCTTAAGAGGAAGTGACTATATGGCAATGCTAATAAAAATATAAGTGCGCCCCTTTTGTTTTGTTGACTTTATTTTTGTTAACGCATAGTGCAAGCTTAATGCTCCCTTGTCTCATGACTTGGTGCCTTGCATGTCGAGGGAACTCGTATTTGTCGTTGGTAAATAGTGGACGTGGAATGACGCTGTAAACTTATATATAAATATGTAATTTCATGTTTTTTTTGACGGAATTTGAAAACCCAAAACAATAATTATATTGGTATGGTATTAAAAATATCAATATAGAAACTATTATATTTTTAATATAGATTAAATACAAAATTGTATGAAGTTATGAAAAGACATTTTGGAGACTTGTCGTAGTTTAATAGATCTTCTAAAAATAATAGCTTTTGTCAGATTTCTAAATTTAAGATTAAATCATTATTATTTTACATTTACTTTAAAAAGTAAAGACCCATAGGCTCTAATACATGCATGCATACCAAGGAGGTTCATTGTTTTTGTACAATTGAAATTTGTTCAAGAAATCATGTACAAAAACTTATTGAAGTTCTGCTACGGCTAGCGGGTATTAAGCTTTGGACAATGGAAAACTGCCTATATATATATATTTTGTTATGTGTGTAAGATTTATTTTTAACAGAATTATTATTTTTATTTATTTAAATTAATAATAAAAAGGTTACGATTATGGATGCATATAATTGTTTGCAAATAAATTTTTTTTAAAGTTTATAATAATTTAAATAAATATTTTTTTTTCATGATCATTACAAGCAAAATAATTGGAAAAATTAAGAGTATTTTTCTCAAAAATTTTACTTAGAGGTCACATAGAGTTGAAACTTGCTCTGATACCATATGTGTTATCGGGAAATCTAATGTCTATGCAGAGCTGCTAGTACCACTAAGGTTGGTAGCTACCTTAGAAACAAACAAACTAAAACCACTTTCGTTTTCGTTTATAAACAGTAGATAAGAGGGGAACAAAGGAGACCAACCTCTGTCTTGCGCTTGGTTCCTTGCTTGATTCCTCTCCCTTCTGATAGATCTTGGCCATTAGCTTCCTTGCCTACTCAGCTTCAAAGAGCACCTGTAGAATCAAAACAACATAACACTATCCAAGAACAGAGATCTACTATCATAAACAATATAGGACCAGATATATATTGACCACACAAATGCATATATCATCAATCATACAAAAATGTGGAGGAAAACTTGAATAGCTTTATTAATAATCAAGAATAGCAAAGAGGATTACAACCAATTGTTCTGACCCAGCGTCATCCTCTCAGCAAGAAAGCCCTTCTTCACCTCATGAAAAGCTTAGATCACCCAACACTATGATGTTACACCAAGAAACCAGCAGCACTTCCTTACAAAATGCAAAATTCTAGCCTTTGGATCTCTGGGATGAGGGATCCATATATAGATGTTTGTAAGGGGGGTGAGTCAGCTTTTGAGATTTGATTAGTTTCCTCTCTCTGATAGTTCTTGATTCCACTTGGAGATTGATGATCTCTTACTCATCCCTGGGCGAATGCAGAGAGGCAAGTGTCACAGGAGAAGTTTCTAGAAGATTCCATGATCCTCCACCTTGTAGATTGACCCTGCCATTTGTCCACTCTCACCCATCGCACCCGATAGAAGGGCTTTTTAGTATGCATCGCACCTCCCGTGTGCATTTAGGTGGGATGCGGCGCACTTTGACCATGGAGCAGGTGAGATGGTCCAGTTTTGACCAGTTTTGAGTAGTTTTTCATGGATAACTTCTGGGAGATGATGTAATCAGCTGACCTTGTTGTTTTAGGGGTTGGAACAACACTTTTAGCGACTTAAGAGCCCTTGGTTTATGGACATTTATTATTGGGGTTGCAGTGCCCAAAAATGTCTATAACAGTTGCGCCCTAAAGCATGAGGTCGTTAATCTTTTGATGTTGGGTGAAATGCTTTATCATGAGGATCCGAAGTTTTTTCGAGCTGGAAGGCAACCTGTAATAATATATAATACAACACATTATCTTCATAATATTTTCATGATCTAGCTGAGGCGGGCATTCACATGCTCAGCTGTATAAATTCATTTTCATGTACATAAGACAGACAATCGTCTGTGTGTAGACTGATGATTCTGGTAGAGCCATCAGCCCTTAGGTTGGATGATTATCTGTGCAGTAATGATGTACATTTGATGTCTTTATTTTCCTGAATATATATCGCAGCCCGGATGGATGAAACTAGATCCGGGGTCTTCAATCTCATTCGATCTTCACTCAAAGTACAAGTCAATCCATGTGAGAGATGTTCTGGAGTCGAACATGGAAAGACATCGCTTGATTACCAGCCAATGATGCAAGATGTTAATAGGTGCGAGAGGAATCACCGATAATGATGATGACCCTCAAGGTACTACAGTACAATTCATGTGGTGTGAATAAGGGACTTGGCGTCGAACACCACGCAAAATATTTCGGTCGAAGGCCATTGATGTAAACCTGTCGCCGGAAGTGAGAAACTTGCCATTGAGGCATGCAAGCTTCAAAGTACTAAAAGGGTTGTTCCTAGATCGACTTCCTGGATAATGAGCTGATGTTGACAAGAAGCGATCCATCATAGGAGGGCCTTAGTGAATCCCACATCAATGACACGGAACAGAGCAAATGATTTTAATGGAGGTGAAAACGGTCTGATGACATAAGGTTCAGGGTGGCGGTCATGAAAGAATGGAGCATAAATGTATTGTAGTGGATGAGACAGAGGTGAATTCTCTGAGCGACTTCTCTTGAACATATTGGCGACACTGACATGATGGATGGGTAGCGTTAACCCCAAATATGGATGGTGTGATGGACCAATGGTGATATGACCTGTGAACGGAACAACCCAACCCGACTCGGATGCGGCGTGAAAGTGTCATGTTCAAGAGCGGCGTGCTACCAATAAAGTTTCTTCAAGTTTTCTTCCCAATTTTTCCCCAGTCATTGCTGACCAGTACCTCTTTATTTTTTTCAAGCTTGAGGAGGATAACATATGCTTGTTCTATAATTTTCCCTTCAGGCAAACCCATCGCTATGTTTTAATGAGCCTAGCAATAGTGAAACTCGTTCTTGTCTGTATGGACAAGTTTGTTGCTATTCGGTTTTAACGAGTTTAACAACAAAGATAACTCGGTCCTTGTCAATTTTAGAAAGTCTGAAAAGGGATGTAAAGAAAACTCCAATAATCCTTTTTCGTCATATAATCCCTTGAGTCTGAAAAAGTATAAAATAATACAAAAGGGATGAATTTTCGGTAATTTTAACGAGCCGAACAAAACAAGTGCTCGATCTTTTTGTGTAATAATCCCTCAGGTCCAAAAATATTAAAATCTAATGGAGGGATAACACTTTCGGTCACTTTAACGAGCTGGAGAGGCCAATTGCTCGGCAATCTTTTCATATTTTACGAGTCAGATGAAAAGAGCTTAAAGGAGACTCATTTTTTGAGGAACGAGTGATAAATTTGGGTAGTAGCTAATTCCAGGTAAGGTTTGGAATTTTCCAATCACGGCAGTGTCACAAGGATGGCTAACGGGATCACTCTTCGTAGCTGTTCCTCAAAAATGGAAAACAATCAAATGGAGGTGAATGATCGACCAATATAGAGTGGAGGTGATGATGAGAACACGACCAAGGTTTCAAAGGCTGATGATAATTCATTCATGATGGTTATTTACTAGAAATTGGTTCATTTTTTAATGAGCTTAAACTCTGGGGGAACGTTTGCTCATTGCTTATGTTTATTTTTTAACGAGCTTGAATTCTGCGTTAAAACTGCTCGATATAATGGTCATTGATTACTTTGATTTTACCATTGACAACTTTGTTCCTTCAAAGGTTGTACTGCCTACTCAATTGCTTCATCAAACTAGTTAGAAACGAATAATATATGCTTGAAAAATGAGTCAAAACACTAATATTTTACTTGAATTATGTGAAAAGTAATTTAAAAGTGGTTTTTTACCTCTCATTTTACCATTTCATTTGAACTTTGGTTTGTTGGAGCTTTGGAGGTGCTTTCCCCCTTGATTTTCACTAGCTGATTCTAGGAGATTCTGTGGACGATTCTTGGTGTCGTCTAGACCAGGTAGGAGCTAAACTTGAGCTCTTCAGTTTCATTCTTTCCTTTTTGAATTCTGAGCATGTTTTCTAGTTTTTCTAAGCCTCTGGGGTTTGAAAAACTCGCCCTGGCTCCATCGCACCTTTCCTATATTGAAAGGTGCGATGCATGTTGGCTTCACCATTGGCCAGTCAGCATGCATCCCACCCAGTACACTACTAGGGGTGCGATGGGCGCAAGGAGGGAAACTTGTGCACAATTTTTGATGGAAATTTTTGCCTATTTTTCACCAAATCAGGATCCTGACTCTTCTCTTGTTTGTTTTTAGAGATTCGTTGGAGAAAAATGCCTATTACATGGCAAGAACGTGAGCATGAAGAAGAGGACATGCTTGCTTTACATGATCCAGTTACGGTAAATGCACTGCGGAACTGTGGCCTATTCAAGTTTTTTCGCATCTCTAGCATGAGGTAACAAATCAACTTCTTGCAATATTTTCTCGATGCATGGGATCCTACGAACCAGGTGTTCCAGATTAGGGCCAAGTCCATCCCCTTGACTGTTGTGGACATCTATTTTTTGATCGGCTTATTGAGGCGTGGTGCCCCTATCTCATTATCAGGTTCAGCCCGTGGGGGAGAATCTGTGAGAGATTATATTCACAGGTATTGCAGAGAGGGATCTCAACCGAGTAAGGATGGCAAGATCAATATCCGAGATGTCACTGACAGGTCCCTAAGGACCATTCTGTTCACTTTTGCTAGACTGGCTGGTAATGCGGCTCTTCATGTGGCCAACAGGTCTTATATGCAGTATGTCTTGGAATGCCTTGAACCAAAGGTGTTCAACTAGTGTGATGCAGTACTCCCTGTGATGAAAGAACAACTGACCAAGGTGAAAAATGAAATATTGAAGAAATTTGGATATGGTTATATTTTGACCGCTTTTGCCTTGGAAAAGATCCCGCTGATGCAGCCGCAGTATGTTTCACTTGGTTTACCTCCACCGACTAAGCCACGAATGCAGATATGGGTCGACCTTATGGCCAGAAATGCTAGTCAGTCCCAGGTTTCCTTTTCTGATACCTTCTTCGAGTGGTTCAACCGTCAGGGGATGGTTTTTTTCGAGTATCCATATGCTGGTATGGATTTCCGGGGTGATCCGGATTTGGTACTGCCGGCTAGCGAGGAGTGGGGTTTCATCGGTAAATTCTCCGACCATATATCTGTTTATTGTTTCTTTTATAATGTTCTTGTGCTTTCTTCTATTAGGACTAATCAAAACTCATGTGCTCATGCAGATGTTGGACCAGTTCGGTCAGTAGTATGCCTAAGAGTGCCAGCTGCTGCTCCAGCAGGAAAGGCTATGGTAAGGGCTATCCTTCGCGACCTTGATGTGGCCGAGACTCTTTCAGCATTGCAGGATTAGGTCAAAGGCCTCACTCTTGGTATTCCGGACGTGAGGACCGACGAGTTGCCTCTGAGGTTGCAGCGACATACTACTGGCGTGCCAAGTTGATGGACTAGGCTTTTACACATGATTTCATAGGCGGTGACTTGTTATCAGCAGCATCATTAGACTAGGGTGCCCCCTAGCATTTTGAGTTTTGGGTCATCTAACCAATTTTGTCTTGGTTACATAACATTATGTGTAAACCATAAACAGCTATATATATATATATATATATATATATATATATTTGATTTTCAGAGTTTTATTTTGGTTAAGTTACATGATCCTGATGCAAATATTGATGAAATGCTTCCTTTTATAAATGTTGCAAATGTCTATCTAACACACAATTTGCCAATGATTCTGTTAATGTGTTTAAGTTTCTGGAAATATGCTGATATTGAATAAAACCAAATTGCCTTTCCAAAATCTTGACCCTTAGGAACATGCGATAGATAGCTAGATTTCAGACGGAGTAGATATCATTGAGTTGTAGGATGATGAGTTGTGAGTCTAGCCTGACGACAAGTCAGCTTATGCCATGTGAGATGGCATCAGTGAGAAGTTCTATCAATGTGCTATATTCAACGATGTTATTTGTTGAACGACCAATACATACCCCTCTGAAACTTACTAACTCGCCCCTTGGATCAAAAATGGCCCAAGCCGTAGAAGATAGGTTCCACGAACTACGACTCGCTCCGTTGGCATATCCAAAAAATGAATCCAATAGGTTTGACATCTGCAAAAAATGTAAAAAGTGGATTACTTGACCAAAAAATTACCCTTCGCGAAAACAAAAATGTAACAAAAGCATAGGGGTTACTACACTGAATCATGCGTAGTAACGCTTAAGGTACAACCCGTTATGGGGTTGCGCCAGTGGAATCCCATCATAATCCACTAACTTGTAGGCCCCTTTTGCTAATACACGTTTAACAATATAGGGGCCCATCCACAAAGACTTGAATTTACCTGCTCCCAATTTATCGGATTCCTGGTCGTAAAGTAAGACCAAGTCAACTTCTGAGAAGACACGGGGTTTGACATTTTTGTCAAATTGCACTCGTTTCTTATGGGCTTCGTTAGCCAAAGCGGCATCACGACGGTTTTCATCCAATTGGATTAGTTCCAAGAAACGAGCCTCCTCTTCTGAAGTTCCGGGGAGAAGGTCGACTGCGAGTTTGAGGGACGAGATCTCACACTGAACTGGTAATATTGCTTCTAGGCCATACACTAGTTGAAAGGGTGTAAACCTAGTTGCATTCCTTACCAATGTTCGGTATGCCCACAAGGTTGAGTACAGGATCAAGTGCCAACTCCTTTTGTGGACTCCAATCATCCTTGGCAACATCCGCTTCAGGACTTTCTTGATTGCTTCAACTTGTCCGTTGGCCTGCACGTAATATGGAGTAGAGTTGTCGTGTGACAACCCCAATTTGGCAGCCAATTCAACCATCATATGATTGCGGAAATGCGATCCATGATCTGTGACTATGGCCTGCGGAACGTTGAATCTAGCGACTACATGATTGAAAAAGAAAAGGGCAGCTGTTTCGCCGGTGTTGTTTAATGTAGGCATCGCCTCAGCCCATTTGGTAAAATAGTCTACCGCGACTATGATATACCCATGCCCCCTGGTCGAGGTGGGGTTACATGTCATGAAATCTATGCCCCATTTGGCGAATGGCCTAACAAAAACTATTGGTTGCAGGGGTGCGGGTGGTCTTCTGGTTTTGCTATCGAAAATTTGACATGCATGGCAACTTCTGACTATGGTTATGCAGTCTTTGAACATTGTTGGCCAGTAGTATCCTGCTCGTAAATTTTTTTGCGTTGTAGCGTAACCAGATTGATGCCCCCCACACGCGCCTAAATGGAAATCATTCAGGACTTTTTCAGCCTCCTCATGGGTGAGGCACCTTCTCAGAATTGTATCGACACCGTGACGGTAAAGCGTATCACCAACAATCATGTAGTCTTTTGATTGGTATCGAATATGTTTTTGTTCCGAGCGAGAGGTATTAGACCTATATTTTTGGGTTTGGAGATAGATGATTATATCTCCATACCACGGATTGCTTGAAGATATTAGAAACAAAGATTCATCCATGATGGTTTCTTCGGATGTTTCATCATTGGACGACGATGGGAGATCGCATAGTAATTCCGCGAAAGCCAGGGATTTCTTCGATTTGGATTTTACAAATTCCAGATCAAACTCTTGAAGAATTTCTATCCATTTTGAATATTTGCCCCCCAGCAACTGTTGCGACAATATATAAGTCATGGGATTTCAATCTGACAAAATGGTAGTTTTTTGAAAGAGGACATAGTGTCGAAATCTATATATCGCTTGAACAGCTACGAGAGCCAGCTTTTCAACATAATATTTGCTTTCTGTATCATTTAAGTTTCTACTCAAATAATATATAGGATGTTCAATTCCATTGTCTTCTTGTACTAAAACCATTGCGATGGTTGTATCTGCTGCAGTGAGATACAAGTTAAAGTCTTTTTGATAATCAAGAGCATACATTAATGATTCTTTCATTAAGGATTCCTTTAAAGCATCAAAGGAAGGTTGCGTGACCTGATACCAGACGAAGGGTACTTCTTTTTTCAATAGACGCGTATAACCTTTAGCAAGTTCGGCGTAATTTGGAATGAACCTTCTTAGAAAGTTTGCTTTCCCTTGAAGTTTCTGAATCTGAAGCAAATTTGAAGGTGGAGGCAAATTTATGATTGCCTGAACCTTGGGTCGAGACGAATCCCGTCCTTTGAGACTACAAAGCCAAGTAAACGACCAGAACTAACGCAGAACACACATTTGTGTGGATTGAGTCATATCTTGTAGTGTCGGCAATGTAGAAATATTGCTCTTAAACGCTGCGGATGATCGGTCCGCTTTCGTGAATGAGCCGAAAGATCGTCGAGATACGGTTGAACGATGTTTTTGATGTCATGGAAGGCATAATTCATTGCCCTCTAAAATGTTTCCCCTGCGTTCTTTAAACCAAAGGGTAACTTGCGATATGCAAATGTGCCCCACGGACAAATAAATGCAGTCGTTGACTGGTCCTGTGGGTGGATATTTATTTGATTATACCAGGAGAATCCATCCATAAATGAAAATATTTCACATCTGGTGCATTCATCAATTATCTGGTCAATAAAGGGTGTAGGGTAGTTGTCTTTTGGACAAGCTTGATTTACATCCCTATAATCGACGCACACTCTAATCGTTCCTTGTTTTTTCATTACAGGAACAATGTTCGATACCTAATCGGTTAGAGGAACTGGGTAAATAAAACCAGCATGGAGAAGTTTTTCAACTTCTGCCTTGATGGCAGCAACTTATTTGGGGTGCACCTGCCGTAGCCGTTGTCGTACTGGTTTGACATCTGGATACATCTTTATTTCGTGTTCAACTATACTCGAGTCAATGCCCGGCATTTCATCATATGACCAAGCAAAGATATCTCCGAATTCGTGAAAAAGAGCATTATATATTTCCAATTCTGAAGGAGAACAACATTTGCCAACATAAATATTCTCTACAACATCTATTTTGGTTGAGATATTTATGGCGATAGTCTCTTCAATATTGGACAAGTTTCACTCGGAATCCACCGTGTTTACAGTATTTGATAGAAAATCAAAAACCGAAGGATGATGGAGGTCATCAGGAGTATCTTCTTGATAATCCAGAAGATGGGAACGATGGTGGTAATTTTCCCATGGCGCCCCGTCAATTATCATTGACTGAACAATTCCTTCGGCAGTGTAATGCACTTGCGACCAAGGATCTGAAGAAGTGGCATATTCCTTAGACCTATCTATCCAAACGCTTGATGAGCGTTGATTTGGGTCTGCCTCCTATGCCAAAAACATTGATTGATACAATATTTCTATTGGGCTTGGAGGCAATACCTACAGATGATCCATGTTAATATCGTTCTCTGAGATCTTTTGAATAGAAGATATCATATTGCAGGTTCTTACCATCGCCACTTCCGCCAGATTGATTGGAGGTGGGAATGCAAAAGTCCCCATTAATATAGGGTATTTTAGTAGGCCTACTCCAATATTTTGAAGCGAATGGGGGCTTCCATGGATCATCAGAATGCTTCCCGTAACTTGGGAACTATTGGGGAGAAATGTTTGTTGGTCAATGATTGTAATTCCTCCTTAAAAGGGAAATGCAATCTTCCTAAAGTAGGTCGACACAACGACAGCCATAGCATATATCTAGGACCTTCCCAGTAGGATTTTGTAATCGAGGTTTCCATCGATTACTTCAACATCTATTTCTATTGTTTTTCCCCCCAGTTCAACTTGCAAGTTACTTAAAATCCCATATGGGGTATATGTTCATCCATAAAATGCTTTAAGTGTTGTCGAAGATCGCGACAAGGTTGGAGATCCTAAAGTTTTCCAGCAACTCATCGACATAATACATGTAGATGCCCCCCATCAATAATTGTTCGGTGAACAATTTTGTTGAGGGCTTTCACTTGAATGAGGAAAGATAGTTGAGCTGGTAACTGAGGGTCATATCCTTTGTGATTAAAGGACACAAGATTAGAATCCTTTGGGTCAATGCCACCTATTGCTGATAATAAAGCCTACTTTTGGGAGGGGAAATTTTGCAGTACTTCAAGTGTCGACATAGCGGATGGCGATTGGGCCAGATTTTCCACTATATTATAATGTTTTGCTACTTTGGCACGCGGATTAAATGTCTACTTGTGTACTACTCCCTTTGGCGGTTTTATTGTCAGCTCTGGAATGATGGGCGACGCAACTTCTGTCGAAGTTGTTGTCGAACTACTAGGTTGATCTTTATCCTTGTTGTTCGACAGTTGTGGATTCCCGTAATCTTTATTCCTTGTCATTATCTAAGCATCATTTTTCTGTTTTGAAACCGACAACATTAGCACTTGGGACGGGGAAGCATTATCACTGGCAACTAGATTTGTTCCTGGATTTGGAAACAGATCAGTTAATACTGCCGAGGTTTTCGAATTCTTGAAGAATTTTCTAATCTCAGCTTTATATGGACACTCTCTTGTCCAATGATCCTCATCACATATAAGACATGGACGATTTGGTTTCTTATCTCCAGGAGGGTTTGCAGAAGATTTTTCACGTGATGATTCCTCTTGTTTCTTCTTCTTCCCTTTGTTTTTCTTCTTGCCTCCTGGTTGCTTGGTTTCTTTGCCTTTGTCAGTTGAGACAGCATTTACTTCCGAGGCAAGAAGTTCTTTTTTTGCATTTTGACTAGAAATCTTACGGGCCTTTTTAGATGTAGCCTTTATTTATTTCGTGTCAGTCGTACCAATCACGCCATCGCAGGCATGAGAATCATTGTTCGGTTTGGGAGGAGGAGGGACAGAAAATTCCGGTCTAGGAGCGTCAGGGATTTTATCGTAGAGCATGCCATATTGAGTATAAATCAAGTCTAAATATTGCGAACGAGCAATAACTTGCTCTTCAGTGACGACTCTTCCCTTTCCCACATCTTCTGTAATGGAAGGTAACAATGACTTAATAAACCATTCAGCTAAAAGCTAATCAGGAACATACGTTTTTACCATTCTATGTCGACGTCGCCACTCATGAATATGATCATATATGTAAGTGGCCGTCGTTTTTTTGAAAATGGTAAGAAGTTTTGCTCCTGTTTCGTACCTTATGGGTAACTGAAAATGGGTTAAAAAGGTTGTGGCTAGGGTACTGAAGTTATCAAACGAAGCTCTAGGTAATTCGATATGCCTTTTTGCTGCCGGACCAGTTGATGTTCTCTGAGAAAGGCGAAGCCTAATCGAATCATTGTTAAGGGTGTTTGATGAACACCATAGATGAAATGTCATCACATGATTCGACGGATCTTCACCCAGATTCCTGTTAAATTTAGGAATATCTTACAGAAGTTTATGTGGAATCGCTGGCCACCAAGCGGCGTAAGCAATTGGATCGTTCATTAGCCGATTTAGATCCGGTAACTCTAAAGTCGCCATGAAGGGTAACTGTTGATTCAGGTTTGGTGAAGCATACCTAGGATAAGATGGAATCGCCTGGGCAGTTGGTATTTGCATACCAGCATAATGCATTTGATGCTGGTAACTTTGATAAGGTTGATGGGCATAACCATTATAGAACGGTTGATTTTGACTATTTTGAATATACGGCTGCCCATTATTTGCAAATATTTGTTGCTCAGATCCATGGTAAACTTGTTGGAATTGCGGTTGTTGATATTGCACCAGCCATGGTTGTGAAGCCATGTGTTGTTGTCCAATACTGGCTGTTTGACCAAGATGAGGTGTAATTGTACCCGTTTGGGCATGTGTCATTCCACTAGTTGGCGATTGTGGTTGAGTTGCAGGGAAAAGAGGCTGTTGCATTACAACCTGAGAACCTGAGGTTGGAATACAATAGGCAACACTTGTACTTGCGGCACCGTCACAATAGCCGACGTAGTTGGTATATTTGACATAGGTAAACATTGTTGCATCGAATATACAACTCTTGGTTATTGAGGCAGTATTGGCACCCAACTGCTAGATGTAATTCTAGTATAACCTGAATTTTTTTGTGAACTCTCGTATGGTTTTCCTCCCGGAGGAGACAATGAAAGGGTATGTTGCCCCCCATATGGCGGTAATTCGGTACTCAAAGGAATGGATTGTCCTTGAGGACCGGACTGCCCAAATTGACACCGTGAAGGATCAATTTTCTAAGACTCAACATAAGAGTTCCCGGATATTATTCCGGATGAACAAACTGGAACGGACCATACTCTCGAAATAGCCCCTGAGTGGGCCCCATCTAGTGATTGAGAGCTAGTTGGGACAGATGGTATGCCGACGAACATTGTTGGAGTGACAGCAGGAAGTTCTGCCATTGCTGTGTCGGATGACACAGTCCTAGATGTCGACGGTTGTTTAGACATTTCTAGTCTATCCAAAAGATTTCCTAGTGATTCTACAGGAGCTTCTGATAATGGTAGACTAATTTCTGATGTAGAAGGATATAGGGTGATCCCGACTCCAAATTGCGATGGAGTACTAGATGGAGGATCCTCCACGATCTCTTCTATAGCAATTAGACCAGGTGGAAGAGGTAGACTGTCAGGTCCGTAAAATATTTCTGGTGCCGAAGAAGGTATAGAATCAGTAGCGACAGATGTTTGGGGAATAACGCCTTCCGAATCAGCTGTAGATGGAGCTGGTTCAGTAATACAAGTGTTTACCTTCACACTAGGATCAACTCTACTATCCTTTGGTGGCTACGGAACTTCTTCTGTAAAGGCAGGGATACCAGAAATGTTTGGAGTAATCGGAGTCTCTGATGGTGTTGGAACGCTTTTTCTAACTTTACCAGGGGATTTGGAACCGGTTAAACGAGTTCGCTTCGTCCGTAATAGTTTTGATTCTGGAGACAAAGATGGTTGAGTCGTAAGCCTCTGCGAACGACGGGGTTTCAATTGAATTTCTTCCACGATTACGGATTACTCGATCAACTAAAAATCAAGGGGAAATATGTTTCCGAATTAAATGAATTTTAGATGCTTTGACACAACTTGTTTTTTCAATTTTTAAGAGTCGAGAAAAAACAAAAGATGACTCTAGTCGCCTTCGATTTTTAATGAGCTTGAAGTGACAAGTGCTCAGATGGACCTTTTCCTTTAAGGAGTCTGAAAAGGAACGAAAGAGACTACTCTTGAAATCTAGACAGAGGGATTACCAAAGCAATCGCAAGACTGCACAATACATTTTATGGTACGACAATCAATCTTCCTGAATGTTGTGTTCAGTGCATTGCGATCGATAGGGCGGCAGACACGGCTTCCTATGGATAAAGGATAAAGCCTATTGTGGTCTCCCAATATGTACTCGACAGTATGTGGGAGCACAAGTCCGTACTGGCACTTATCGTCTCAAAGTGGAGGAATCACCCAACCAGCAATGAAAACAACAGTTACCAGGCTTTACGACAGCAGAATACGTCTCTAGCCTAGACTTCTAAATGTTGTGCGTTAGGTTCCAAAGCGTTTTTAGATTCATTAAATTTATTTTACAGTTGATCTTTCTTAAGAAATTTGCCTTTCAGGTTCATCGCGTGATGTAGATATACAATTCCTAAAATGCAATCTAAGATGATAAACAATCGTTTAATCTTCTTTTTGCAATGAAAATCCTAGCTACTAAAGAAAGAGAGATGATGTTCTTTCAACATAGAGCAGAGAGCACACACTATATGCACTATCCTAAATCAAACCAACAAACAGTCTAAATGCAAATTCACATGCATGTATATGTTTTTCGGCCTTCTTAATGTGTGAATGATAAAAAGAAAGCTAAGTGCAAATCTGAATTATTTTTCAAAGCGACATTACTAACAAGTTTCTTTTCAAGACAAAATGAAGACAATGACGACACTTTGTTATTTGGAATTGAAAAATTGCTTTCGACACTTGAAAAACTACTAATTCAAATCAAATACAAGAGTAACAGTGTAATTGACCATCAAGAACAATCGGGTTCTCTTCTATGACTGAAAATGACACTTGCGATACTTCCAAATCAAGAAACGACAGTTCAATTATGCTACTTATTTGTAAAAGAGAACTGAAAATGGCTCACAATACATAAAAATATTTACAATTATTGGCACAATGGAGGCGGAATAATGGCAAGGAAGGGGGTTTCCAATAGAGTTATACTAACTACAGACAACAAAACTCCTAACTAGAGTTGAAAAAAGTGAAGAAAAACCAAAGTCTGGAGGCAAAATTAGCCCTTTCTGATCAGCGCACCTGTTACACAGGGATTCCAGTATGCATCCCACCTACAGCAACGGGAAGTGTGATGCATACTGATATCCTTGAAGAGAGGGTGCGATGGTACAGTGTGAGACTTTTGATCCAGTTCTTGATCACAGTTTGCAGCACAGTTCAGGGATTTAGGCCGAGCAAGTGGTAATTAGTAAATAAATCACAGGGGTACATCTAAGGAGGCTACTAGAGCCACCACAAGGGCAATTATAGAGCTTGTAAATCAATTTTTCAGTTCATAAAAAAAACCCAGAGATAGACTGAAGCAGCATTGATCTACTTTGCACTTGCATAGCAAATGCAGTTCGAAGGCTAGATGGCTTGACTTCAGGTTCCTTCTGTAAGTTTATAAAGCAAACAATTATAGACAAACAAACAATCTATTCGCTCCCCAGTGGAGTCACCATTTTGTTAACGGGAAATCTAGTGTCTATGCAGAGCTGCTAGTCCCACTAAGTCTGGTAGCTACCTTAGAAACAAACAAACTAAAACCACTTTCGTTTTCCTTTATAAAAAGTAGATAAGAGGGGAACAAAGGAGACCAACCTCTGTCTTGCACTTGGTTCCTTGCTTGATTCCTCTCCCTTCTGATAGATCTTTGCCACTCGCTTCCTTGTCTACCCAGCTTCAAAGAGCACTTGTAGAATCAAAGCAGCATAACACTATCCAAGAACAGAGATCTACTATCATAAACAATATAGGACCAGATATATATTGACCACACAAATGCATATATCATCAATCATACAAAAATGTGGAGGAAAACTTGAATAGCTTTATTAATAATCAAGAATAGCAAAGAGGATTACAACCAATTGTTCTGACCCAGCGTCATCATCTCAGCAAGAAAGCCCTTCTTCACCTCATGAAAAGCTTAGATCACCCAACACTATGATGTTACACCAAGAAACCAGCAGCAGTTCCTTACAAGATACAAAATTCCAGCCTCCGGATCTCTGGGATGAGGGATCCATATATAGATGTTTGTAAGGGGGGTAAGTCAGCTTTTGAGATTTGATTAGTGTCCTCTCTCTGATAGTTCTTGATTCCACTTGGAGATTGATGATCTCTTACTCATCCCTGGGCGAATGCAGAGAGGCAAGTGTCACAGGAGAAGTTTCTGGAAGATTCCATGATCCTCCACCTTGCAGATTGACCCTGCCATTTGTCCACTCTTGCCCATCGCACCCCATAGAAGGGCTTTTCAGTATGCATCGCACCTCCCGTGTGCATTTAGGTGGGATGCAGCGCACTTTGACCATGGAGCAGGTGAGATGGTCCAGTTTTGACCAGTTCTGAGTAGTTTTTCATGGAGAACTTCTAGGAGATGATGTAATCAGCTGACCTTGTTATTTTAGGGGTTGGAACAACACTTTTAGGGACTTAAGAGCCCTTGGTTTATGGACGTTTATTATTGGGGTTGCAGTGCCCAAAAATGTCTATAACAATATGTAACAACCCCGAAATTAAAACATACAACTAATTAGATTAATCATGCGATTTATAATCAACACGCAATTTATCAACTATTTAACATTGAATTTCGGAAATATGAGCAGAGACAACTTACCAGTGGCAACGATATTCCTTACCTGTGATTTCGGAGTTGACGCTATTTAAATCCTACTAACCGTAACAATGTTTTGGGGACGACTCTGCACCCAACCGTAAGCTCAATTGCACAAAATATTGCTACAACTGACCACCCCCGAGCCCTCAATCAATCTACTACTACCAGGGAATCCTTTGTCTAACAACACTTTTCTCTCAAGAGGAAGGATAATGGAATCATGGAATGATCTCTCATCTTCCTCGCCGTCTATTAAATAGAGCAAACATTGGAAGGAGAAGCACATGCACATATTCCATGTGTCAACATGCAACTTTTATTTCTTTATTTTAACTTAATTTAGTAATTCTCTTAATATAATTATTTCTTATTTTATTCCTTTTTACTTTTTGATAACTTTACTTATCTTTACTATTTTTATAGTTCTTTTAATTTAACTCTTTCTTATTTTATTTTACTTTTTGTTAACTTTACTTATTTTTACTATTTTATAGTTTATTTTTATTTTTATTTATTTAGAACTCTAGTAGTGTTATTTACTATTTTATTTATTTATTATTATTATATTTCCTTCGTTACTTATTATTTATTTACTATTATTATATTTTCTTTATTATTTATCGTTTATTTTCTTATATTTTAATATTATATTATATTATTTATTATTATTATTATTATTAGGGGACATTACAGTAGGTAGAGGCTCTGTAGCTCAGTGCGCAGAGGCTTCAGGTAGAAGTTCACAGATGAGTGCGCAAACTGCAGACAGAGTTTGTAAACACTTGGAAGATATTAATAAAGAAATATATTCTGCAATTTCTGTCTCTTTGTTCTGTTGATGCATCTGGACATTTTATGTATGAATTTCCTTTATTATGCTTGTATGATGCATGAATGATTGCAATTACATTGAATAATTGAACGCAATTACAAATATCTGTTTACGTGGTGTTAACTTTAAGTATTTGATGAGATAAGCAAATCACTTAGATTAATTAGGGAATCTGCACGGCATGCTGCCATAGCAGCATGAAAGTACCTGAGAAGTAGGTTAGGGTTGCGCAAAGGTCAATCGTACCCTTTCGTGGAGGTACAGAAGGACGGAATATAGGGATCATCTTGTAAGCCCTAGAGAGAACGACCTGTGCGAAGGTAGGAATAGAGGGAATCAAACGACATCACAACCATCTCAGGGTGCAGAAACTTGGTTCCAACATCCCCACATACTACTTCGGGTGAGAATTCAGTCCACGCTCTGTGGGCTAATGCGGAAAGGGCCAGTAGCATAGGGATTTGTTTTGCTAATTAACGCTGAACCTGGGTCAGGCCCCCTCAAGCCAACAAACGATTCCGTTGCCGGGACCAAATCTGAATAAGAGATGTGTGATGTTGCATCACTGGTATCCAACTAAGAAAGAGATTCGAGACTGGTTGGATAGGAAGATCCACGAATTCGCGGTGCAGGAGAACAGATACTCATGACTGACAAAGGAACAGTGGTTGTACAGATACTGGTATACAGAGATCCACGGGATATTTTTCTTCTCCCTCCCTATTGAGCTAAATGAGTGGACCGCGAAGCTAGCAGATAGCCAAGGAAGGTGGATACTTGATGGTCCTATTGTTTGGACACTGGAGCTAATACAGAAATTGGAAGTATCTGAGGAAAAGATCACCCATGCTATCGATCATTGGCTCGACCACGTCATAAGAGGGTTTGTGAATGAATTCGTGGTCAATACCTCGGTCAACTACAGCGAGGCGAAGCCACGGTTTTTCAAAGGACTGCGAGGTAAGTACGTAAAATCTTTGAATACCTGGATTAAAATTTTATTGTGTGAAAAACGGGTTATACAACTACCTTGATATTTGGAACTACATGAAGTGGAAAAACTTATGGGAATGAAGGACAAAATGGTCTGGAGTATAGTCCTTTGATTTCACCTCCGCGAGGTGACGATGAAGGGATAGTGAAGGTTTCTCCACAAAGTGCTATTTAGTTAATAAGACAAGGATTCACGCAAGTACCACCTCTACCCACACCACCTCCAACTTCACCCGTACCATCTCTACCTCCACCATAGTTTAGTATGGAAAACACAGTGAAGCTGCCTTTGTTCAAAAGCTTGGGAAATGAGGACCTGGACCAATCCTGGTTCATTGTGAGGGCTGTATGGGAAACTCAAGGTGTTACAGATTCTCATATAAAGAAGGTGACACTAGTTAGTGCTCTGCAAGATTGCGCGCTAACTTGGTATATTAAGTACTCTACCGATAACCCAAATGCTGGAGTGGTAGACATCCAGGAAGCACTAAATAGAGAATTCAGTAGGCCTAAATATGAGGCGCAGTCGATTGTGGGATTTAAAGAGATCGCGATGCAACCAGGCAAGACGCCTTAGGAACTAGATCAGAGGTTGAAATGTACAATCCGCTAAGCTAACATGAATTTGACATATGGAAAACATCGCGAGTGGTTTGTGGCTTCGCTACTGCCACACTTAAGGGTTGTGCTGTTGCAACAAAAGATAAAAGCTCAAGTGGAAGCCTTAGAGATTGCAATGAGACTACATGAAACTCCAATGCAAGATCCAAACCTGGGGGTTCAGTAGATCCATGTGTAGTTGAAGAATCTATGCCTTGAGATGCAAAGTCTGAAGCAGGATAGGACGGTTCGACCAGAGGTGTGCGAGGAGGTATGGTGCCTGAAATGCAAGAGTCAAGGTCATGACAAAGACCATTGCCTGGTCTTTGTGAAAAATTTTACATGAGGAGGACCAATGCCTTTGAGGCCAGAAGCTCAAGCAGGACCAAACGCGGGGCCTGCATTATGGTGTGCTATCTGTCAAGTAGCAGGAAAACATGCCACGGATAACTGTCATATGCTACAAAAGTTTGTACAAACACCGCAACAACTATTCTGCAACTTTTGTAGATCGGTAGGGCATGATGAGCATAATTGCAGGAGTTATGAATTGATGATGGATAGAACTCCCGCCTATAGGGTTCAGGCCAAAACGTGCCCCCTAACTAGAGCGTAGGGATGGCAAGGACAGGATTTTAGGGGCACGAATGAGGCCGAGGTGGAGGAGGACCTGGAAGAAGTCGAGGACAGTTGGTTTGCTACAATTGCGCAAGACCAAGACACTATGCCCATGATTACACTAATCCAACACGTTCATCATGCAAGTATTGCATGTTGTTTGATCATGAAATGGAAGACTATCCTACGCTGAGGCACTACCACCTCCGCTGACTTAGTTTCTGCAGATGATGAGGTCTAAGCCATGCGAGCAAGATCCAAATGTAAATATAGTGCTCAGGAGTGGAATTGTGACAGGAGATGATAAAGGGAACAGTCTAAAGACAGTGTGTGAGTTCACAAGGCTTCGGCGAAGGAGGCTGAGTTCGATTTTGAGCATGCACGTGAAACCTTCTTGGAATTTGTTGGGTGTGGGATCCCCCCAAGGCACGTTTTGGGGCTTAAAACCCAAGCTTTTACTAATTCCATTGTAAAGACTTCACGGTTTGTGGGAGAGGAGCGCGAAGTTGTAATAGAGTCATAGGATTGTCCGCCCTTAATTTTGCAAATGTAGTGTCGGTTTGAGAGATCTACCCATGGTCCGCGAACCATGGGATTGTATAAATAGAGCAAGGCTCTAAGTGTAAAGAGACATCTGGGACAAGGATAGAAGGAAATCAATCCATGAAGCATTGAGTCGAAGTATAGAGTTGTGTCTTTGGGTCATAGAGTAGGAGAAGGCTCTCCAGCTGACTGCGTAGAGGCCTACTAGTCCGTAGCTGAGTGCACGGACCCCTGTAGCTGAGTGCGCACGACAGGCTGAGTTTGTAACCATTGGAAGCATTAATAAAGAGAAGTTTTACCATATTTCTATGTATCTTTTCCTATTTTATGAATTGAAGTATATTGGGTATGAATTGCAAGTTTACTGTTTATTTACTATGCGAACTTATATAAAGGTGTTGAGTAAGTGAATATAATATAAGGTATCTGTTTATGGATGAGGTGTCCACGCTGGTGGTGGCACTTGTTGAACAGTTCGCGGAAGGGGTCGAGTTTAACTGGGTCGAATTATTGTGTATGGAGTTCCTCAAGAATTGTCGTGAGGCACCGGAAAAAGGAAGAACTTTCCACTATGCATGGATTTTGCTGTCCATAATGTTGGTGGTTGGGGAATCGGAAGAGGATAGCAAGTTCCCCACGATTGCAAGGGATCTCTAGGAGGCCATGAAGTACGCTTTGCTGTGGGCCACTAAGGATGCAAACCAGATCCGTGACAGTAAAATATTCTGGGTGTTCATGGAGATGAAGATCAGAATGGGGATTAACCAGAAGTCATGGTTATCACCTATTGTCTACAACAACCTACAAAGTTTTGCAGAGTTTAAAGCGGAATTTCATCGCATCTACCTCAAGGAACATAAGGACCATGCAATGAAGTGGAACGAACTGCCTTATATAGCCACATATGATGTGATCTTTGACATACTTGAGACGTGGCCGCTAGAGTGCCACACCCTAGAAATCTCTGTGTTAGAAAAGTCTACTGTACAGAGAAGAAGGAGGAGGCAAAACTGTGCGTGGTGCAGTTGACAAAAAAGAGAAGGGAAGAAGCAGCAACAACAAAGGCGTAGGAGGCATGGGATGCTATGTAGATAGCAGTAGAACAACAAAAGGCCACAGCAGCAGCACAGAAGGCAGCAAAGAAGGCGTGCGAGGGCCAGAAGTCGCCTTCGCCTGAGCAGGAGAAAGAGATGGAAACAAAGGTAGTGGATGGCAGCGTGGACCCACAAACAACGTCAACACAATTGAAGTACCATCGCCTGAGCGAGCGAATGGTGCCGCGCAAGAAGGTAAAAGCGTCTAAGCTGTCTATCGACCTGATCACCTTTACTGAGGGGGATTTTCACAATATAGGAGAGATGGTGCGTGACATCACCAAAGAGGCCCTCCAAAACTTTGCATAGGAGAATCAGATTGTGTTGGTGGCCCTCTGAGCACAGATTCAGGAGTTTCAGGTGCGAGATCCTCAAGCTGGTACTCTCTTGACTAGCCTCGCAGTAGGAATAGTTGCAGCTGAGGAATGTTGCACGCTTGAATGACCAACGCAATAGTGCTGCCAGAAGGGGCACTAGTTACAACAAATGAGGCCGATAGGCCTACAATCAGTACATTAAAGGGCATAGGGATCAAAATGGTTGCACTCCCTTGGGAGATGCTCTATGTTCTGCAGGATGGGATTACTGTAGAACTACGGGCTAAGGAGAGCCGCGTGCTGAAGGTGTTGAGCGAACAAAGGATCAACATGGAGTAGTTTTGCTTGCAGTGTGATGAGGTTGTGTCTCAAAAGAAGAAGATGGTGCAGGTAATTGAAGAAGCCTGCGAGATTGTCCCTGAGCTCGCCATCCCAGTAGAAGCACTAGTAGAGGCGCGCATCTAAAGATTAGCAGCAGGGGTGTGTGAGGCACGAGAAGAAATGGCTAAGGTTCAGCTGGAGCTGAACCTTCAGATCACAGAGCTGCGGTTGAAGGCGCAGCCTTCAACTCCTCCAGAGGTAAGGGAACAGCGTGCCAGTGCAATTACATCAAGGTTGGAGGAGATTAGTAGTGCAATAAGGGATTGCAGCAGAATGTTGGAAGAATCATTAGAGGTCCTCACAAATCTGTAGGAGGACCCAAACATAAAGGACTTAGAAACACAGGTGTGTGGGCTACAGCAGCAGTACAAAAATGTCAAAGGGGCCATGTAGACGGTGGACCTCATTCAAAGGCTCGCGTGAATGCAACAAGCGAAAGCGCTTAAAGAGCAAGTAGACGCAGCGCGACACAAAGAAGCCGTTTTGAAGGCACGTTCTCAGTCTTGGATTGGTGACGCCTTCATAATCATAGCAACAATTGAAGGCAAGCTCGCATAGATGCAAGGGAAGTAGGAAGAGATACAGGGGAGCAGCTCCAACACCGTGGTCTCGGAACAACACGTAAAAGAGATACAACAGGTAGCCACTCAGTGCGTTGCCGACCTTGTTATAGTCTGAGTAGAGTTGGGAGGTCTCCGCTCAAAGATCTCCACACCGACTGAGTGACTCGAGGGTGAGTCATGATGTTTGTGTTAGGGGCCTGTTGGGTGTGGCATCCCCCCAAGGAAATTTTTGGGGCCTAAAGCCCAAGTTTTGACTAAGTCCATTGTAAAGACTCCACGATTTGTGGGCGCGGAGCGTGAAGTTGTAATAGAGTCATAGGGTTGTCTGCCCTTACTTTTGTAAATGTAGTGTCAGTTTGAGAGATCTACCCATGGTCTGCGGAAAATGGGATTTTATAAATAGAGCAAGGCTCTAACTGTAAGGAGACATATGGGACAAGGATAGAAGGAAATCATCCATGAAGCATTGAGTTGAAGTATAAAGTTATGTCTTTGGGTCGTAGAGTAGGAGAAGGCTCTGCAGCTGAGTGCGTAGAGGCCTAGTAGTCTGCAGATGAGTGCGTGGACCCCTGCAGTTGAGTGACTAGGGCAGGTTGAGTCTGTAACCATTGGAAGCATTAATAAAGAGAAGTTTTACAATATTTTTGTGTGTCTTTTCCTATTTTATGCATTGAAGTATATTGGGTATGAATTGCAAGTTAAATGTTTATTTACTGTGCAAACTTATATAAAGGTGCTGAGTAAGTGAATATAATATATGGTATTTGTTTATGCGAAGATAACTAACTGTTATAAGAAGATAAGTAAGATCCATGGTGTGACTTGGGGAAATTGTGCAGATTGCTGCTCCAGCGGTGCAAAAGACCCACAGCCCCTGGTTAGGGTTGCACGAAGGCAAATATAATAGGGTGCGAAGGCCCCGTAGGTCATGGAAGTGCGCGAAGTAACCTGTGCGAAAGTATTCACAGTTGGACTAAATCAACCCCTCAGACATCTCAAGGGTCCGTAAACCTGGTTCTAGCATCACCCCATACTGCTTCGGGTGAGACCTTCGTTCGCGCTCCACAAACCGTTGCCGAAAGGGCTAGTAGTACAGGGATTTGTTTGGCTAATTAACTTTGAACATGGGTCAGGCCCCAACAAGACAAGAAACGGTTCTGTTGCAGGGACTGAAATCTGCATAGAGATGTCTGATGTCGTATCATTAGAATCCAGCTAAGAAACAAATTGAAGGTTGGTTGGACGGGAGAATTCACGAGTTCGTGGCACAGGACAACAAGAATCCATGACTATCAAAAGAAGAGTAGTTAGACTGCTACCTGTACACAATTTTCTTCGCATATTTCCCTACAGAGCTGTACGAGTGGATCGCGAAGTTAGCATATAGCCAAGGAGTTGCGAGCTCGAAAGCCCTATTGTGTGGACCCCATAGTTGGTGCATAAATTGGAAGCATCGAAGGATAAGATCATGTGCACTATTGATCACTGTCTCGATCAAATTATAGGAGGATTCATTACTAAGTTCACGGTAGATACTTCAGTCAGCTATTGTGAGGCAGAGCGACGCTTCCTCAAAGGACAACAGGTAAGTACGTTAAGTCTCTGAAGACTTGGATTAAAATGATACTCTGTGAAAAGAGGATTATGCGAATACATTGATGTTTGTAGCTACGGGAAGTGGGATAATTTACAGAAACGAAGGTAGTGAAGAATTAGAAACTAGCCCCTTGATTTCACCTCCGTGAGTGGATGAGCAAGAGCTCGCGAATGTCTCACCAAGAAGTGAGATCAATTTGATAAGGCAGAGGATTCCATGCATACCACCTCCACCCACACCACCACCAACTTCACCACCTACACCCCCAACTCGCCCATACCACCTCCGCCACCACCACGAGTCAATATGGCAAGCACGATAAAGTTGTCGGTGTTCAAGGGAGTAGGAAATGAAGATCCAGACTAGTTTTGGTTCATGATAAAAGCTGTATGGGAAGCGTAGGGAGTTACAGATGACAATATAAATAAAGCAACATTGGTCAACGCTCTGCAGGATCGCGCGCTGACTTGGTATATTAAGCATTCTAATGACAATTCGAATGTGGGGATCACGGATATCCAAATTGCGCTAAACAGATAATTTAGCAGGCCAAAGTCAGAGGCGCAGTCGATCATTAGGTTCAAGGAGATCACGATGCTACCAGGCGAGACCCCGTGGGAATTATATCAGAGACTGAATTGCACGATTTGCGAAGCTAATATGACTTTGATGGATGGACAACATCGCGAATGGTTTGTAGCATCGCTAACACTGCATTTGAGGAATGCGTTGTCACAACAAAGGTTAAAAACTCAGGCAGAGGCCTTGGAGATCGTGATGAGACTGCATGAGACCTTGATATAGGATCCTAACTTGGGAGTTTAGCAGATCCACACGCAATTGAAAAACTTATGCCTTGAGATGCAGAGTCTAAAACAGGACAGGATAGCTCGCCCGGAAGTGCGCAAAGAGGTATGGTGTGTTAAATGTAAGGGTTAGGGTCATGACAAGGACCACTACCCAGTGTTCGTGAATTACCTCGCGGGAGGAGGACCGATGTCGTTAAGACCAAAGGCACAAGCAGGACCTAGCACGATGCCTATTTTGTGGTGTGCGATTTGTCAAATAGGAGGAAAGCATGCTACAGACAACTGCCATTTGTTGCAGAAGTACACACAGAATTCACAACAGTTGTTTTGTAATTTCTGTAGATCGGTGGGACATGATGAGCGCACCTGTAGAAGCTATGAGCTGATGATGGATAGGACTCCTACCTATAGAGTTTAGGCCGAAACACGGCCCCTTGACCAGAACATAGGAGTGGCACAAACCAGATTTTAGGGGTGCAGATGAGGCTGAGGTGGAGGAGGACCAGGAAGAGCTCACGGACAGCTAATATGTTACAATTGCAGGGGCCAGGACATTATGCCCATGATTGTACGAATCCAACACGTCCATCATGTTTTTATTGTACCTTGTTTGATCATGAGATGGAGGATTGTCTAACACTGAGAGCGAGGCTGCGTGACAAGGGAGTGCTCCAACCTCCCCTAACTCAGAACCTGCAAATGATGAGGTCTGAGCTGCGTGAGGAAGACCCTAACATGAACATTGTGCTTCAAAGTGGAATTATGATAGGGGATGATAAGGGCAAGTAGCCTAAAGATAGTACTTGGGTTCGCAAGGTTCCGACAAAAGAACCTGAGTTTGATTTGCAGCATGCTAAGGAAACCTTCATGGAAGCTAGGAAGAGCTTTGTTGATGCCTCCACTTCAGGAAGCAAAGATAGACTAGAGCCAGAAATGGACCCATCAATGCTCACGACGTTCCTAGAAACATGCATGAAGCTACTACGTGACAACAAGGCTGTAAAGGGATTGTAGGAACTCATAAATAGATGCGTTGGGACCGTGCCAGGAGAACCCCGCGTAGTCCGGAAGATTGGAAAGCATGTGATGAGGACGGGAAGAGAAATGAGATTGACTGCACAGATTGGAGAATATGAGATGGACCAAGTGATTATGGATTTAGGATCAGATGCAAACATTCTGTTTAAGCAAACATGGGAGCACATGGGAAGGCATACGCTACAATGGTCTCCTATCCAGCTGCAAATGGTGAACCAGCAAAAGATCATACCTATGGGGAGATTGCAGGGAATCACCGTGGATATTGAAGGAGCAAGCGCGCTAGCAGATTTTGAAGTGATAGAGATTGTTGATGACAACAATCCTTACCCTGCGCTTTTAGGAATAGATTGGGCCACTGACATGAACGAGGAGATAAATCTGAAGAAGCAAGATAATTTTTGAGAAAAAGTCTCTGTGCGTAGTACTACCTTTGGACCGTGCATAAGGATCACGCTACACGAAGCTAGTGGGTGACTATGAAAGCAACGAAGACTTAGACTGCATCTACAAGATAACCATGCGAGAGCAAGACTAGGTAAATCCCACCGTGGATGGACGAATCTCATGGGAGTGCGAAAGCTCCTGTACATCGGATTCAGATGAAGAGATAGAGCAATGACAGAGCCAGTTACATGAGGTAACCACGCTGAACTGCAACATGATGACAAGATCATTGTGTTGTGTATCAACGTAAGTAAGGGATCTGCCTACTTATGATGGGTTAAGCGAGGTAGATGCCTTCCTGAACAGATTTGAAAGAGGTACCAGAACAACAATGTTTCGAGGCTTTGAAATGGGTACTACGTGATACACCCGCGATATGGTGGGGTACGCACCAACGAAGCTTTGAGGACTGGCACGAATGTAGGAGAATGATGCACATGCATTTTGAGAAGCCCCAGATGCAACTAGCAAACAAGAATGATGGATGGGATGATCCTCGCACGCATCTGTCCAGGTGGGTATAGGCATATGGTAAACAACCTATGCGGATGCACATGGATTTCACCTTTGGGAGCATGGTCAATAAGCAGGTGGTGGCGAGACAATTGCGTGAATGATCCCTCCAGTTGGGACAACGAAGTGTGGAAAGAACGAGTGTACAAAAGACTACCCACGCATAAGCCTTTAACGAAGTATGTGAAGCACTGAAAAAGGTATATAATGTGCAGTGGAGTGATTAGGACCTACACATACCAGCAATTCTATGCCCTTATAGGACAACGTGCAAGAAATTGATGAGGTATACACCTCCTACATTGGCATATGGAGAAAACACTATAGTTCCAATAGAGCACAGTATGCCTAGTCCGCGCATAGCAGCGCTGGTAGATATGACGGTTCGCGGAGCCTTGGAAGAAGGGATCGCGCAGCTAACCGAAGCAGAATGCTTGGGACCTGAGGAAGAAATCTGACATGGTGATCTTAGGCTCCAAGAACTCATGAAAGAAAGGGTGCGATTAAGGGAGAAAAGCACTTTGATAGAAGTGGAAGTCAACAAGCTTGAGGAAGAAATAAAGAATGATTTTCTCGATAAGAAAACCAAGGTTATAAAACAAGGTGTGCACGGTTACGTTGACGAATTTGGGGACTACCACCGAGAGTTGATTAGTTTGATTCCTTGGATTGGACCATATATTACTAGAAGGATCACCCATGGTGGTGTGATGCAAAGAGTAAAGAGTGCGATGTAGACATTAAAAATAAAAGGAGGATTTGCTCCAGGAAGAGTGCCAGATGACTGGTTGGAACCCTATACAAGTGGCACGACAACTTGCCTCGCCATCTGAAGTACATTCTTAGTGCTCCCGATAGTTGAAAGGAGGCGTGGGACTATAAACTACTCTACCTGAGAGCTGCATGATGTTAGGGTTGCGCATAGGAGCAAAGTGTCACAATGTCTGTGATCGCGCAAGGGGGGCTACGCTTTTGCGTGGGTTGGCTGGAAAGTGACCATTGTAGTCGCTATTGACGATGTGATACTTGACTTGATAACAAATGGAGGGGGCGGTAGGCATTTAAGATGAGCTTTATGGGCAAGATTTGGGAAAATCTGATGCTAAGGGAGCATTAATGGACTGGATTTTGGGGGAACAATGGAATTCAAATTCAAAAGGTGCTATATAATACAAAGGGCTGTCTGGTAAACAACACTTGGTCATTTGCGAATTGATTTGTCGTACACCTCGAGTATTCTGAACTGAGACCTATTTGTCCCGTGGAGAGCATTGGCTGAGTCCCTAATTGAACGATGGAGAGATTTCTGGACGAACAAGATGGAAGCGTTTGAAGGAGCCATGGAAATCACAAAAATGACCTCCGAAGAAGCCACGCAGGCCACGACCATAGAAGATGCCCCTGAGAGCATCAAGATTGTTGCGGAAATCCCTAAATCATTGCGCACATCGAGATCAATGAAAGACAAACAACTAATGATTCTGGTGCATGTGTCCCCTCGAAACTCACTGCGAACTTGATTAACAATGGAGGAAAATGGGAAAGTGGTTAACCTGGAAACTGATGAGGAGGAAGAAGACCTGGAGGATACCATAATTGAAGAGGATGCGGACGAGGGCATGGAGGAAGAAACCGAGGACGCGATCCCTCTAAGTAAGCTACTCGAGTATATCCCTCCACAGAAGGGGAAGGCGAAGGTGCCCAAGGACCTCGATGAGAGCAAGAGCTGTCTGTAGACTTCGCTCCTCCCGGATGACATCATCTTTGAAGGAACGCACTTGGGATGGGTGCCGAGATTAAAATTCGAAGACTGGGATCTCGCCGACCATGTGAAATTACCTCACTTGGGGACCATGCACCTCATGAAGCCAAAGAAACACACCGGGGCAGGAGTCATAGAGCTAGAGCCACGCAAGTGGTTACGTAGAGTAAAAAATGTAGCGTTGTTGAACCCAGTCTGGTTGTCACATTACCATTGCTCCCTAGTGACTATCTTCGTCATCAAGCAGCTACTCTGCCTGGTGCATGGTGGGTGTTTATGGCTGGAGGAGCCCATCCCCATCACGGACCACCTAATCCATCGAGTTACCTAACTCTCATGTAAAGGTGAAGACCCCGCAGACATTTCAGAAGGGAAGAGCAGTGATTTGGCCATCGCGGAGGCCATGAAAAAGAAATACAAGCTAGAGAAGAAAAAGAGGGGCTACGTGATCTCCAGTATCAACAAAAAAGCAGTTAGAGTGGCGACTCAGATATTGGCACGTAAGGTCAGACATAAGTGCCACGTGGATGAGGTGTCTGCATGAATGGTGGTACTTACTGAACAATGCATAGAAGGGGTCTAGTTTAACTGGGCTTAATTCTTGTGTAAGGAGTTCCTCGAGAATTGTTGGGAGGCACAGGAAAAGGGAAGATCTTTCCACTATGCATGGCTGCTGCTGTCCATAATGCTGGTGGTTGGGGAATCGCCGGAGGACAACAAGTTCCCCATGATTGCAAGGGATCTCTCGGAGGCCACGAAGTACACTTCACTATGGGCCACTAAGGATGCAAACCAGATCTGTGACAGTAAAATGTTCTGGGTGTTCATGGATATGAACATCAGAATGGGGATTAACCACAAGCTACTGTTATCACCCACCGTCTACAACAGCCTACAAAATTTCGCAGAGTTTAAAGTGTAATTTCATCACATATACCTCAGGGTGCGTAAGGACCCTGCAAAGAAGTGGAACGAACTGCCTTATATAGCCACAAATGATGTGATCCTCGACATACTTGAGGCAAGGCCACTAGAGTAGCACACCCTAGACATCTCTGTGCTAGAAAAGTCTGCTGCATAGAGAAAGAAGGAGGAGGCAAAACTGCGCATGGTGCAGTTGGCAAAAAAGAGAAGGAAAGAAGCAACAGCAGCGAAGGCGCAAGAGACATGGGATGCTGCATAGACAATAGCAGAACAACAAAATGCCACAGCAGTAGCACATAAGGCAACAAAGAAGGCGCGCGAGGGCCAGAAGTCGACTTCGCCTGAGTAAGAGAAAGAGATGGAAATAGAGGTAGACGAGGGTAGCACAGACCCACAAACAACATCAACAAATTGAAGCGCTAGCACCTGAGCGAGCGGATGGTGCCGTGCAAGAAGGTAAAAGCGTCTAAGTTGTCTATCGACCTAATCACCCTTACTAAGGGGGATCTACACGATATATGAGAGATGGTGCACGACGTCACCATAAAGGCCCTCTAGAACTTTGCGGAGGAGAATTAGATTATGTTGGGGGCCCTCTGAGCACAGATTTAGGAGTTTCAGGTGCGCGATCCTCAGGCTAGTACTATCTTCACTAGCCTCGTAATAGGAATAGCCGCAGCCGAGGAAATGTTACACGCTCGAATGACCAACACAATAGTGCCGCCAGAAGGGGCACTGGTTACAACAAATGAGCCCGACAGGCCTACGATCAGTACATTAAAAGGCATAGGGATCAACATAGTTGCGCTCCCTTGGAAGATTCTCTATGTTCTCAAGATGGGATTACTGCAAAACTAAGGGCTAAGGAGAGCCGCACGCTGCAGGTGTTGAGCGAATAAAGGATCAACATGGAGAAGTTTTCCTTGCAGTGCGACGAGGTCATGTCTTAGAACAGGGAGATGGTGTAGGTAATTGAAGAAGCCTACGAGATGTTCCCTAAGCTAGCCAACCCAGCAGAAGCACGAACATAGGCGCGCATCTAGAGATTGGCAGCAGGGGTGTGTGAGGCACGAGAAGAAATGGCTAAGGTTCAGCTAGAGCTGAACCTTCAGATAGCAGAACTGTGGTTGAAGGCGCAGCCTTCAACTCCTCCAAATGTAAGGGAACAGCGTGCCAGCACCATTACATCAGGGTTGGAGGAGATCAGTAGTGTAGTAAGGGACTACACCAAAATGTTGGAAGAATCATTCGAGGTCCTCACAAATTTGCAGGAGGAACTGAACATACAACACTTAGAAATAGAGGTACATGAGCTATAGCAGTAGTATGACAACGTCAAAGGGACCACACAGATGGTGGACCTCACTCAGAGGCTCGCGCGAATGCAACAAGCCAAAGTGCATAAAGAGCAAGTAGATGCAGTGTGACACAAAAAAGCAGTTTTGAAGGGACATTTTTAGCCTTGGATCGATGAAGCCTTCGTAATCACAGCAAGAATTGAAGGCAAGCTCACGCAGATGCAGGGGATGCAGGAATAGATATAGGGGAGTAGCTCCGACACCGTGTTCTTGGAACAATGCGTATGAGAGATACAGCAGGCAGCTGCTTAGTGCGTTGTTGACCTTGCAGCAGTCTGAGTAGAGTTGGGAGGTCTCTGCATGAGGATCTCCGCACCGACAGAGTGACTCGAGGGCGAGTCACAATGTTTTTGTTGGGGACCTGTTGGGCGTGGGATCCCCCCAAGGCAAGTTTTGGGGCTTAAAGCCCAAGTTTTGACTAAGTCCATTGTAAAGACTCCGTGGGTGTGGAGAGCGAAGTTGTAATAGAGTCATAGGGTTGTCCACCCTTACCTTTGTAAATGTAGTGTCAGTTTGAGAGATCTACCCATGGTCCACGGACCATGGGATTGTATAAATAGAGCGAGGCTCTAAGTGTAAAGAGACATCTGGGACAAGGATAGAAGGAAATAAATCCATGAAGCATTGAGTTTAAGTATAGATTTGTGTCTTTGGGTCGTAGAGTAGGAGAAGGCTCTGCAGCTCAGTGTGCAGAGACCTAGTAGTCCGCAGCTGGGTGTGCGGACCCCTGCAGCTGAGTGCATAGGGCAGGTTGAGCTTGTAACCTTTGGAAGCATTAATAAAGCGAAGTTTTACCATATTTCTATGTATCTTCTCTTATTTTGGATTGCAGGTTTCTGTGGAGTGGTTTTTGAGAGATAGAATTCGGATAATCCACAGTGTTCATCTTTTTTCTGTCGACGTTTCGAGTCTAGAGCAAGACTCATCATCAGGACTTGTTATACAGAGAAGAGGAAAATGATTGTGATAAATATGGTAAAGGATGATAGCTAGGATGATTTAGCCGACCATTGATCATTTAATAATTTATTAAATTTTTATTATTTAACCCATTATCTGAAAAACCCTAAACCTAGTTTTACTTCTGTATAGGTGAATGATGATGTTTTACTAATATTAATAATTGGATTTTAATTAACCTGGCTTAATTTTGATTTGGAATGTTGTATATTGTATAATTAATAAGTTTTTATATTTTGTAATTTATATAGATCTAGGTTGCTTTAATTTGTAAAGTCCTATTTTGTTTTATTAATTGGATGCCTATTATTAACTACAATTAATACTTCTAGGTTTTATATATTAGGTTTATTAGTTTAGATTTAATAGTCCACTTAACCTAGAAGTATATTTTTTTTTTAATGAAATGTATAATTGTAATTGTATAGTTATATGATGTTTAATCAATATGGTATTATATTGTTTTCTAATTAAATTGTTTAATAATTTTTAATATATTAAGTTTTGAATTGTTTTATTAATCTAGTCTAAATTGTTTTATTAATTAAGTCTATAATGGATATTATATAAATTTTGTATTGTATATAATATATATAATATTGTTTATAGTTTTGTATTGTATATATAATATTTAATATTTAATATATTAAGTTTGATATTGTTTTTATTAATCTAGTCTAAATTGTTTTATTAATCAAGTCTATAATGAATTTTGTATAAATAATTGAGTTTTGTATTGTATAGATATCTTGTTGTTTGATTATTATAGTCTTATTTTTATTTTTAATTTAGATGCCTATTGTTAAATAACTGAGGTTAATACTTATAGGTTTTATATATTAGTTTTATTAGTTAAGATTCAATAGTTTAATTTAACCTAGCTATATATTACAATGAATTGTATAATTATTGAAGATTTATATAGTTAAATGATGTTTTAATTAATTGATATAGTTGTATAATGTCTTATCAATTATGTACCTTATTGTTTAATTAGTAAAGTTAATATATTATATTAGGTTTTATAATGTTTTATTAATCTAGCCCTATTTGTTTGATTGACCTAGATATAAATAGATTTATTATTTAATTTAATTTCAGATATGCAATTTATTAGGAAACCTTGAATTCTAGACTGGACATATTATTTATTATTAAAGATAAGCTTAGGCAGCTACAGGCCAGCGATTCTAACGGAAGCAGGAAAATTAAGGATAAGAGAGGGGAAATTTAAGAAAAGGAAATATGGGAGGGAGAAGGGGGGTGTGGGGGGTGGGAGGGATAACTTTTTTTAAGCAGAGAATTCCAATTTTTACTAATGTCCCAGCCTCCATCCCTATTAAGGTTACTGGGGTGTTTTATGATTTCAATGGCTTCACGAATTTTCCTCTTGAAATGGTGCTCCTCCTTAGCAATGATTTTGGTATCTTCGAGGCATATGTGATGGTTGGTTTTTCCTACATGCTCAGCTAAGGCAGAAGAGCGAGTTCTTTCTTTACGGATGTCAGCGCTATGTTCTTTTAGTCTTATCTTTACAGACCTGCCAGTTTCCCCTATATATTGTTTTCCACATGAGCAGTTTATGACATAAACACCTTTCCCTTGAAGTTGATCCTGGTTGTCTTTAACAGATTTCATATTTTGTTTGATGGTTGACAGGGGTTTGAATGAAGTTTTGATGTCTTTGTTCTTGAGAATTTTGGATATCTTGTCCGTGACACCTTGAATGTATGGGAGGTAGGCGTTGGAGGTTACAGGGTTTATTGTTTTGTTTTTGTTGATCCGAGTCTTTGCCTTATTAATGGCTTTGAGGATATTTTTGCTATTGTATCCTAGGTTGGTGAAAATTCTTTTCAGGTATGTAATTTCTTCATCAGTGTGGTTATCATCAGAAATTCTACAAGCCCTAGTGAAGAGGGTCTGTAGAACACCCATTTTTTGAGCTGGGTGGTGATGTGAGTCAGCATGGAGGTAGTTGTCGGTATGAGCTTTCTTTCTGAAAACTTTATGACCTATGGAACCATCTTTGTTTCTGATGAGAAGAATGTCAAGGAAAGGTATGCAATTGTTCTCTTCTACTTCCATTGTAAACTGGATGTCCTCGGATATGCTATTGAGATGATTTAAGAAGTTCTTGAGTTCTTTCTCTCCATGAGGCCAGTTGACACTGGTGTCATCTACAAACCTGGCCCAGAACTTGGGTTTTAAGGGGTATGACTCAAGGGCCTTGGTTTCAAATTTTTCCATGAAGAGATTGGCGACAATAGGGGAGAGAGGGGATCCCATAGCAACACCCGAAGTTTGTTCAAAGATTTCACCGTGGAAGGAGAAAAAGGTTGAGCGGAGACAAATTTCAGCTAACTTTGCAGTTTGGGGGTCAGCTACTTCTTTGATTACTTGGATAGCTTGATCCAGGGGGATTTTGGTGAAGAGTTGGACTACGTCAAAGCTAACCAGCTTGTCTTCAGGATCTAAGGTTGTATTTTTAATGAAATTGACAAATTGATTGGAATCTTTGATGTAAGAGCTGGTTTTGCCCACTAGTGGGGCTAAGATGCCAGCAACATATTTTGCTAGCTCATAAGTGGGAGAGCCTATAGTGTTGACTATAGGTCTTAAAGGAACATCTTTTTTATGCACTTTAGGGGCTCCATAAATCCTGGGAGTGATTTCACTATCAGGGGTGAGGCGCTTTTTTAGTTTATCATCAAGATTGGTTTCTTTAATGGCTTTCTTTACTAGCCTAGTAATTTTAGAGATGGGGTTTTCTTCAAGTTTTTTGTAGCTCCCACTATTATATAAGTGGTCTTTCATCTTGCTTACATAATCCTCATGATTCATAACGACAGTGGCGCCACCCTTGTCTGCTTTTAGAATGACAATGTCCTTGTTATTTCTTAGACTCTTTATGGCTTTGAGCTGTTCAGGGTTTAGGTTTCTCTTGGGAGGTTTAGCTTTTCTAAGGATGACAGTGCATTCTTGCCTAATAAGCTCCTTGTCTTCACTGCTGAGAGTCTTGATTCCATCCTCTAAGCTGCAAATAATTTCTTCATTAGGGATTCTGCTGGGGGCTAAGGCGAAATTAAGACCTTTGTTAAGGACCTCGGTTTCTTCCTTATTTAGTTCATATGACGAGATATTAACTACTTTCCTGTTTCTGGATTTCTTATCAATGTTTTCCGAGCTGTTTGCTATTGTATTATGGATAGCAACGCTATTCCTCTGGTTGTTTGTAGTTGAGGAATCGATGCTGCAGGGTTCGGTGTCGGCATTGCTCTTATCAATGACAGCTATAGTCTGAGGGACGCTCTGCGCAGTCAAGCCTTTTACCTGGATTGCGGTTGCGTGATCCAATATTCCTCCAGCGTGAGCGATGCTAATACTTTCAATTGATGTTACTGTTTCTGAGCTGCTCCCTTCCGTGGATGATATCAGAGGATGCTAATACTTTCAATTGAAGTATATTGGGTATGAATTGCAAGTTTACTGTTTATTTATTGTGCGAACTTATATAAAGGTGCTGAGTAAGTGAATATAATGTAAGGTATCTGTTTATGTGAAGATAACTAACTGTTATAAGAAGATAAGTAAGATCCATGGTGTGACTTGGGGAAATAGTGCAAATCCCTGCTCCAGTGGCATGAAAGACCCACAACCCCTGGTTAGGGCTGCACAAAGGCAAATATAATAGGGCGCGAAGGCCCTGAAGGTCATGGAAGTGCGTGAAGTAACTTGCGCGAAAGTATTCATAGTTGGAATAAATCAACCCCTCAGACATCTTAAGGGTGTTGAAACCTGGTTCTAGCATCCCCCTATACTGCTTCGGGTGAGACCTCAGGCTGTGCTCCGCGGACTGTTACCGAAAGGTCCAGTAGTACAGGGATTTGTTTGGCTAATTAACTCTGAACCTGGGTTAGGCCCCAACAAGCCAACATAAGCTAAGAAGAGCTTCCCTGAGGTCTCCACCTTAGGAAGCAAGGATAAGCTTGATTAGGAGATGGACCCCTCTATGCTCACAACTTTCTTGGAGACCTGTACAAAGTTATTGTGCGATAGTAAGGTTGTGAAAGGGTTGCAAGAGCTCATCAATAGATGCACTGGAACTGCGCCAGGTGAGCCACCCATAGTACGAAATATTGGCAAGCATAAGACAAGGATGGGATGGGAGATGAGACTGACTGCGCAAATGGGAGAGTATGAAATGGATCAGGTCATTTTGGACTTGGGGTTAGATGTGAATGTCCTACCAAAGAAAACTTGGGAATGGATGGGAAGACCTACACTGCAATGGTCTCCGATTCAGCTAAGGATGTCGAATCAGCAGAAGATCATTCCCATGGGGTGGCTACAGGGGGTGACTATGGATATTGAAGACGCGAGCACGTTGGCTGACTTTGAAGTAATAGAGATAGTGGATGACAACAATCCCCATCATGCGCTCCTAGGAATTGACTGGGCTACCGATATCAACGGGTAATTAATCTAAATAAGTGGAAGATGATTTTTGAGAAGAAATCACTGTGTGTAATAATACCCCTAAATATGGCTGAAGGATCACGCTATACGGAACCAATCCACTATTATGAAATTGATGACGATCTGCACTGTATCTATAAGATAAAAGTGCAAGACCAAGATTGGGTGAATCCCACCACGGAGGGATGGATTACTTGGGATCGTGAGAGTTCCTGCACTTCCGACTCCAATGAAGAGATAGAACGCTGGCAGAATCAGTTACATGAGGTAACTACACTAAATTGCCAGCTTGCACCTGATGCTGGATACCTGTTGAAGTTACCAGATCATGCTCAATCTCAAGAACTATCTGTTTTGTGTTCCTTTTGGGAACTTGGTTGGACATGTGGTTTGCAGACAAGGACTGATGGTAGATCCTGCAAAGATAGCGATGATATTGAACCTAGAAGCACTGAGGAGTGTGAAGTAGTTGCATGCTACTCAGGGACATACGGGATATTACGGAAAGTTTATCAAAGGCTACACCTAGATCACCATGCCTATGGAGAAATTGTTGAAGAAGGATGTCACGTTCTACTGTAACGATGACTGTAGGAAGAGCGTAGATATATTGAAATGAAATATGGTCATCGTGCCAATCCTAGTCTTCCCGGATTGGAAGAAAGAGTTTCATGTACATGTCAATGTGTCATGTATAGCACTAGGAGAATTACTGACACAGGCTGGTGGAGAAGGCTTGGACCATCCTATCACGTTCGCAAGTCAAAGACTATCCAAAGTGGAGAAGAACAATTCCACCACTGAGCGCAAAGGGCTATCTATGGTGTATGTGCTCCAAAAGTATAGGAACTACTTACTAGGAGGCCATTCTAAGATGTATACAAATCACTCCATGCTAAAGTACCTGGTCAATAAGCCTCTATTGGGGGGGAGAATTTGCAGGTGGCTCTTATTATGCCAGAAGTATGATTTTGAAGTGGTTGTGAAGCCTGGACAATTGAACATGGGAGTAGACCATCTGTCGTGCATCGAAAAATGGGAGGAACCTACTAACTTGGAAGAAGGATTGCCTGACATGCAGCTATTTGCAGTGCATGTCGCGGATGGTCATTTTGAAGATATCATACATTTCCTAACAACAAGAACTGCACCGGAAGGATACACTGCATTGCTGGGTATCTGTACAAAATGGGGACTGATGAGATATTGTGATGGTATGTACCTGAGTTCGAAAGAAGTAGCATCCTTGCGGACACCCATGGGGGCACTGTGTGGGGATATTATGTAGGAAGATGAACTACGCAGAAGATTCTACGTGCAGGGTTGTGGTTGCCTACCCTTCATCAGAACTCAAAATCATATTGCAAGGCATGTGATGTGTGTCAAAGGACTGGAAGGCCATCACAGAGGGATGAGATGCCTTTGAATCCACAGATGACGTTGCAACCCTTTGAGAAGTGGGCGATATATTTTGTGGGACCTATTCAGACACAAGGAAATATGGGAGCAAGGTATATTATCACAGGGGCAGAGTATTTGACTCGTTGAGCAGAGGCATAGCCTGTGAAGGATTGCATAGGTGTGACCACTGCAAAGTTACTCTTTGAGCACGTATTGATGCAATTTGGATGTTTGAAGATCATGATGAGTGATTGTGGCATCCACTTCCTCAATGAGACAATCAACACACTGATGGAGGAATTTCAGGTATACCACCAGAAGAGAACACCTTATCACCCACAGGATAACGGGACAATCGAGGCATTCAACAAAATGCTTGAAAATGCACTGAACAAGGTTTGTAATGGTTAGCGAAATGATTGGGACTTACACATACCTACAATATTATGGGCTTATCGAATGATATGCAGGAAGTTGACTGGACAAACCCCATTTAGGCTTGTCTATGGGGTTGAAGTGGTAATGCCTATGGAGTATATCATGCATAGTCTGCGCATAGCAGCTCTCACAAGTATGATAGATCGTGGAGCCCTAGAAGAGAGGCTCGCCCAGCTGGATGAACTAGAGGAAGAAATATTTTTAGCTGGATTTCGCCAATAGGTCCAAAAGTAACATGAGAAGGCATGGCATGATCAACACATTAAGCTATGCACATTTAAGGTAAATGACCTGGTTTTTCTATATGATAGTAAGTTTGATAAATTTCCAGGGAAATTTAGGATGCACTGGTTAGGGCCCTATGTCATTAAGGAAATTACCGATGGAGGAGCGGTACAGCTGGTCAAATTAAATGGAGAACCCTTCCCAGGAAAGGTGAATGGTAGTCACTTGAATCCATACACTGGCAGTCTGGCCATGTGACTAGATGAAGGTAGCACAATCTTAGTGCTCCAGGCAGCTGAAAGGAGGCGTGGGACTATAAACTACACTGCCCGGGTTGGGGAGCTGCGCGATTGGAAGATGGTGCAAAGCAAGGAAGTGTCACTGGGTCTGTGACAATGTGGAGGGAGCTGCGCTACCCAAGGAGAAATCGTGCAAGTTGGCCGAAAAGTGACCGTTATGGTCACTGTTCATGACAAAACGGCAAAAGTGATGCCAAATGGAGTGGGTTGCAGACATTTAAGATGAAATTTATGGCTTAGATCCTTGAAAATCTACCACCAATCTGGAATTAATGAACCGATTTTGGGGGGAACAATTGGATTTGAATTCAAAATTCCCTATAAATTACAAGTGGTTGTCCAATGAAAAACACTTGGCATTTTGAGAATTGAGTTGTTGCACTCTCAGGTGCACATGAATAGTGAATTCTTGTAAGATCCGATAGCGAGTCTGGCATTTGAAAAATTGTCAAAGGAGACACATGAACTAGTGAATAACATCATGTTGACACACGCAGAAGCTATGAACACTGCAGAAGTGGCAACCATGGAGAATTTGCAAGAAATTGATATGGAGGCCAAAGTAGCTGCTCCAGAAGTAGCTGCCCCAAAAGTGGCTGAAGTATTGGCGGAGGTCCCTAAATCCCCGAGAATGTCGAGACTGAAGCCAGCCCCAACCAAGGAAACCAGGAAAGATAAGAAGGGCAAGTAGCCTACCATACTAGTGCCCGCATCGCCAAGGAGAAACCCACCAAAGCCCACTTCCCAAAAGAAAGGCAAGGCTATAAACCTAGAAGCAGAGGTGGAGAAGATCGAAGACATCCCGATGGACAATGAGGATGTGGGAGTGGAAGTAGGGGTGGTTGAAGCCCAGTGTATGGACCCCATTACACAATTTCCAGAGTATGTCCCTCTGCACAAGCCTAAATCCAAGCTCTCAAAGGACATCAATGAGAGTAAGACTCCCCTACAAACCCCTCTGCTATCGGATGAAATTGCTTTCGACGATCCACATCTGGCATGGGTGCCAATACTGAAGCTTGAAGATTGGGACTTGGTGGACCACGAAAAGTTCCCACACCTGGCAATCGAGTAGCTAAAGCGCCACGTCATAGACACAAATATGGGAATGACAACATTGGAGCCGCAGATGTGGCTCAAGGGGGTAGGGAAGGCAGGATTTCTCAACCTGCTCTGGGTATCGCACTATAACCACACCCCGGTGACAGTTTTAGTCATCAAGAAGTTGTTGTGCTTGGTGCATGATGGGTGTTTATGGATAGAGGAGCCGATACCCATCACAAATATGTTGATTTACCACGTAACATGTCTGTTGTATATAGGTGAGAATCCAGCAATGATCTTTGCTGGCAAGGGTGGTGAGTAGGCTCTCGCAGAATCAATGAAGGAGAAATTCAATTTGGTGAAGAATTCATGCGGGTACGCTATCTTTAGCATCTGCAAACCCACTGTGAAGGTGGAAACACGTATCCTGGCAGGGAAGGTGATACGGAAGTACCGCACCGATGAGGTGTCGGCATCTATCATCGCGCTCACACAATAGTGCGCGGAAGGAGTCTAGTTTAATTGGTCGGACTACCTTCACGGAGAGTTCCAGGCGAACTCCAGCAAAGCACAAGAGAAAAGCAAGACATTCCACTATGTGTGGCTCTTGTTGTTGATTGTGCTGGTAGCGTGGGAGCTACCAGAGGAGATCTAGTTCCCTTTAGTCGTGCCAAACCTTCCTGAAGCAGTGAAGTACGCTTCGTTGTGTACGGCCAAGGACGTGTAGCTAGTTCGGGTCAGCAAGATTTTTTGGATGTTGATGGAAATGAATATTAGAATGGACATCAACCACAAGCCGCGATTGTCGCCCACGATGTATGCCAACCTGCAAGGCTACGCCGAGTTTAAAGTTGATTTCCATTGAGTATCAATTAGGGCACAGAAGGACCCTGAGCAAAAGTGCTACGACTTGCCATATCTGGCCACAGATGATGCCATTGATGTGGTGCTTGATCAATGGCTGGTGGAGTGGTGCACTATCACGAACTTGGTGGTGGGTTGAAGCAAGTCCATTGCATAGAAGAAGAAGGAGGAGGCCAAGTTGAAGATGGCACAGCTGGTCGAGAAGAGGAAAAAGGAGGCCCTTGAAAAGGCCCAGGCTGAGTAGATAGGAAAGGAGGCAGGAAAACAGACAGGTGGCACAGAGTGGGGCTTTGAAAAAGGTGTGTGGTCACCTTCACTTGAGACCAAGGAAGAAGAAATAGAGCAGCACGACGCGGAACCTCAGTAGACGTCCGCCCGCATTAAGCGCCCAAGAGAGCTGGAGAAGGGAGGGTCTAGAAAGAAATCCAAGGAAACCAATACCTTACAGGACCCTATCACACTGATGGAGGGTGACTTACATGATATTGGTGACATCATCAGAGATGTCACTATGGAGGCCCTACAGCAGTTTGAACAACAACAACAAATCATCCTAGGGGCCATCTAGATCAGGTTGCAAGAGTTGTAGACCTACGCATTTCAAGCTAGTACGGTCTCTACCAGCCTGGCTATCGGCACGTCAGAGGCTACTGATATGTTGCGCACGAAGGCTTCTAGTGTGCTAGTGTTGTGGGATGGAGCACTGACCACAGAAAATGAGGCTGATAGGCCCACTGTCAGCGCCTTGAACGGAGTTGGGTGGAATCTAGCAGTGATTTCATGCAAAGCACTCCACCTCTTGTAGGATGGAGTAATTGCAGAGTTAAGGGCCCGTGAGCACCGTGCCCTTCAGGTGATCAATGAATAGCTAATAAACAATGAACAAATGGACCTACAGAGAAATGATACTAGCACCGCTAAGGCCGAGGTGACCAACCAGAGAAAGAAGATCATGCAGGTCATTGAGGAGGCATGCAGAATGGTCCTAGAGTTGGCCATTCTAGAGGAGGAGCCAGTTAAGGTCCACATCCATAAATTGGCATAGGGGTGCGCGACACTCGGACAGAGATGGTGCGGGTTCAATTGGAGCTGAACTTATAGAGTACAGAGCTCCAGTTGAGGGCCCAGCCTTCAACACTGCAAAAGGTAAAGAAACAGTGGGCGACCACCGTCACAGAAGCAGTCACGACGATGGAGAGTGCAATAGCAAACTACACATAGTTGTTCGAGCAATCGTTTGAGGTCCTGACAAGCTTACAAGAGGACCCAAACATCTAGAAGCTAGAGATAGAAGCATGTGAGCTACAACAACCGTACGATGAATTTAAAGGCACATTGTGAACCGTCGCACTAACACAAAGGCTAGCCAAGCAGCAGGAGGCCATGCAGCTGAAGGAACATGTGGATGCAGTGCTGCACAAGGAAGCAGTGCTAAAGGCGTGACTAACGCCCTGACTGGAGGAAGCTTACACAGTCACAGGAAAATTGAAAGCAAGCTTGCGACTCTACAAGTGATGCAACAAAAGCTTCAGGCTGGCAACGCAGGAGCAGTAACCGAGAAGATAATTGAAGATGTGAAGCAGCCAGAAGCTTAGTGCACGGTCGAGGTTGCAGTCATCTGGGTCAAGCTGGATGGGCTTCGCGCAAAGATCTCCGCACCTACTGAGTGACTCGAGGGTGAGTCATGATGTTTGTGTTGGGGGCCTGTTGGGAGCGGGATCCCCCAAGGGTAGTTTTGGGGCTAAAAGCCCATGTTTAAGTCATTTTTTTAATATAATTGTAAAGACTCCGCATTTTGTGGTCATGGAGTGTGAAGGTGTTATATGTTATAAAGAGTAGTCTGCCCTTAGTTTTGTAAAATAAAGTCAGCTATAAGAGATCTACCCATGGTCTGTGGACCATGGGATTCTATAAAAAGAGCTAAGCTCTAAGTAGCTAGAAGAACATAGGATGACAGAAGATGTAATAGAGTCATAGCTTTGAAGAAAGAAGTCTAAGTCTTGGGTCATAGCGTAGGCAGAGGCTCTACAGCTGAGTGCGTAGAGGCCTAGGGTAGAAGTCCACAACTGAGTGCACGGACCCCTGCAACTGTGTGTGCAGGGCAGACAGAGTTTGTAAATGCTTGGAAGACATTAATAAAGAAAGATATTCTGCAATTTCTGTCTTTGTTCTGTTGATGCAACTCAACATTTTATGTATGAATTTTCTTTATTATGCTTATATGATGTGCGAATGATTGCAATTACATTGAATAATTGAACGCAATTACGAATATCTGTTTGCGCAGTGTTAACTTTAAAGTATTTGATGATATAAGCAAATAACTTAGACTAATTAGGGAATCTGCACTGCACGCTACCATAGTAGTGCGAAAGTACCTGAGCAGTAGGTTAGGGGTGCGTGAAGGTCAATCGTACGCTTTCGTGGAGGTACAGAAGGATGGAATATAGGGCTTGTCTTGTAAGCCCTAGAGCGAAGTGACCTGCATGAAGGTAGGAATAGAGGGAATCAAACGACATCACAACCATCTTAAGGTGCAGAAACTTGGTTCCAACATCCCCTCATACTGCTTCGGGTGAGACTTCGGTCCACGCTCTGCGGGCTGGTGCTGAAAGGGATAGTAGTGTAGGGATTTTTTTGGCTAATTAATGCTAAACCTGGGTCAGGCCCCCTCAAGCCAACCAGTCTGTTTGAATTTTGAAGGCCTATTTTGAAAGAAAGGACCTGAAACTTTATAGGAAAATTCCTTTTATAATCCTATGGGGAGTATGGTTAGCACATAACTTAGTTATTTTTCATAACATGATTCTTCCTACATTCTATACTACATCACAAGACTTCTCGCTATTCCATCTCTATCAGACCCTTATTAATCCTAAAACAATCAGGCAAGTGGGGCAGGTGATGATAGACCTATAGATGCAATCGAAACTAGTTTTTTGGATAAATTAATGAATAAATTCAACTGGCCTACTTATCTGTGATTATAGCCTTTAAATTTGGTATTGTAGTATGGAAAGAATAACATAAATAAATTTGAAGTTTAAACCATAAGGATAAACAAAATCCTATGATTAGGTCTACACCAGAGAGCATGAAATGAAAGAAAATGAGATGTAGAGACTATAGAGTGCTTCAGTAAGGTTTCTTAGATAAGGGTCCCAGATGTATCAAATATTCACACAACATTGATAAATCTGTTAACAAAAGAAACTATGTTGCATAGGTTCACGAACCTTGGGGTGGGGTTCTCAAAGCTGTCCCAAGTTAGTGTCCCCAAGTATCGGATTCAGGTACGAGTTCTTCTAAAACATGCCTAAAATAACCAGGTTCTTCGATTAAGCACTGGGTTCTTCATAACCAAAATTTGGGTTCTTTTGTCTGATTGAGTGTGCCTAACCCTAACAACGGGTGAATGGAACCCCAAAATTGGGAATGTTAGGGCCAATGTTTTTACTGATTTCGTTGTAATTCTTTTCATCTCGACCTTTTTACTTCTTTTTCTGCAGTTTCAACCTAGAGATGGCCACTGTAGATTCATTGTGTAGGCTGAATTTCATTACTATTGTAGCTATGTTAAGGTCATTACTATTGTAGCTATGTAGCTAGAGAGCATGTTGACTGAAGATCTAAGTGATGTTGATCACATGGCTTGAGGAAGCCATTGTTCACTATTTTGAAATTTCCTAGTTCATGTTTAGAGACGCCTTAAGGAAAATTTTGAATGTAGTATGAACGTGGACATATATCACGATTCTTATTAATATGTAAACTTCAATTTTCACTTGATATCAAACTAGAAATTTTGAAATTTAAATGTGAATGTTGAATGTGCAATGATGTGCATGTTTAAATATTTAAAGTTTAAATCATAAATATTTTATTTTCCTTTTTTAAAGTTGGAATATATATATATATATATCTATATATATATATATATATATATATATATATATATATATATATATATATATATATACCCCCAGAAAACCCCACATACCCTATTTCAAAAAGTGACATACCCATTCCAGTCCCCATCCTCAAACCCACGTTTCTTGGAAAGATAGGAAAGAAACCAACAACTTTAGTATAATGGTCTCAAAAGAAGAATAACGCAAATGCAAATTTACTAAGAAACACCTCTTTGGCTGCCCACTTTCAAGCTTTGACAAACAAGATGAAATGGCTTCCTATTACAACATTCGCTGTTATAGCATCTATGGTTACATATGTTGTTACAACATCCATTGTTACAACATTTCCTTCTCAATCCGATGTTATCTATGTTTGTGCCTCTCAATTTTTTTTCTTGATCCCCCAATTGTTGGTGTAGTGTTGGGTGGTAGAAACACCTCTTTGGCTCCCCACTTTCAAGATTTGACAAGCAAGATGAAATAGATTTCTACCCCCTCAATTTTTACAACATTTGCTATTACAAAATTCGATGTTACAACATCTACTATTACAATATCCACTATAATGGTCACTGTTTCAGTAGTTTCAATAGTAGCAATTGTTATAGCATCAACATTTACAGTAGTTTCAACATTCATTAGAGGAAATTTCAGTGTAAAAGTGGCCTCCTAAGAAAACATAATAGAATAATAGTTAAAATAATAAAATAAGAGTTATGAATTTTGGAGGGAAAATAAGAAAACTACATTTTTTTAATTGTATTTTTGGTTTATCTCCTTATAAGTTTACTCAAATTTCAAGTGTGGACACTCATTGGATGCGGAATTAAATATTTCATCCAACGCGTACCCATTATGCATACTTTTGAGAAGACTCACAGTGATAAAAATTGAAGATACATTAAAAAAACATCTTCTCAAAAGTATGCATAATGGGTACTCGTTGGATGTAGAATTTAATTCCGCATCCAACCAGTGTCTACACTTGAAATTTGAGTAAACCTATAAGGAGATAAGCCAAATATACAATAAAAGAAATGGTTTTTCTTATTTTCCCTCCAAAATATTTACATGTAGCTCTATTTAAATTTAAAGGATTTTGATTGGTTTACATATTATGACATGGAAATTAAGTAAAATTTTCATGGGCACTTTTAGGCTAAAATTTCCTCTAATGTTAAACAATAATGAGTGTTACAACATCGGTTGTTATAGCATTTTAAGTAGATTTAACATTGACATGTTGTTATGACATCTGTTGTTACAATATCTGCTATTACAACATCCGTTGTTACAACATCTGTTGTTACAACATATTCTTATCAATATGTTGTTACCTATGTTTGTGCTTCTCAATTTTTTTCTTGATCCCCATGTTGTATATTTGTAGATAGTCCTCAGCTAAAGAACTAAGCCAAAGCATCAATGTGAGGAATTGAGAGGAATTGGTAAGGATAAATATTCTCCCTGAATATTGAATCATCTAATAATAACATAGACATATAGATGGACCTCTATAGTCAACACAAACGTATCCAAGTACAACATAGAAGAAAAAATCTAAATGTTTTGGGACAGTAAATAAAACATATTTTTCAATTTCTAACTCAATAGTGAACACAACTTTGCAGAGGGATGCCACGAAGATTGATACTCAATCTAGCCCTTCCCAATGTCCTATACTATTATCATATATATGCAAAAATAGACTATGAAATTAGAAGAAGACATCAAAAGTACACAATTACTATCATGAACAAAAACCAGAAGCCTTTGATTATATCCAACTTGAAAGTATTTCAACAATATTACAAAAAATTTCTCCAGGTATCAACCCTTTATTATTAGAAAATAAGGTATATATAGAGTGATTTACAAAATATCCTCTCTCTTCAAAGACTTACATATAAGTATTCTCTTTTGTTTTTGAAAAATGAACAATTATATTTCTTTTAAACAATCTAGATTATGGCCAAATTCATCACATTCAGAAGTAACAATAGTTCCATATCCCTCAAAAAATACTCTGACTAGAGACAGAGAAATTTAATAGTTTTATTCTCTAGATTTTATACCTCATTTCCTTATACATTCACCAAAATACCCCATTAATATTTACATATTTTCATAACATGAAAAGACTATTTCTATATGTTAACTAGTCAGTTTCTTCTTATGCATGTTGTTTGATTTATTCAATATCACCACTTCTTCTTACCCCTGTTGGCCTACATCATCAGGTTCACGCTACTAAGCATCTTACTGGACCTCCAATTGTACTATGAACTTCAGAGGGGGCCCTCCCTGCTCGTCGTGTGCTAGTTCATTGTCATATTCCTCCCTGATGCCAAACATTTCCTTCAGAATTGACAAAACCACAATCTCCACCTTTTCTTTCAAATTATCCACCTTTCAGTCGAGATTCACTATCTTTGACATGATTATCTCCGTTGCTGCCTAAAAATTATCCACATCTTTCCTCAATCCTTCCAGCTGACCCAAAATGAGGGTAAAGTGAGACCAAGTTTTAGATACAATTTTCCCTCCGATCCATGAAATAATTTCCTCCACTTCATGTTGGCACACACTAAGGGGATTCTTAGAAGAGTCTCTGATGCCATTCCTAGACAAAGAAGCCATTTCTTCGACACAGTAAGGATGTGCGCTAATCCACAATGCATATTCCTTACATAACCATCTTCTTATAGCCAAAATAAGATCTAGATTGATGATACAAGAGGTCCCTTCATTTTTAATGCTCTTTGGTAGTGGACACCCTACAACCAAATTCATTTTCTTTCCTTCTTTCTCCGAGATGAATTTTTGCGGGACCACCCTTAGGCGATCCTCCTCTAGCTTAGAGAACACAATTCATTCACTACATCTCTTCCTTAAATATTGGCTTATGAACTCCCAACTATCCTTAATACTATATTGATTCCTCTTAATTATCCATCATAAGATGAGATCCAGCTTATCGCAAGGACTCCCGCCGCAAAACAGATGTGCCAAGGAGTAAATTTAGTAATTAATCATCTTGTTAGATAGTTCACCCTTCTCCATATTCTTCTATCCTTTTCCACTTATAAATTTTCACGGGATGTGACACTTGGAAGATGTGTTATTGTCCTCCCTAAGTTCACCTTGCTCCAGGATGAAAACTCGATTAGCTTATTCATCCACCAACATATTATTTTCCCTTTTAATATGATAAAATTCTATGTTTTCAAACTTTTCCAACGATAAATATATTCTTTTCATATATTCATTACATTTAATACAATAAAATTCTATGGTTTGGGTCAAGGTCCTTGTGTGAGACCATTTAATACATTTTTGTATGGTATTAATGGAATCCCTAAATACTGATAATTGCATTATTCCTTCAATTATTTCCAACCTCAGCCCATCAACTAAGATTTGAAGTAGATTATGACTGCTAATATCTTCGTTGATTCTAGTAAACTTTGTCCTATCCCCTGCCTCTCTCTTCAACAATATTTCATATTGGTCTTTTGTTACCATCTGGCCATATGAATTCTTAAATGATGGAAGACCTCTCTCTTGCAGAATAGAAAATTTTCTGTAGAATTTATTGATTTGCACTAGAATATTTTCACACTTTTCCTTTGTCTTTAACATCAGAGTTTTCTTCAGAATTAAATGGAAAATGATCAATAAAATGGTGGTAGGTGATATTTATTACTGAAAACCAGGAATGGTATTTCTCAAGGGGGCATAAGCGCTTAGTGGTAATGAGCGAGGGGTGGAAGGGTGGGTGGGGGGCGGGGGGGGGGGGGAAACGTGATTCATATGTCACTTTCATGTTGCAAAAGTTGTTTTCAAAAAACAAATTTTTATGCACCCCCCCCTTTGTTAAATTTTGAGCAAGCGGGGGGCGGGGCAGGGGGACGTGCAATACAACAAGATTCTTTGATCAACAAAGTGTCAATCACCACCAATACAAAATGAACAATAGTTAGTGTGTGTTGATTTGAAATTTTATTTATTAAAATGAAACAAAATAATATATCGCAACATTATATATTTGCACGCAAACTATTACAAAGTGCAATAATTTCTTTTTGTTTGAAATTTCAATCAAAATTTTGAAAATTTCAATGTAACAAGAAAATGTTACAACACCCCAAGTTCTAGTGTAGTGTTAGGCTGCATAAAAACCACTTTGGATTCCCACTTTCAAGCTTTGACAAGCAAGATGAATTGACTTTCTACCCCATCAATTGTTATGGAATATGATGTTACAACATTCGTTGTTACAGGATCTGTTGTTATAGGATCTGCTATAATGGTCATTGTTTCAATAGTTTCAATAGTATCAATTGTTATAGCATCAAATTTTACAGTAGTTTCAACATTTTCAATAGTAATGGGCGTTAAACCATCAACTGCTACAACGTTTTCAACATATTAAACATTGACATGTTGTTATGGCATATATTGTTACAACATCTTCTATTGCAACATTTGTTTTTATAATATTTGTTCTTCAATCCATTGTTAACTATGTTTGTTCTTCTCAATTTATTTTCTTGGTCCCCTAAGTGTTGTAGTGTTTGGTAGCAGAAACACCTCTTTGGTTGCCCACTTTCAAGCTCTTACAAGCAATATGAAATGACTTGTTGTTACAACATCTACTTCTCAATCTGTTGTTACCTATGTTTTTTCTTCTTAATTTGTTTTCTTGATCCCCCAAGTGCTGGTGTAGTGTTTGGTGGAAAAAAAACCTCTTTGGCTACCCATTTTCAAGCTTTGACAAGAAAAATGAAAATGTATTGAGATGAAATATTTTGTGTCTATGATTAGTGAATGAATGAATGAATGAATTATATATGTTAATGAATAATTTCTATATGGTTCTTTATGTACATGACATTGTTTCATATTATGTAAACATATTTTATATGATAAAAATTATTGATTTGAAATGTTTTGTGGATCTACGAATGAATGAATGTTATCTATTTGTTTTTTTATTGATCTTAATGTCTTGTTTTCAATTATTTCCTATATAGTAGATAGTTTTGTTACTTGGGTATTGAGAATAATGTGAGGGGGTGGGGCATGAGATCTTCCACCTTCACGTGGTTGACCTTGTTAAATAGAGAATAAATCAGGATTTGGATAATCTTTGAGAAAAAAACCCTCAATCCAACAGAGAAACAACAAAATTAATGTTGACTTCACTGCTAATTTGTCCAGTGGAGGGAGGTTTTCTCCAAGATTAAACTGCTCCAATAATTTATTCTTGGAACCGAGAGGACTTCATTCAGGTATTCATGCACTCAATTATTTTTAATTATTATTTATTCATGCAATTAAATTTAATATTATGTCAAATTTAATCCAAGTTTGCCTCCTTTGCCTAATGAATATGTGTAGGAAAACTAGCATCAATTTGGAACTTGAAGTGGAACAACTATTAGAAGAAAATTTCTCAAAATGGTAACATTACATTTAACATTCAAGGTAAGTTACTTTCAAGTCGATGGCTTTTTTCTTCTACATAATGCACTACACTACTTACCATATTTATAGTTATATGAGTGGTAGATATTTGAACTGACTTGACATTTCTTCTATATTTTAAAGGGATTTGTTGTACAACCTAGTAATTCCAACTTACAAAGTTCTTCAGATTACAAAGAAAACACTTCCATGAATGGAAGAATGTATGAGAAACGGTAATTCAAAGGTGTATTGTTTGTTTTTAATTGTCACTATCTAGTCATAAGATGGAATGGGGTTGATATCATGAGTAGCAAGATGAGGGATACATGTAGTTGTGATATTGTGTTGTTGCCCATTGCTTACATGTTTAATTTCTATTTAGTTTATACCTTTAACAAAAATACTACAAGGCATAAAATCATTTACAACTTTATATTACGCAACAAAGAAATTTTGTATTTAATACATTGGAAGCTTTGTGAACTTGCTTTCTCTAGGAAGAAATTTAATTTGTACATTCCAATACCTATTAATTCTAGGTTTTACAATACTTGAATTGAAATGAAACTTTTGAGTGAATTGCAATCTTCTGATCTTGTGTAGATATTAATTTAACAAGAATACAAGGGCGTCAAGTGGGAAGCATTTAGAATTGATGACACTAGTTGAGGTGAGATAATATTATATTTATATCATTGTATTCTTGGGTTAGTTATCTTAATATATGATAACTAAGGTAAAAATATGCTGCATTTGTGAGATCTAGTGCATTTATTTACTTCTATTTATTTTTTTACAAAGAAAAACCATTCTTGGTTTCATTGACCTTGGATGGCACAATAAAGAACCTCTTATACCCCTCACCACTTTCGACGCATTCTCCTTTGTACATCCATACAACAAGAACTATTCATGGCTTAGAGACACTGTCACCGTAGTAGATCTCACCTTTGGACAACTGTAGTTACCTTCCCTTGGAGAAATAGAGGAAACAAAGTTACTTTAGACCGAACATAGATATAATTTGTGTTATCTAGCATAAGTAAGATCTGTCTAAATGAAAAAGAAATAATTGATGAGTTATTTTGGTGGGCCTATGGCCATTTCTCACATCACTGTTGATCTGAAATTGATCGCAGGTGAGGCTTAAAGAGCCTCACCTCTCAGCTGGATCTTCCAAAAACTCAACTCAGAAACAAATGAATCACACATAATACACAAGATAAGATAAAAGACTCTAACATTCACTTGTATTATCACGAGGCTTGATAGCCTTTTTAAAGAGATTACAAATACATATTTAGAGCTTACCTCCTTTTTTGTGATTTTCTAGACATGAAAAATCTAAATACGTTATTTAGATATTGTATTTCTTGATATAAGTTTCCTAGGACTAGATGTTTCCTTCCTCATTAGATCAGGCCCCAAGGAGCAACTTGCTATGATACCAATTGATCTACAATTCATTGGAGGTGAGGCTTAGAGAGCCTCACCTCTCAGCTAGATCTTACAAACTCTGCTTAGAATTAATGAATCAAACACAATCACACAGATAAGATAAAAGACTCTAACATTCACTTGTATTATCACGAGGCTTGATAGCCTTTTTAAAGAGATTACAAATACATATTTAGAACTTGCCTCCTTTCTTGTGAGTTTCCAAATAGGAAAAAGCTAAATACATTATTTAAATATTGTCTTCTTTATATAAGTTTCCTAGGAATAGATGTTTCCTTCCTCATTAGATGTTACCATTATGAGCTAGGCAGTCTGGCTACCCAACTGTCCTAAGCTCCCTCAGTTCAGAGGTGCCATTGTGGCTTATCTCAAAAATCCAACTACACCACTTGTCACACCTGCATTAAGACCTAGACCTTCCTTCTCCCTATAGCACTTAATCAAGGATGGTGGCAAGGAAAAAAGGAAAAATCCCATGTCATCATCAGTTAACTATTACTTTGTTTGCACCAAATCATTTGTAGAAGTAGATGAAAAAAGTACATACATTTTTTTTTAAATATATCCATTAGGAACAATGCATGTTTATGCATGTACATACTATTGCCAGTTTGAAGAAGTACATAGCTTTGTTTACATTGATTCTTTCAAAAACCATTCCCTTTGGAGGTGATATCTCAGATGTAAATTTTATCCATGTGGAAGATATAACATGTTTGGATGAGAATAAAAAGGAGGTTTATGACTTGAATGGAGAGCTTCTAATACATATTGATGGAGCTAAATTTATATATGAGGATTTGACTTCACCATGCGCAAAAAATGTATTTTAAGGAAAAAATTTAACCAATCAGATTCCAGAGGCCTACCCTTTGGCTCAATATTAGGAGGGCTAGCACCATTGGTGTTGTTTTGGAGGTATGCAGTCCTTTGAGATGAAGTCATGGTCGAAATAACCAGTTCAGGAAAATTATGGTCTAGTCAATGCTTACTCTTATGACAGTTGTAAAGATCCATGTCTGATGCATTACTTATGGCAGGGCCAAGATCCCTTAGTTAATCCATATAAGAGATTTATGGAAATGTCAATGCGATGCAGGAGGGAAAAACTTAAAATTATAACAAAAATTTGACAAAAGCTTGCACCGCTTGAAACCTTAGTTGTGGAAACTCTTCATTAGCGTGACCTTATTTTTCCTTTAACATGATTGGATGAGGAAGTGATGACATGGAATGGAGGTGTAAACCTGGAAGATTACACTGGAGGCTTGGGTGTGTAACTATGGGATCAACCGGGATGATGTCAGCCGGGATGAGCTCCCTCACACACCAGCCTGGAAGTTCTGCGATTGCTAAAAAATGGACCCTCTTGGCAAGTCGGAGATGGGCTCATGCGATGAGCGAAGGTTGTTGAATTCGGTAGGGCATCATATATATATATATATATATAGAAGCATGTAGAGTAACAAATATAGTTGTAAGGCCCTTATGACGTGTTGGGAAATCAAGTAGAGTTAGGAGGAAATAAATAAATAAATATATTTTACCCCATTCCTCTAGCAGTATGATGGATTGGGTGATGTTACACATCCATTGTTATAGCATATGCTTCTCAATCCGTTGCTACTAATGTTTGTGCTTCTCAATTTGTTTTCTTGATCCTCCAAGTGCTGGTGTAGTGTTGGGTGACAGAAACACCTCTTTAGATGCCCACTTTTATGCTTTTACAAGCAAAATGAAATGGCTTTCTACCCCCTCAATTGTGACAACACATGATGTTACAACATCCATTGTTACAACATCTGTTGTAATGGCCACTACTTCAATATTTTCAATAGTAATAGTTGTTATAACATCACCTTTTACAATTTTTTCAACATTTTCAACAGTAATGGGTGTCACAACATCAATTGCTATAGAATTTTCAACATATTTAACATTGACATGTTGTTGTGGCTTTTGTTCTTACAACATTTGTTGTTACAACATCTGATGTTACAACATCCGATGTTACAACATTTTCTTCTCAATCTGTTGTTACCTATGTTTCTGCTTCTCAATTTGTTTTCTTGATCCCCAAGTGTAGGTGTAGCATTGGGTAGAAAAAGCACCTCTTTGGCTACCCACTTCCAAAATTTGACAAGAAATATGGAATGGCTTATGGTTACAACATCCATTGTTACAACATATGTTATGGCATCTATTGTTACAACATCTACTTCTCAATCCATTTTTATCTATGTTTGTGCTTCTCGATTTGTTTTCTTGATCCCCTAAGTGTTGGTGTATAGTTGGGTGGTAGGAACACCTCTTTCTCTACCCATTCTCAAGCTTTCACAAGAAAGATGAAATGGCTTTATACCCCATCAATTGTTACAACATTTGTTGATGCATCCATTGTTATAGCATGTACTATTACAACATATGCTCTGATGGTCACTATTTCAGTAGTTTCAATAATAGTAGTTGTTATAGCATCAAATTTTACAAACGCTTTAACATTTTCAACAGTAATGGGTGTTACAACATTTTTATTAGATTTAACATTGACATGTTGTTATGGCATATGTTGTTACAACATCTACTATTACAACATCTGTTTCTCAATCCACCATTACCTATGTTTTTTCTTCTCAAATTTTTTCTTGATCCAACAAGTGCTGGTGTAGTCTTTGGTGGCAGAAACAACTCTTTGGCTGTCCACTTTCAAGGTCTGACAAGAAAGATGAAATGGCTTGTTGTTACAACATCCATTGTTAAAGCATATTAGTTGTAACTTATTTTAAATTTTATTATCGTATGTGCACTTTGATATGATATAAAATGATTATTGTTTCATTTCACATGTTGTAATATTAGATATATAACAAAGATTAATTATTACATGAAATACATATTAAATTTTCTTTCTAAATTGTTTTTTTTGTTTTTTTACAGAACAAGGATCTTCCAAAAGATCTGAATGTTTCTCATCACATAGATCCAGATCATGTTGGCTCTAATGCTGAGATGGCAGATGATGTTCATGATGACAAAAATACAGATGACAACAATGTCGATGCCGATACAAACGATGATGATGATAATGATGATCGAAATGGTGATGATGATAATGAGGTAGTTATTGGTAGTAGCTAATGACATTCATGATCATATAGACTACATCATGGATCATTTTTTATATATTGTTATGATGTTGATTTTCATGGTTACTATCATATGTATCATTTTCACGACCTCCTGTATCATATTATTGAGTTGTATCTTTTTGACATGTATCATTTTGACTTCTATCATTTGGACAATGGCATATCATATTGACGTGTATCATTTTGTCTTACATAATTCATGATTTTTATTTATATCATTTGTACATGATGTATCATTTTGAATTATATCGACTGTTTGACATGCATCATTTTCACATGTTATTTTTTTTTAAAGGGAAAAGTATATTTCTATTAATCAAACTAGAATCTGGTTAGCACCATTGCATTGAAAAGCAACAAAATTTTCAAAGTCCTCCAAAATTTCTCTAACCAGTATCTTTGGGTATGTAGTAATGTTTTTGCCATATTTACTACATCATTCTTCTTATAATTTTTCCAAAATACCCCATTAATTCTTAAATACCTAGCTATTACTTTTAAATTAACTAATCAACTCCCAACACATTATTCTGGCCAAGTTCCTCTGTAGAAAACTTGTCCGCTTCCTCCTGCTAGAATTGTTTCACTACTCCAAAATTTCAAATTTATCCATGATCAATTGGATTCTTTGTAGATTTAGTCTTGTATTCAGGTCCTTGCAATGATTCAATTTGATACATTTTTGAATTGTAATGAGAGAGTATCCAAAGGCATATATGATGAGGATCTTATCAATATTGACTCGTTAATTTCTATATGTTGAAAGTGTTTGATGATTTGGATGTATATTTATTATGTACGATGGTTTTTATTTACTACTCACGATGGATGTTGTAAAATTCACTTAAATTATAGGTATTTGATTCACTTGTTTTAATTATAGATGATGATCATGTTACAATAATTATCTTGTTATTTTATATATATTAGATGTTGTAGATTTAATAAGTATAATGATGTTAATTTGTATGGATGCTTGTTTCCCTAAAAATTATTTTTAAATGTTATCCTATAAAATATTTTGAATGCATTCATATGATGTATAATAATATAACTTATTTAAGAGACATGAAATATTTAGCTAATTAAATTGAAATAAAACATATTAATTTAACTGTATTCAAAACAATAATCATTTTTTGGAAGCAAACAAAGAAGCAACAATGGAATCCAAATTGGAAGCCACAATAGAAGAAAAGAGAGAAGCAAAACAAGAAGCCAAATAAGAAACCAAACAGGACGTTTATCTTGACACTACACCTCGTACTAAACTTGGCTCAATCTGCCACTAAACCTAGTGCTAAACCTAGCACTTAACCTGGAGTTATTACATACGATTGGAAGTGAATAAATAAGAAACAATGGAATCTAAATTGGAAGAAAAAATGGGAGCCACACTAGAAGAAAAACGGGACCCAAAATTGGAAGCCACACTAGAAGCCAAACTGGAAGCAAAATTGGAAGCCACAGTAGAAGCAAAACTAGAAGTAAAATTCAAAGTCAAAAAATTAGTAGCCACACCAGAAGTAAAATTAGAAGCCATACTAGAAGAAAAAATAGAACAAAAATTTGAAGCCAGACTAGATGCAAAATTGAAAGCAACACTAGAAGCAAAATTGGAAGCCACACTAGAAGAAAAACTAGAAGAAAAATTGGAAGCCACACAGGAAGAAAAATTGGAAGCCACACTGGAAGCAAAACGCAAAGCCAAATTGAATGTTAAATTGGAAGCCAAACCATGAGCCAAATTGGAAGCAAGTCCTGACACTATTTACGGTGATAAAATTACACTACTCTGGGAACTAATTATGACATTATTCCTAGTACTATTTACAACATTATTTCTAGAGAAGCGTACGAAGAAAATCTAGGAAAATTGTGGGGCACTATTTTAGTTTTTATTTTTGGCGTTATTTTTGGCGCTATTATTCTGGTGCCAGTTATAATGTTGTTTTTGGAGAAATTTGTGGTGGAAAATATGGCGCTAATACAAACATACATGGTCATGCCCATTTTTGCACAGGGAAAGGTATCCAATTTGTGAATTGAAAAACACTAAAATCCAACACATTTTTAGGCGTTATTTCACTGTTCTATTGTAGGGAAGTGAGAGAAACAATACAATTATGAAGATTAAAGTGACAAAGTACCTATGGATCTATGTTTGGATTTTTTATGAAAATGGATCTACGAGGTACTGTAGGTTGGTGCCTACACATTAGCGAGTCGGTGCCTTTTTCAAGTGGGTGCTTGAAAAACAACTTGGGGGGTCGGTGCCTCCTGCAAGTGGGTTCTTGCACATTAGGGAGTTAGAGCTTACTACTAGTTGGTACTAGTAAAACAACACAAAGGGAGTTAGTGCTTCCTACATGTTAGTGCTTGTAAAATATTTTGGGGTTGGTGCCTCCTAAAAGTGGTTGGCTGCAAATTAGGGAGTGCTTGCTTCTCTTTGGTTCGTGGCAGTAAAAATAATGTAATAGTAGATGTGAGATTTAATTTTCATAAATAAATAAAACAAATATTGGTGGTTTTCTCCCTTTATGCATTTCCATGTACATTTGGTATCTCCATGTGTTTCATATGTGTGTGTTACTTGTGATGCTACTATGTGAGTTATGATTTGCTTATATGGTAAATTGTTCAATGTTTAAATATTTTTATTATTGATTAAAATTGGTCATAATAATAATTCACCACCCCTCTCAGTATTATCCTAGCTTACAACATAGTGTATAAGAGTTTATAGTTGAGAATGTGTAGGATTAAGAACCCAAACACATTGCAACTATCATATGTGCTTGAGCTCTGCGGGCTAGTGAAAATGTGGAGGTTTGTTGGGCTAGGAATTCAAATAGGTTATTCGTAGTTGGAAGGGTGGCATATTCAAATGGGTGGTCCTAGGAGGAGCACCACAACCAAGCCATTGTAAACATGTTTTCTCTAGTTAAATATTATTTCAAAAATTCTTGTTAATTATAATTGTTAAATCATTTGTATTGCATATGTTATTTAATATGAAAATGAAAAAAATATGTTGCGAAATTAATAGAAACAAATTACATAGTAGTCATAATAAAAATGTTTTTTTTCCTTACTAAGTAGTTCTTCATACAAATTTGTGGCCCCAAGAAGGGGGTCTCACAATCATACAAATATAGTGAGCCAAATAAATCACTTATTAACTATGTACTTCTTCATATCCTATCCTCCATGTTCTTTTTCCATGAAACCACTCTCTCTATAGAGTCTACGTTTCTCCTTTCTCTATAAATAACAAATGAATAACCCAACATGAGAGACATAACACATTGAGATAGGCACAAGAAAAATAAACAAGCACACAAATCCAATATTTTCATTGGAATCCCTTACATGAACCCAAATATATATCCACTATTTTCTTGTTAAAGTGAAACAAACACCACGCCACTTAAAGCACTTTTTAATGGAGTTCTTCAAGCCCTTAAACAGGATTTATCACATCAAATACTATGGCTTACCGAATATCATGGGCTTAAAAACCACCAATGTTGAACCCATCATTGTCCAAATTAAGATTATCTTAATTACCTTGTGACTAACTCAAGTCTAAACCAACATCCATATTATTGCAATATATAGTTAATGGCAGGAAACCATATAAGTAATATTTGAATGTAAAACCCTCAACAATTCTTTAATCTTTTATAAGTTAGGGCAAGCATACTGTAAACTTAATATATAAGTTGCATTGTTTTATGTAAAAGCGCACATTAGTGATTTTGTTTGCAATAAAAAACTCTATTAGGTGAAGGAAAATTCATTTATTATATGTTCTCAATTAAGAGCCCCATCGATATGACAAAAACTAAAATTTAAATTACAACAACAAACATTGGGGTTCTATTCATATAATTTTCTACATAATCATTTCCCTTTTGTTGATTCTATTCATATTTATCTATCACACTCTTTCAATTTCATCTTCTTGTTTTTAGCAACATTGATATTGATAAGTGGGATAATACTTTGTGCATCTAATATTTTGAGAATTCCCGATAGAGTGCCCCAAGATCTATGAGATGTATCATTTACAAGTTAATCATTGTAAGAACATTTTTTATTATTGGATGGAATTGTTAAACTAGATATGGAGAATTTGACATAATAGGTATTTTTAATAAATTTATGCATTAGGTATTATTTTCTAGAATTCAATTGGTATCCTATTTTATATGGTCTAAGAGATAAAGCGAACAATAATCAATATGAATACCATACTTAGTGATCTTGCTAAATAGTGTCCTTTAGCTCTATGTTTGTATGGATCTTTGAAAACTCTAAACCATAGACATGTTAGCCTGAATAATAACCAATGGATGCAATCATGCTAAATTTTCTTGTTCTCGGAGTCCTCTAAACCAAGTGGAATTTCTTCATGGTTCTTATATTTTTCTGATTGAATTATCATCTTTGAAAAAAAACCTTAAGGCTTATTACAATATTTTCTTTTTTTTATTGACTCAGATATACAATGAATATATGAATATACCAAATGTGTTTGTGAATTTAATGGATGCTAACTAATATAATTAAATATCATTGTGATATGTTCAAGATATGAATCTAGATGGTTTTATTCAATGATAACATGGATACATCGAAACAATCCTCTCTTTTATGAGTGCACAGAAAAATGCTCGATTATGTATTTGGTATGAAGCTTTATATTGCTATTTTTTATGTTATTTTTCTTTTTGGAAAAACAATAATGTATTTTTGTCTGAAATTTACTTATTTTTAATATACATATAGAACTCCAAGAAATAACATTTAAAATAATAAAAAATAACTTTATTATATATTTCTATTAATAATAATTTATATACTTTAGTCAAAACCCCCACCTTCATCTCAAGTGCGGGTGGCATAATGATGCTCAGTCTTGGCTGAACCATTGGGTGATTAAGGAGGAGATCATCATGGGAAAAAAGGATAGTGCCAAAGATACTGTTGCCTCCAATTTTAAGGACAAGCTTTGGGATGATAAGGAGTTGGAGGGTAAAAGGAAAATAAGATACTATAAGGAGGTGATCAACCACGCCCTTGATCTCATGAGCTTTGAAGTGAAACTAGGTGGTGGTCTACTCCGAAGGATCCTTGGGATGACAGGATCTGTTAGATTTCTGAAACTAAGAAGGTGGAAGATGAAAAGCACTTCCTTTTAGACTGCACGCCTCTTACTCACATATGATCTGAATTCCCTAACATCTGCCACGCTTCCAATCTTCTTGACTTATTAAGCCAACCCAACTATAGTGATCTTGGAGCACTTCTTTCCATTCTCTTTGATCATAGATACAAGATTTTGAACAATCACAATTACATTGTTCTTCTTTTCTTAAGGTCTAATAGACCGCACTAGTCTTAATAGACATTAACCATCATCATTATTATATATATGATTTTTAAATTAATATATAATTACATTTATAACTTTTGTTATTAAAAATAATAAAAATAATATATAATTGCTAGCTTGAAAGTTGTAACTAACTTACAAATTTAATAATAATCAATAAGGAAGTTTACATTTTATGCATCTACATTCAAAAGTGATACACAACCCCTTTATCATTTCAAATGGATATTTTACACATATATGTGAGTGGCCTTACAAGGAACACTCAAAATAATTCTTGTGAAAGGTTGAAAAACTCTCAATTGAAACTCACATTGATTGTCGATAAAGAAGTAGAGTAAATTTATGAAATTTAGTGTATGATTTATGGACAAAAGGGGTTAATTAGGGGTAAATTTAACATATAAATTTGTTTCTAAGTTGGTTATATATATATTAAAAATATTTTTTTCGATTGAGAGGATATATTCGTGGTAAATTTATATTGCATTAAAAATATTATTTCTTTATCAATCTCTACTATAGCTATATATTGGTATTAAAATACACTCATATAAACAAATGTGTGCATGCCTCAAATAATGAGAACATGCATGTTCATAGTAGAAGATTATGTTGTCTCAATATTATTAGTATAAGTGTTTTCATAATTTTTGGTTGTATTTAAGTAATTTTATGTCACATTTTAAATGAATTTCTCAAGTTTCCACAATTTAGATTAGAATTTGCGTGGTAGGTTTTAACATACTTAAATGTGGTTGGGACACAATGAGCTAATGGTAAAGTATTTTTAAATTTATTTATATAGATTTAAAATTTTATAATTAGTAGTTTATGGTGGACAATTTAATTGATGATGGTCGTGTTATAAAATATTGTGTAAATCATGAAATTGAAGGTTCAAATTCTTCGCAAGATAAATAAAAAAATATTATATAATATTACTATTATATATATAATTATATATATATATATATATATATATATATATATATATATATATATATAATTATATAATTTTATTCGTTAGAAAATGCAATAAACACAACTTTAAAATTAAGAAATTTATGTAAATGAATGCGACAAATGTTTGGGAGGAATCATAATGTGCTATTTGTTCTAAAATGCAAGAAAAATCATGTTTCATGAATTGTATTTGTTTATCAATTGATTAGTGTAGGAAGTGTATTGCACACCTATGTATGATCTCATTATTTAGGATGCATGTGCGTGTGTGAACACACACACATAATTAATATGTAGAAGTTTGACTAAGAAATAATATTATTGATGCAATGAAAATTTCACTTCCTACACTAATCAATGAGAGACGTATAGAAATTAAATAAAGATAGTTGTAGTAATAAAAAAAATAGAAATATAAAACCACCAAAATTATTCCTATAGAAAACCCTTCGGGTGAAAAATCCCATGGTATAAATCATTCTCAATGTATTAGTCAACAAATAAATGGTCACATTACATTCTCGAGTCTTTTCTCTCTCAATAAGAATGTTTAGTATTAGAATTTCTCAAGTTTCCACAATTTAGATTAGAATTTGCATGGTAGGTTTTAACATACTTAAATGTGGTTGGTACACAATGAGCTAACGGTAAGTACTTTTAAATTTATTTATATAGATTTAAAATTTATAATTAGTAGTTTATGGTGGAAAATTTAATTGATGATGGCCGTGTTATAAAATATCGTGTAAATCATGAAATTGAAGGTTCAAATTCCTCGCAAGATAAATAAAAAAATATTATATAATATTACTATTATATATATATATATATATATATATATATATAATTTTATTTGTTAGAAAATGCAATAAACACAACTTTAAAATTAAGAAATTTATGTAAATGAATGCGACAAATGTTTGGGAGGAATCATAATGTGCTATTTGTTCTAAAATGCAAGAAAAATCATGTTTCATGAATTGTATATGTTTATCAATTGATTAGTGTAGGAAGTGTATTCCACACCTATGTATGATCTCATTATTTAGGATGCATGTGTGTGTGTGTAGAAGTTTGACTAAGAAATAATATTATTGATGCAATGAAAATTTCACTTCCTACACTAATCAATGAGAGATGTATAGAAATTAAATAAAGATGGTTGTAGTAATAAAAAAAATAGAAATATACAACCACCAAAATTATTCCTATAGAAAACCCTTCGGGTGAAAAATCCCATGGTATAAATCATTCTCAATGTATTAGTCAACAAATAAATGGTTACATTACATTCTAGAGTCTTTGCTCTCTCAATAAGAATGTTTAGTATTAGTATAAATATTTCAAAGTGTTTTCTATAGTTTAAGAATGAGATAAAACTCATACACTATTTTCCCCCTACCATAGCACTCAATACATTAGTATAACATAATATAAAATATTTATTATTTTCCAATTCTACATAGCATATATTCTTGTTTCTTAGCATATATTCTTTTCTAATGATCTCCATTTTTTTACTGCCTCTATTCAACATTTATTCCCTTTCATTTCTTAACAACCATTACTTGCTCTACTACATGGTTACAAGGTGTATGACACATTTGTCCCAACATTCTCCCACTTTTCATTTACCTTGCAAGAGTATAAGGGAAATTTCATCAAAGCGTGAGCTAATTGTTCAAGGCCATAAGGTCCCTGGACTAGAAACACCACTAAAATTTACTTGTTCCCATCAATTTCATCAATGCATTTGCAACGTTTCTCAAAGTTTTATTTTTCTCTAATATCACGTTTTCGTCCTCCATCACAACCATAATGAAATGATATTGGATATCTATATTCTTTGTGTTTGTGTGAAAATTTTAGCTCTGAGCTAAACAATTGGCATTTTTACTTTCACATTGAACTATAATAGCCCTGTAACTTATCCCTACTTCTAAATATAATTTCATAATCTAAATGGCCTCCTTAAATGCATGCATAGCTACCATATAAATTATCTTTGTAGTGGAAAAAACATCCACTAGTTTTTGCTTTCTCATCCAACTTATCACTCCTCTAAATAGTTGAAACACATATGCCCTTGTACATCACCTTCTATTTACGTCACTAAACTAGATGCAATCCATATATTGATATATTTCCATTGAGAATGTGTCCCCTAAAACATTAGTATGATAACAAATGTAATACTCATAAGTGTGTCATGAATATATAAATGTCCTCTTGACTATACCCCAATGTCCCCTTATAGGACTATGCATGAATTGACTCAAGTCTCGCAATACTTGGGCAACTTTTTGTCTAGAATAGACCATAGAATACATCAAACTAACAATTGAACTAGCATAAGGAGTTGAATCCATATCCTCCATTGTTGTCAACATTATAGGACAAAACTTCATTGAAATCTTAGTCCTCCTAGAAATTGAGACATTGAATGGTCTGCAATTTGTAATGTGAAAATTATATAGAATTTACATACTTACTTTGACTCAAACAAATCTTTCTATTCACTCTATATTTCCTTATATCCATTCCCAAGACATTTTTTACAACCCCCAATTCCTCCATAGCAAATTTTATTGAAAGATAAGACACCAAATCATGAATCACATCCTTATTTTTCCCGAATAGTAACATACAATATACATATGTAATGATAACAAGGAAATGACCAAATTCTATTTGTAATACATACAATTATTTGATTTGGATCTCAATAATACTAATTCCAACACAAACGAGTCAAACATTTGGTAACACATTCTAGGAGGCTGCTTGAAACCATATAAATACATTTTTAATTTGCAAAGAACTGTCTATTTACCTTTTTCAATGTAGTGCTTTGACTATGTCATATATATCTCCTTGTTGAAGTCATATAGACCATGTAAGGCTGATAATTTTACATTGATCTATTTGAGCTTGTAGGGGCATTTTGTCAAATTGAATAGGTCAACCCATCTATCGACCACTATCAAAACTCCTAATATACTTCTTTGCATCCCTATAAATGGTATGTTAATTGCATCTTAGGCGAAGGACTTTCTTTGGAGTTCTTCTCTCAATAAAATGAGCTCTGTAAGGCTCATCATGACAAGCCTTAGGAATGCCACCGATTTCATCTTCCCTAACGAATGGTGAAATAATAAGATTAGGCCCTATGTGTAGAACATAATTGTCAAACCATGAGTACATAGAAATTTGTCTCATGACCTTTTGTTGTTATTTGTCCTACAACCAAATGCCTCAATTTGGATGTGTATTGGAAACTACTCATCTTGGGGGTTCAATTTAAGGGTAGATTGCAAGTGGTCCTAATATTTATGCTTCTCTTTATGGTATCAGCGGGAGTTTCTTCCACATGTTGCATCCTTTTCCATTAATGTGAAAGAGGGAGAAGAAACTGTTGAGTGGAATGATGATTATAAATGTGAGGGGGATTGCAGAGTGATGATGTGAATGTGTATATATCTATTTAAAAATAATTTACATGTCCATTTAATTTTCAACCATGTTTTCTTAACTTGTGAGGCATATATGCTATATGCATAATACCGAAATTCATATCAAGGGATATAAATAGGCATGAAATATATAAGTAGTGGTAATCAGGATTCAAACATGTCAAATAATTATCATTTGTCTAGTCATAATTTTACCCAATTACTGGAGTGAAGGTCTTACAAGTAGGATCATTAATTCATAAGGTGTTCCTATCTGAATTTGATTTTGTAGCAATTCTGCAATCCTGTAGCAATCCGTTGATTTTGCAACAAAGACTATTGATTTTGCAGCAACTATGCAACCACTTTACAAAAGCGCACTCAAGGAAAAAAGAAGGGCCAAAAGAAAATCGAAATAAAAATCACACCAACTATGCTTAATCACACCATTGAATATATTTAGATGATCACAAACCTACCAAACTTTAACCAAATTAAATATTTCCAGAAAAGACATACACATAAATAAATAAATGGAAAAGTAAATGTGCACAAGCCTTACCTCGAGCGGGCCCAAACTCGGGGGTCCAACTTATGCCCAAAAATCAATTAGACATAGAAATTAAAAAGAGAGAAATATGCATCCATGAGCAATATATATTATCAAAATGATAACAAATTTTCAGCATTGGATTTTATACATATTTATAAGCAAAAGGGGAGGAATCTTGACCAAAACGGCTAACAATACTATTCAAAGACTTTGCCTAATTTTCTAAATTCAGACTAGACATAGTTACATATTGTTTGTGATAAAGTGCCTTGGTGACACATCAACTGATGCACACCAAGGGATCTAAACAATTGGTTTAATAAATATTCAAGACACAGAGCATTTTCCTCAGTTCAAACATGATCAAAAGGAATAACAAACACTTTCAATTGGATACAAGTAATAACCAATAGAGATTTTGATAATAATTCATTTACACTACTCTACGAATAGGTTGGGCGGCCAAATTCACCTAAGTAATAATAACCAAGGCATCATTCAACTTATTTCTTATGCTTCTTCTCTTCTAACTCATCCCAATTGATAAGGGATTAGTAATCCCTAGTCGGATACCAGAGTGATGGAAATTGAAATCTCAACCCTATCCAATGAGCTTTGTATTTCATAAAGGAATGACGATAGAACTTAACCCTATTTAGTGCAAGGAAAAAATATGGGTAACCCATCATAAACTTTTGATGGAGGTACCATGGAATTCCATTTCACAAATCTTGAGCAATCAACAAAACTTTATAAGCCTCAGCCCTAGATATTTCCATGTACTCAATAAAAACTAACCATTAGTTGTGTATAATGGTTGTTTCATCCCATGGATCCATCCTTAGCTTCGTGAATCAACAGCATTAGAGGGTGTTTCTCTCTAACTACAAGATTCTAAGCTTCCTCCACTGCTATATAAAAACTATGGGATTTCTTTCGTTGCAATAAATTATTGATACAAGAAATAAGTGCTCAAAGGTGAATATCGCCTAAAAATGGGATTATATTCCACCTCGAACTATCTGGTAAAATAAAATTAAAATGGTACATATCGCACAACAAATCTTGATCAGAGTTGTCGACATACACATACATATCCAGAAAACCTTAAGGCTATGAAATCGAATAAGGTTTTCCTATTGCGATCTGTTGCAACTGAAAAATTACCCATCGCTCATGTAAATAGATGGAATAGACCTGTGAAGGAATTCAGTCGATAAACCCTTCCATAGCCAATTCAAATGCATTCTTTTTAAGCTCCTCTATCTTTAAGGCTTGTTTCATCCACTTTTTAATCTCATTACCCCACTTGGCCTCTTGGCCTAGATACATGGTGAACCATCTCTTGTTTATTTTCTCGATTACTTGTCAATGAGTCTCTTTTTCAATCACCCCTAAATTAAAGAACTCATCCCTCTACCAACCTAAAAGATTAGGTTTAAGTTGTAAAAATGCATAAGTTTCGATTAAATTATCATCGAGGATAACATTAATAACATGTTGTGCCTCTGTCGCACACTCCTAGGAATACTGAGTGGCTTTGTCCTCAGTCCCCTCGGCTTCATCAATTTCCTTTAACAAAGCATCCATGTTATGCAATTTTGGTTTTAACTGATGTAATTTAGTTTTAAACTTCTGGTTTTATATCAAAAGGGATTTTTTTTAACAACATCTAATAAGTAGGACTACAAAACCTAAAGGGTTTGGGCATGAAAAACTTACCTTTTGGTTTCTTCCCTTTTTTGTCGACAAATCCAACATGAAATTACATCTCCTCCAGTAATGTTAAATAACCTTCACTATATATTGTAAAATTATCAACATATGTTTCTCCTATATCCATGTTTAAGGGTCCAGAATATGGTCTTGTTTCTTAATCACCCATAATATCAATAGGGCTATCGTTGCATTGTTTTCCCTTTTCTTTTTTGGATGCCCTAGTAAGGTAATATCATTTAGGGTTCAACAATGGAACACAGTCCTTCTTCTCCTTAGATTCCATTTTATTTGTGAGAGGATGAAAAGTTACTAGCGACTTCAACTTTCCACCCTATCAAAAGGATCCCCATAGGAGCCTCGCCCTAGTTAACTCATCTTTGATGATAATTATTATAATCCCATGGTGGAACAAGGATAATTCAGGGTTCTTCTACTTATGAACCATTGTGGCCATCTTAATCAAGATATTGAGGAGGAAATAAGCCATATTCATGGGTTTTACTCCAACCAGATGCATTCAAATCTGGACATGATAATGATAAACTTTATTCTAATGAACTTCGTAGGTCACAAATTTTTAAATGAAATACATGACATCTTTCGATACTGATTGTAGAAGTTATTTCCTTACTCCATGTTTCAGGTCAGGAAATGATGTAGGGTCTTTTACAAATGGGTTCCAACTCTTAGCTTGGATAAGATTCTTATACCATTTCTCACCAATCACCAAGATCCTAGTGCTTGTGGCCAAGGTTTCTTCTTTCATAGGAATGATGATAGTGCAAACCAACATCTTCTACTTGTTGAAAGTTTTAAAAAATTCCAATGCAATTGGAGTGTCACAAACACATAATTTATCTTGAAACAAATCCACTTTTGTGTGCATAAATATATCCCAAACAACAGAATTAGCCTTAACAATTTCAGCACTGTCGGGCTTCTTTGTCACTATTGTTCCACCCATTTCCACTCCTCTGCAACTCTTCCTACATAAGCTTCTATTACCTTGCCAAAAATGGTTCAAACGAAACCTACATTGGCATTAATTCAAACTCAAATTGCCAATTCCTCTGCATTAACAATCATTACTACCCACTTGCTTCGTATTCCCTATCATTCTAATCACAATATTACCATTGGGTCTTATCATCACCTCATGCTACAAAATGATTTCGTGAGATATACGGTTGCAAAGTGTGTGACTGCAGTGAAATGTGGGATAGGAATACGATATGCCATGTAATTTGGTTACTAAGTCTTGAGGGTGGTCATAATGGTAGGATATCATCAAAATAATTAAGTTTATATGATATCGAGTGTGGGTAGTTTAGGCAGGGTATAATACCAATGTTGAATTGTGATACAAAGTATCATGTTAGGCATAGGTAGTTTGGGTATGGTAAATAAATAATACAAGATAGGTTAAGGTGGGTTATTGGATAGGAAGTGGAATATAAAATAAATTGACTAGGTGGGTAGGGTGAATAGGAGAAGGGGTAGAACATGAAATAGATTAATAATAATAATCATGTTCTTTAAGTAGATTAGTTACATATTAGGTTTAATGTCAAGTATACACATCTCATGTCATTAGTTCCTACAAACGTTAAGAAAGAAAACTAAAAAAATAGTCAAGAGTACCTAGCTCATGGAGGTAGGCATGCCATAAATTTGTCGCTCTTTGTCTTCACTGCAAAATTCATTGTTGAAAGATAGTCCAAGGAAACAATGATATTGATATCTCCCAGCAAAATGAATTGTATTGATGTCAAGTAACAACAATAATAATCATGTCGTATATATTTATTTAATTATTATTTTTATTATTATGTTTCTTCTTCTTTTCATTTTTTTCTGAACATTGCTAGTCGAAACCCAAGTTTTCTAGCACAAGATCGTCTAATAGTTCCCACAATGGTTTTCGCAAATGTTAATATTCACTTAGAGTGATGCCAAATAGAATCTGGTTTTGAAACATTGCTAGTGTTGATAGCACCTCGAAAATAGGTTTTCGCTGCCATATCTTTTTTCTTTTTCTCTCTCTCTTTTGTTTATCGATGAATAAAAAAATTAAGAAGCCATAGAAGAGAGTGGGATATCCACTCGTTCTATGAATTTGATATTGGATTGTGTTACCAATACCTGAATAAATTCTTCTTTCAATTGGGGATTTTGACCTTAATAGATGCGTATTTTCCATTAATGGAGTTCACGCTACATCATTGGTACGGAGTTGTACAAACCCATTATTGAACATAGTCTCAATATTGTAAGGCCCCAACCATTGTGTATAGAATTTACCTTTAAAATCCTTGTATCTTGAGTCAAACAAAAGAGCCCAATCTCCTTCTTTGAATTTCTTTTTCTTTATAAACTTATCATGTCATTTCACACATTTTTGTTGAATGATTGTCATCTATTGAATGGAATCCTATCGTATCTCATCAATCTCCTTAAGCTAATTTAATAAATGTTGTTTTGATTTAGAAAGCTCCATTCCCACTTACAAAGAAATCCTCAAGGTTTTGATCTTGAATTCAATAGGGGGGACAACTTGCTTTCGATATACAAGCTCATATGGAGTGAAACATGTAGCGATCTTCTAGCTAATTCTAGAAGCCCGCAAGGATTTTGGAAGCTTCTCGGCCTAATCCTTATGATTTTTATCTAGAATTTTGGTTAGGATATTTTCTAATACCTTATCAATATCCTCAACATGTCCATTTTCCTACGGATGGCAAGGGTTAGATATTCGGTGCTTAATCCTGAAATTTTTGGTGAGATTTTGAATAATCTTGGAGGTGAATTGAGTTCCTTGGTTCATGAAAATTTATTGAGGCATGCTAAATCGGACAAAGATTTTCTCATAGAGAAAATTAACCATTACCTATTCAGTTGCTTTTTGTAACGCCTTTTCCTTCACCCACTTAGTTACATAATTTGTACATACCAAGATGTATGACTTCTATCTTGATAGTGGATTAATTAGTCCCAGAAAATTGAGGACCCAGTACAAAAAGGGTTAAAACATGATCTAAGTTTGAAGTGGAATCCCATTAGACTATCCTACATGGCCCATTCTTTGACACTTGTCGCAGCTCCTAACATATTTCTTTCCATCCCTCAAATGGTTAGCTAATAATACCCTATCACATAATTTTATTTGTGGTCCTTTTATCTACGAAGTGTCCTCCACAAGGGTCATCATGAAAATAATTTAAAATGTCATAAATATCATCCTCCCAAACATACCGCCTGACCACCTAGTGAGGCCTAGTTCAAAATAAATATCTCTGAATGCAGGAGTATTTAGCACTCTCTCTTACAACATTTTGTTGCTCTTTAGGCAAAAAATGTTGTGCAACCATTCCTATAGCTAAATAGTTAGTATTATCTACAAACCAAGCTATTTTAGTAGACAAGGCGAACAAGTGCACATCAAGAAAAACATCTTCTACAAAATTATACTTATCTTCATTATAGAGTCTTGATAAAAAGTCAACAACAACATTTTCTTTTCCAGGTTTATCAATAATTGTAATGTCAAATTCTTGCAGAAGAAGTAACCATCTAGTCACTCGACCATGAGTAATAGGTTTGTTCATAAGATATCAGATATTCGAATGATCAATGTGCATAAATACAGGGTATCCAATGAGATAATGATGAAATATGTTGATGGCATGAACTACAACAAATAATTCTTTTTTGGTGACAATATTGTTTAATTCAGTTACTATTAGATTCTTACTAATGTAGTAACTGCCATATGGTTTTTGATATTATTTTTGTATTAGTATAGCCCCAATGGCCATGTATGAAGCATTAGTGTGGGTATGAAAAGGTAGATACCAATTAGGACTTCGAAGGATAGGAGTAGTGGACAATTTCCATTTAAATGTATCAAAGTATTGTTCGCATTGTTCATTCCAAGAAAATTTTGTACCCTTAGTCAAGATGAAAAGTGGGAGATGTTATATTAGTGAGATTTTCAATAAATGTACGATAGTATCCCACATAACCCAAAAATATGTAGACATCCTTTTGTGTAGTAGGGGTAGCAAGATTTAGGATAACTTTTATCTTGGAAGGGTCCACATTGATTCCCTCATAAGAAGAATAGTGTTCTAATATGATCCCATGATTAAGAAGCATATACCACTTTGAATTACGAAGGGTGAGGTTGATTTCTTGACAATGGATCAACACTTTTTCTAAATTCTTTAAGGCTTCTTCTAATATGTCTCCATAGATAGTAAATTCATCCATGCATTAGAGGAAATTTTAGCATAAAAATGCCCATGAAAATTTCACGTACATAATATGTAAACGAATCAAAATATTTTAAATTTAAAAAGAGGTACATGTAAATATTTTGGCGGGAAAATAAAAAAAACTACCTTTTTTAATTGTATTTTTGGCTTATCTGCTTATAGGTATACTCAAATTTCGAGTGTAGACACTCGTTGGATGCGGAATGAAATTTTGCATACAACGAGTACCCATTATGCATACTTTTGAGAAGACCTGCATTGATAAAAAATAAAGATACATTATCAATGTATCTTCATTTTTTATCAATGTGGGTCTTCTTAAAAGTATGCATACTGGGTACTCGTTGGATGAAGAATTTAATTCCACATCCAACAGGTGTTTGTAATTGAAATTTGAGTAAACTTGTAAGGATATAAGCAAAAAATACAATTAGAAAAAACTAGTTTTCTTCATTTCCCTCCAAAATTCATAACTCTTATTTTATTATTTTCCTATTATTTTATTATTTTTCCTTAGGAAGTTAGTTTAGGCTAAAATTTCCTATAATGTACATGTCGACACAATCATGGGTTTCATATGACAATATACTAATAACAACCCGCTAGAAGGTAGTTGAAGCATTACACAAACCAAACAGAAGTAATCAATATGCATATGTACCCCATGGGAAAGTGAAGGTAGTATTTTATTGGTCTTCAGGGGCCACTTGAATCTGGTTGTAGCCATTGAACCCATGCAGAAAAGAGAAAAAATTCTTCCCAGTCAGGGTATCCAGGAAAGTAATGTTTTAGAGTAGCTTGTTTAATTCGCAATAGTCAACACATATTTGCCATTTTCCATATTTCTTGGGAACAACTACCGAAGGGGAAACACATTTACTATTAGAAATATGATAGATAAATTTATCATTTAGAAATTTTTGCAACTCTTAGTTCACAATCTCCTTCAGAGCAAGGTTCATCCTCCTTTGAGGATTTCTGATAGGTCAAATGATCTATCTCAAATAAATATGATGATTTTATGGGTTAGGAGAGATACCCTTCATATTAGTATAGTCCTAGGCAAAAGCATTGTTATTTTTCCGAAGTACTTCCATCAATTTCTTTTGCTCGGAAGGTTCTAAATGGGCATTGATATTAAGAGTTTTTTTGAGATATATTTCGATGGATTGGGCCTAGTCATTAATATCTAATGAGGCCATAGATTCTAAATGTCATACCAACTTAGTGGGTGAAAATTTTCTTCAAAATTTTGTTCCAATATTTGACCATATGGCAAAAGGAAATCATCACGAGGATTAGTTATAGTAGTGTAGATCAAGTCATCCTCAATATATTCCTTAAAAGTGATAACATGTTCAAGAGTTAGGATAGGTCGAGTAAGTTCCTCATGACTATCCTCAAACCATAAGGGGTTTTTGAATCCCGATGAAGGATTAGCTGGTGAGTATAAGGTAATATTCTTAGTGGAGCCTCCATGTGAAATAGTCATATTCGGTGACTTGCAACTAATATGGGCATCGATTGTAACTAACCATAGTCTCCCTATGATTAATAGATAAATCCCAGCATTGGTCTTTGGTTGGAGGATTAAAAAATTAGTTGGATATTCCCATGAATCTATGGATACTATTATGTCTTCAACCACTCCTTTTGGTTTGATAGTAGAAAAATTAGCCAACTAGAGGATGATGGGAGTTGATCTTTGGCCTAATAACCCAAGCTTCTCCATAGTTTCTTGGGTCATTACATTGAGATTTACATCAAGGTTTATTAAGGTAGTTTCTATAGGGAGGTTACTAATCTTAATTGTCACAATAGGCTCCCTAGATATCCATATTTTTTTGTAACCACGTTCGAAGACATTAAGTCGAATAATTTCCCTATGACTTGAACAATCTTAGGGTCCTTCCTTTCCCTTCCTGTTTTCTTCAAACATAGTTCTCACACTGATTTCACATATATAGGAACATCCATTATGGATTGGAGTAGTGGCATTTTTACGCATAAATTATTTAACTCCCCTAAAAAATCAAATTCAGGTTGTACAAGGGATTTTTCCAAACTTAGTATGTTAGGAAAGAGGAACGGTTCCTTTTAAAGATATTGCTTATTGGTTGTATCCTAAATTGTGGGAGAAGGTAGTATCGATTTTGGAGAGGTTTCCTCATCATCTTGTTCTTGAAAGATGGGATAGGTTTGATTTTGGAGTACCTTTCCAGAACATAAATGATTTTTTTCACAGTTCAATGATGACAAATTACAAGCAGGGAAAAATGATGGATCAACATTGTAGGTGGGATGAGATACTTTATTATTTGGGTTGGGCATTGGCTGAGATGTAAGTTGGGGTATTTTTTGAGTTTGAGCCTGAGTGGGTTGACTTGAAGGTAGTTGAATATGTTTTGGAAAATTTTGAGGTGGTGCTTGTGATGTCATATTCCCTTTGGAAGAGGGTCCTCTAAACCTTATAACACACTCTTGGCATTGTATCTAAGGTGGCCATTGTGGCCAAGGAATAGGAGGGTACTAGCCAAAGGACGGAGGAGGAGGAGGATATAAGGATGAATCCTCAAGTGTGGTGGAAGTTTTCTTTTGGGCCATAAAGCATATTTGTTCTGTTTATTCACTAACCTCTTGAAATATAGCTTTAATATTTGGAAGAGAGGGGCATTCTTGGGTTGAATTATTTTTATCACAAATGCTAGATGTCTCAATATTATTTAATGGGTACTCTCGTAGAGGATGCTTTTTACGACATTTAGAGAATAACATAGAAAGTCCCAAGTCATCTTCCTCCTCCTCCTTCTTAGCCTGAAAAACATATAGTTGGGATCTTAGGGTGCTAAGAATATCAGTTTTGAACTTTTCTCATAAATTATATAAATTAGCTTTTCTCACCCCTTGTCGACTAGATTTATTTACTCTCGAAGTCACATCCTCATAATTTCGTTTATACTTGAACTTCCTCTAGAATATATTGTACATATCTCACAGATATTATGAAAAGTCAATTAAGAGACATCACCTACCCCCATAAGGTTTAGGTTTTCAAGGAATTCTTCCCATATCGTTTTGAGAAGAGGATTCAAGGTGTCAACATTTAGGGATTTTTTTCTTTGTCCTTTGTAAGCTATACTGGAATAATTCCACATAATCTTCCAAATTTTCATCATCGACTTGGGACACCTTAAGGATTTCTTCCTTGAGATCTCAGACTTTACAATTGTCATGATAATTTTTCAAGAAAATCCTCTTCATTTTAGCCGATGTCTGAATGGAATTTCCTCCAAGTCCCATAAACCAACAAAGTGTTGAATATTTTGAAGTTGCAAGAAACAATTTCAATTTTTTTGCACCCATGGAGTGCTCATAACTATGACAAAGGACATCAAAATAAAAAATAAATGTGTCAAGGTATTCTCTAGAAAGGCCATGAAAATTGGGTGGGGAAGAGAGAAGAATGTTCTTCATTTGTACCATTTCTTCAAGATCTTGGATGAGAAACTAAAAATTAAAATGAGGTTGTGGTCCATTTACCTCTTCGTCTAACGTATTTTCCTCGTCTCAAGTCTCAGGGGTTTGAGCTTTGTTAGATGTAGAAGAAATTTTTTTCTTCATTATGAAATAAGATTCCTTCCCCTATTGGCTCACCAAATTTCAGTGATTTCCATACCATACTATACTACACGAAATTTCCCCTCTCAGGTTTCCCTCCTTTGTTTACCAAAGTGTTAGTATGAGTGGATCCTATGAAATCGCATATTGGGGTTTTTATAGATTTTTTCTGTCTTCTACTTATGATGTCTACCTAGCATGCTAAATGCAGGACATTCAGGATGTAGGTTACTAAAAGGGTTACTAACTACCTCCCTTTGGTCACTTCTACTCTCGATGTCATTTCCTATTAGACTTGAATTCTTATTACTTTGATCGACTCCCCCAGTAACAACACCAAAAATGATAGTGTGAATATGTACATATTTATTTAAAAATAATTCACATGTCCATTTAATTGTAAACGAGGGTTTGTTAAATTGTGAGTCCTCTATGCTATATGAATAGTACCATAATTCTTATCAAGGGGTATAAATATGCATGAAAACTACAAATTGTTGTAATCAAGATTAAGACAATTCAAACTATTTTGATTGGTTTGGCCATAAGTTTACCCAATTACTGGAGTCAAGGTCGTACATGTAGGATCATTAATTCATGAGGTTTTCTTATTTGAATATGATTCTACAGCGGTTCTACAATTCTGCAGTAATTTACTGATTTCGCAACAGAGACTACTAATTTCACAGTAACTTTGAAACCACTTTCCAAAAGCACACTCAAGGACAAAAAATGGCCTAAAAGAAAATCAAAATCAAAATCACACCCACTATGCTTAAGCACACAATTCAATCTATTCAGTCAATCAAAAGTCTATTTAATTTTAACAAAACTAAGTTTTACAAGAAAAGACATACACATAAATAAATAAGTTGAAAATTAAATTTACACAAGCCTTACCTTAACTTGGCCCAAACTTGGGCATTCGACCTGTGCCCAAAACTGAATTAGACACTTGAATTTAGAATAGATAAATACAAATCCAAAAGCAATATATTATCAAAATAATAACAAATTTTCACCATCGTCCTCAATCCATCAAAGTTCATACATATTTATAAGTATGAGGGGGAGGAATCTCGACCCCAATAACTAACAAACACTATTCAAAGACTTTGCCTAATTTTCTAAATTTAGACCATACATAGTTACACATTGTTTGGCATAAACATCTTTGGAAACAAATTGACTAATGCGTGCCAAGGCATCTAAGTTTTCGGTTTAATAAATCTTCTAGACACAGAGCATTTTCTTTAGTTTGAACAAGATTGAAAGGAATAACAAACTCTTCTAATGGCTACAAGAAACAACCAAAATAAATGTCAATATTAATTCATAACAAGGATTCCAACACATTAGAGATATGTCTGTTGGCCGCTCTTTCCTTTCAGTACATTTTTCTGTTCATACATGTCATATCCAAAATTTTATTCTTATAAGATATATGCCTACAGTCTCAAAAAGCGAGAGTTAGTGAATCCATTTATTTCATAATATATATACATATAACTTTTTAACAAAAGACACTCTTTAAATAATTTCTAGCTTATTTATAATGTAAAATAGAAAACTAATCAGACATGTATTATATGCTAATACTTGTGGTAACCATAATCTTTTGAGAGTTGTAAAGGAAAAAAAGGTAAGAAAGGGAAAATTATTTCGCAACAAAAAAAGTTAATTTTGTAGAAAAATTGTTACATTTTGCCACTTATTACAAAGATGGAGAGAACCTAGCTTGGTTTTAGAGGAAGTTGCTACAACAAAGACTAGAAATGTTGTCATCAATACCAAAGGGGGATATTGTTGAGTATAATGTTTTCATTGATGTCAAATGGGTAAGGATGGAATATGCATGGCCTATGAAGTTCAGGGGGAGTCTTCTAGTAGTTGTGGTCTGTTGGAAATAATACTGAGATGGGGGTTGAATCAGTATTATCAAGTTCTTTTAATAAAACTTCCTTATTTATTCTTTGAATTATTTTTGCATGTCAGTACCATAAAATAATGAGCATGAACAAAGAAAACAGATAGTCACACCAAAGAACACAAGATGTAAGGTGGAAACCCAATGTGGGTGAAAACCACCTGCTGCAATATGTCTCTATCTTCTTTCAAATTAGAAACTCCTTTTACAATGGTTTTGTACTGGTGTAGTCCTTTACCAGTACGCAGGCTGCAACCTGCAGAGAGCTACAACTCTCTCTCGTTTTCCAGTCTCTCCTGGAAGGGAGCTACAACCCCCTACTTCTTTTCTTTCAAGGACCACTTTTCATAAATTTTCAAACTGCGCCTTCTGTGGCGCCGCGACCACCGCACCTGCGCCTTATGTGGCGCCTCTGTGGCATCTCCGCACTGCGCCTTCTGTGGCGCCTCCGCACTGCGCCTTCTGTGACGCCTCTGTGGCATCTCCGCACTGCTCCTTTGTGACGCCTCTGTGGCGTCTCCGCACTGCGCCTTCTGTGGCGCCTCTGTACTGCGCCTTCTGTGGTGCCTCCGCACTGCGCCTTCTGTGGCGCCTCCGCACTGCGCCTTCTGTGACGCCTCTGTGGCATCTCCGCACTGCGCCTTCTGTGACGCCTCTGTGGCGTCTCCGTACTGCGCCTTCTGTGGCGCCTCCGCACTTCCGCAGCTGCAGCGCTTGAGAGATCACCCTTCACAGATTCACTTTCAACTTCCCTTTCATAGATCAAACTTTTAAAACAATAACCCAATACTTCAGATCTTAAGATATTCGATTTGCAAGAATGACTTAGCCAAGTGATCTCCTTTGCTTTATATAGGCTTAGGCCTTTCACAATACCACGGGCCAAAACCATAGGATCAAAAAACTGTTGGACTAATACCATGAACCAACCATGAAAGTACGTGAGATCAACACTTTTGACGAAGTACCATGGTCCAAAACCATAGGTTCAAATACCAAGGACTAACTACCATGGACCAAAGGTAAGTTCTCCAACATATACGCGCTTTTCCTCATAGGTTCAAATACCAAGGACTAACTACCATGGACCAAAGGTAAGTTCTCCAATATATACACGCTTTTCCTCATAGGTTCAAATACCAAGGACTAACTACCATGGACCAAAGGTAAGTTCTCCAACATATACGCGCTTTTCCTCATAGGTTCAAATACCAAGGACTAACTACCATGGACCAAAGGTAAGTTCTCCAACATATACGCGCTTTTCCTTGCATGAAAGTGCGTGAACTTTTCTCTACACTATAATTTATTATCTGAGATGAGTGGGTTGCCATCAAGTACAACATATGTATCATAATGCCAACAATCTCCCCCTTTGGACTTGATGGCAACAACAACCAATCACTCTCCCCCTTTGACATCAAGGGCAAAGGGTTATGCTCCCCCTAAGAACATGCTCCCCCTGACTATAAACCAGATCTGCAAAGAAGAACCATAATCCATGACCATGAAAGAGATAGAGACGTATTGCAGCAATATTCAGACCAGCATCCATGATCTCATTCTGTACTTCCTCCATAATGCCAACAATGCATGATATGCTCCCCCTGAACCTGTGCCATTCGATCTTTGACCAATCTGTAACCCAGCACATGTACGCATATACTTCAGATGAACCATGCGTACAACCAACAATCAGAAGAGATTCAATAACAAGATGATGCATCAACAACCCCCAACTTTTTCTTGAGGTATTCAAAGGTCTCCCTAGGCAGTGGTTTGGTGAGTATATCAGCAACCTCTTCCTTAGAAGGAACATACTCCAACTTGACCTTTTGTTCAAGCACTTTTTCTCGGAGAAAGTGATACTTAATTGGTATGTGCTTGGTTTTTGAATGCATGACTGGGTTCTTTGAGATGCTGATTGCACTTGTATTATCACATAAGATGGAGATGGGTGGTGTACAAGTGATTTGAAAATCCTACAAGGTTTGCATCATCCAAAGAAGTTGAGTGCAGCACGATGCAACAGCAACATATTCTGCTTCAGCTGTAGACAAGGCAATCGAACTCTGTTTCTTGCTGAACCAAGATACTAATCTGGAACCCATAAAGAATGCACCACTACTTGTGCTTTTCCTGTCATCCACGCTTCCGGCCCAATCTGCATCTGTATAAGCATGAAGTGTGAGATCTATATCTCTAGGATACCATAAGCCATAGTTTTGAGTCCCTTGAAGATATTTGAAGATTCTCTTTACTACCTGAAGATGAGTTTCCTTTGGATTTTCCTGAAATCTTCCAACTATTCTGACTGCATGCATGATATCCGGTCGGGTACCTGTCAAATAAAGTAAAATCATAGATCTGTAGGTTGGTTGATGCACTACTGCAGATTCATCATTTGCACTGAGGCTACATCCTATGACCATAGGTGTACATACTGGTTTTGCATCTTCCATGCCATATTTCTTCAAAATCTGTTTGAGATACTTGGTTTGAGACAAAAAGATCCCTCCTTCTTTTTGTTGGATTTGCAAACCAAGAAAATATGTCAATTCTCCCAGCAAGGACATTTCGAATTCTTTCTGCATCACCAAGGCAAAGCTTTGACTCATAGCTTCTTCATTGCTGCCAAAGATAATGTCATCTACATACACAACAAGTATTAGCAATTTGTTATTTTCAACTTTTATATAAAGATTGCTATCTGCTGATCCTTTTAAAAAACCTTGTTGATGAAGATATTTGTCCAAACGATAGTACCAAGCCCTTGGAGCTTGTTTGAGACCATAGAGAGCCTTTTTCAATCTGCATACAAGATTTGGATCATTTCCAAGAATGAACCCATCTGGCTGCTCGATGTATACTTCTTCTTCCAAGTCTCCATTCAGAAAGGCTGATTTCACGTCCATTTGAAATACTTTGAAGTTTTGAAAGCTTGAGAGAGCAAGGAACATTCGGATGGCCTCAAGTCTTGCAACCGGAGCAAAGGTTTCTTCAAAGTCTATTCCTTCTTGCTGCGCATACCCTTTACAAACAAGTCTGGCCTTGTTTCTAATTACTTCTCCATTTTCATTCAATTTATTTTTGAAGACCCATTTTGTTCCGATAACATTCTTATCCTTTGGTCTAGGAACCAGCTCCCAAGTGTTGTTCTTTTCGATCTGCTCAAGTTCTTCATCCATTGCTTTCACCCAACATTCATCTTTGCATGCCTCTTTCACATTTTGTGGTTCAGTGGAGGAGAGTAATGCCAAATAGCTTGAAGCTTCTGCAACTGTTCTTCTTGTTTGTACACCTGCTTCTTTCTGTCCCACAATCTGAGATTCTGGATGATTCTTCTGAACATATCTGGATGGAGTCTTTTCTCCTATTCTTGTCTGCTCCTCTGGTTCTTCTTGAGGTTCTTCTTCTTCATCATTCTGTCTTTGAGGGTAGCCTTCATCTTCTTTGATGTCTTTAAGATGTACTTGCCTAGGAATGTATCCCTTCTCATCAACCACTACATCAATGCTGTCAACAATTCTGCCAAGTCTTTTATTGTAGCACTTGTATGCTTTGCTATGTGGAGAGTAACCAAGAAGAATGCCTTCATCTGCTCTAGGTTCAAGTTTTCCAAGTTGCTCATCAGTGTTCTTAATATAACATTTGCTCCCAAAGATTTTGAAGTGCTTTACCGAAGGAGTCTCACCACACCAGAGCTCATGAGGGGTTTGAGTGCTATTCACCCGGACATTTGTTTTGTTGAGAATAACAACCGCAGCATGTGTAGCTTCACCCCAAAAAGTTGTGGGAGTTCCCGACTCATCAAGCATAGCACGAGCCATTTGTTGGACTGTTCTGTTCATTCTTTCCACAACTCCATTTTGCTGAGGAGTTCTAGCTGTAGAGAATTCTCTTCTTATCCCATGTTCTTCACAGAAATCGAAAAATTCATTTGAGGTAAACTCCCCACCTCTGTCGGATCTGAGGCACTTAATTTTGTATCCTGATTCATTTTCAACCAAGGCTTTGAAGGATTTGAATTTTTCGAATGCTTCATCTTTGTGCTTCATAAGTCCTACCCAGACAAACCTGGAGAAATCGTCAATGAATAATATCAAGTATTCTTCTCCTCGAGGTGTCCTTTTCCTGAATGGACCACATGTATCTGTATGTACTAGCTCAAGAGGCATGCTAGCTGATCCTTCCTTCTCTGGAAAGTTAGTTCTGGTTTGCTTTCCAAACTGACATGATTTGCATATGGTGTTGTCTGGAATTTTGATATCTGGAAGATCGCGAACTGCTTGATATTTGCATGCTTTCCTTATTTGTGAAAAGCTTAGATGCCCCATCCTCCGATGCATTAACCAGTGTTCATCATCCTTGCTTAGATAGCATTGTTGTTGTCCTTCTTCAAATATGTATAGATTATTTGGAGTTCTTCTACCTTTGATCACTGTTTCACCTGTATCAAGATCACGAACACGACATCCGTTTGATCTAAATATCACCTCGGTTCCTTGATCACACATCTGGCTGACACTTAGAAGATTATGTTTCAATCCATCAACATACAAAACATTTCCAGCCTTGACCTTTTCTTTTAACTGAGCCATGCCTTTTCCTTTTATAGTTGCAGGAGTATCATTTCAAAAAGAAACTTTCTTTCCTTTTTCAAGAGAAGAAAATGACTCAAGTTTTTCTTTATCACCTGTCATATGCTTCGAACATCCACTGTCAATGTACCATAGATTTTCCTGTCCCTCTGCATAAAATGCTATCCCACATCTTTCTGTTTGTGGTTCCTTTATTCTCCATGTTTTGGTGCTTGATGCTTGTTCCTTTGTCTGCTGAAACCTGTTCCTGCATTCAGAATCTTCATGACCAAAATTATTGCAAATAGAACATTCAACTTCATTTTCAAGAACCGAAAAGTTGTTATAGGTCCTTTTTGTAATCCCGGTCATACTTCTTTGTTTTTGAGCTTCTCTAGTCATGATCGTTTTATATGCAACACATTGAGCTGCCTTGTGACCAAAGTTATGGCAAGAAAAGCATTATCCATTGAAGAAACTTCTGCGGTTATCAAATTTTCTGGCCAAATGATTGTAATTTCTATTGTCATCCATTCTTGAACCAAATTGAGAAGATTTTACCTGTGGCTGATTGTAGCTTTTTTTCATCCTTAAGATGGATTGCCCCTGATAGTCTCTATTTGCAATTCGTCCCTGCTTTACCTGATGGTCTTCATTGTGCTTTTGCTCATTCCTTCTTGCTACATCAAGATAACTTTTTGAGGTGGATGCTTGAGAAGTTCCTTCATTATAGCCCAGACCTGTCTTGTTTAGTGGAGAACACTGTACATTGATAATCTCATCCAAAGTTTCAGATCCTTTGACAAACTTAAGATTAATAGCTTTTGTTTTCTCAATTTCTCTTCTAAGACCAACAATTTCACTTTCTAATTTTTCAAGATGTTTTTCCTTTTCATCAATTTGAAATTGTAGAGTATCAATGATCATATTCTTTTCTTCTACACATCTCTTGAGTCTAGTAATTTCTTCATAAAGGCTATCCACATCTATAGCATCCATATAATCATCATCTTCAAATTCCATTAACCGTTTATAGTCATTACCTCGTTCATCTTCATCACTATTTGATAGACCATCACTATCTTCATGAGTGTAGTAAATTTTCTTATTTGCCCTTTGTTTCTTGTTCCATCTAGCAGGTTCCTTTCCTTTATCCTTATAAGGACATTTTGCAGCATAATGACCTACTCTTCCACAAGCAAAGCATTTAAAATGTAACTTACCTCTGAATCTTCCAGAACCCCTTTGAAGATTTCTGACAAAATTTGATTCTTCTTCTTCTTCTTCTGGCACGTGACTTGCTTCATAATAATATTCTTTGCCTGACGCCTTGAAAGCAGCTTCTCTTCTGTCTGATGGACCTCCCTTCCAATAATTGAAGTTTGTCCCATCAAAAATTGGTGGCCTGATTGATGCTTCCCTCTCGTAGTTTCTCATGATGAATGATCTTCCTTCAAGCGATCAAGCTTCTCTGAAGGACCTGCTCTGATACCAATTGTTGGAAATAATACTGAGAGGGGGGTGAATCAGTATTATCAAGTTCTTTTAATAAATCTTCCTTATTTATTCTTTGAATTATTTTTGCATGTCAGTACCATAAAATAATGAGCATGAACAAAGAAAACAGATAGTCACACCAAAGAACACAAGATGTAAGGTGGAAACCCAATGTGGGTGAAAACCACCTGCTGCAATATGTCTCTATCTTCTTTCAAATTAGAAACTCCTTTTACAATGGTTTTGTACTGGTGCAGTCCTTTACCAGTACATAGGCTGCAACCTGCAGAGAGCTACAACTCTCTCTCGTTTTCCAGTCTCTCCTGGAAGGGAGCTACAACCCCCTACTTCTTTTCTTTCAAGGACCACTTTTCATAAATTTTCAAACTGCGCCTTCTGTGGCGCCGCAACCACCACACCTGCGCCTTCTGTGGCACCTCCGCACTGCGCCTTCTATGGTGCCTCCGCACTGCGCCTTCTGTGGCACCTCTATGGCGTCTCCGCACTGCGCCTTCTGTGGCGCCTCCGCACTGCACCTTCTGTGACGCCTCTGTGGCGTCTCCGCACTGCTCCTTCTGTGACGCCTCTGTGGCGTCTCCGCACTGCACCTTCTGTGGCGCCTCTGTACTGCGCCTTCTGTGGTGCCTCCGCACTGCGCCTTCTGTGGCGCCTCCGCACTGCGCCTTCTGTGACGCCTCTGTGGCGTCTCCGCACTGCGCCTTCTGTGATGCCTCTGTGGCGTCTCCGTACTGCGCCTTCTGTGGCCCCTCCGCACTTCCGCAGCTGCAGCGCTAGAGAGATCACCCTTCACAGATTCGCTTTCAACTTCCCTTTCATAGATCAAACTTTTAAAACAATAACCCAATATTTCAGATCTTAAGATATTCGATTTGCAAGAATGACTTAGCCAAGTGATCTCCTTTGCTTTATATAGGCTTAGGCCTTTCATAATACCACGGTCCAAAACCATAGGTTCAAATACCAAGGACTAACTACCATGGACCAAAGGTAAGTTCTCCAACATATACGCGCTTTTCCTCATAGGTTCAAATACCAAGGACTAACTACCATGGACCAAAGGTAAGTTCTCCAATATATACGCGCTTTTCCTCATAGGTTCAAATACCAAGGACTAACTACCATGGACCAAAGGTAAGTTCTCCAACATATACGTGCTTTTCCTCATAGGTTCAAATACCAAGGACTAACTACCATGGACCAAAGGTAAGTTCTCCAACATATACGCACTTTTCCTTGCATGAAAGTGCGTGAACTTTTCTCTACACTATAATTTATTATCTGAGATGAGTGGGTTGCCATCAAGTACAACATATGTATCATAATTCCAACATGGTCTTTATTGGAGAACCGTCATAGTTGAAGGTTAATAGAGGAAAGCTATAAAATATTATAAATATGGTGGTTTGGAGTCCCACGATTAGAAGAAATTTCTACCTCAAGATATTATCTCGGATCATACTGGAAGTGACTCTGTTTGATAGTGCTTGGAAAGACATTTCAAATGGTATGTTGAAGTTTGAATTTGGCCGTTGGGAGAAAAAATATGGCTGGTCAAAGTTGGCATATCAAAAGGGGTCAAAAATGGTGTTATTGGCCATGGGTGTCGCAATCCAGTTAGCACAAAGGTGGAATTTTGTGCATAGGTGGCAACATTATATTGGTACGAAGTAAGCATAGAAGGGATCGTGCAGGTACACCCAGGACACAAAATCGTAGAGAATAAATCCTAGGACTTTCAAAGTGCGTCAACATCCAAAAACCCAATGACAAGATTGCCATAATGAGTTGGAACATAAGCAATGGAAAAAATGAATCATAATCTCAGGAGAGAGTGTGAGGGACCCCATGGGACACATCATCCTAGAGGTTTTTCCTCGAAATATTGGAAGGAAGCTCATGCACAAATGTTGAGGGAGATAGACCCAAGGAAACAAGAAAATTTTCGTTAATTTTTTAAATTTTTTCTTATCTCAAAATTTTACCCTTGATAGAGTGGACCAGTCAATGAGATACAAATGGCATGGTTTGACTAGATGAGAAATAATAGTGGGAACATGACATGGACCAATCATGAGAGGCCACATGACACTAATGATGTCACCGTGAAAGAATGACCTTGGTATTTTTTAAAGAAGCTTGAGTGTGAAAGTCCGAGGAGATCGACAATGTTTCATTGATTAATGGACAAAAATATGTTCTGAGAAACAATGGCAAGGAATAGGTAGGACCCAACGATGAACTTGCGTACACATATTCCTAGCTGATTTTGGACTAGCACAAGTAGCATACAAACCAAACTTTGTGATGTTTCAAGGCCACACATTCCCTAAAATTATTTTATTACTGTAGCATTATACCACAACACATGTAATCTTGAAGGTATGTCCCTGGTGTTGGAAGCCGAAAAATTTAGATAGTTTTATTATAGGACATTACACAAAAGGGAGTGGTGTAGGAGAGAATTCTTTAATGCATAGTAGGAAGACTAGTGTATGAAGGGGAGATGTAGTGTGGGGGGGCACCACATGAAGGAGAGTACATCGTCTATCAGACAAGGATGTGTGTGAATAAATATGGTAGTTGCAATTTCAAGAATCATGGGAAAAGGAGAGGAAGGTCATTGTGTTGGAGGAATATGGAGATATTTGCAGAACGGAGTGTTGTCGCTACGACAATGACCCTCCAAATATTTTTCCTAACTCAATTTTGGAGCCTACATAAACTATCATTTCAAGCCCCTTTGTGTCATCATGTTGTTTGATTTCTTCTAGTGTCACATCCTCCTAAGTCAATGTTTCCTAAGTGTTGTCGTGTAACCCTTATAAGCACTTCAGTTATCTAGTCTATGGTTCGATGAAATCATCACTAGTATTGACTTGGAAACTTTCCTTAGCACCATGCACACACTAGAAAAGCAGTAAAAAGCATATAAATAGAAAACAAAATCAAGAAAATCACTCGAAAAAAATAAAAAAATGGATGAAGACATGCGCTTAAGTTGAGCACACTCCTTTGGGCTAAAGAAGTGTGCCCTCCTTGAGCACACTCCTTCATGCTGAGAAATTTCACCCTACCTGAGTGCACTCCTTCATGTCGAAGACATGCGCTCTTCCTAGGTGCATGCATGAGCATCTTGTTGCATGTGGGCACACTCCTAGAAAATAAGAGCCCCACTTTTTTTTTCTTAACTAATCCTTTGACTCATGGAAAAGTGGCGGTCATGCATGAATCAATATTACATGTAAAGTTCTTTAAATCAACTCAGTTAATCATTCTTTTGCGTAATCATTCTCATCTGATTTGGGCACATAGTTGGATATCAAGAAACTCTTCATCAACCTGCTTCACAAGTAAGTTTTACATGTCGAATATTTTCAATCACCTTTCATGATTTCACTGTCATTGTTTCCTTTATTGTTGTGGTTTCTTTGTTTTTCAGTTCAACTACTTGCATTTATGTTCAATATTCATCCTATAAGTGTTAATTCATTATCGCATGTAGAAACTCTTCACATTCCTTAACCTTTCAAATTCCACCATGAATTTGACAACCTCTATATAACCTTGCAGATCTTTCTTCTTCTCATCTTGTCATCAAATATTGCTTTCTAAACTTGTTTATGTGTTTCCACCAAGCAGAGCACAATTTTAGAACCCCAATCCTAATCAACCTTGAAAATTGTGCCCTAAACAACCAAGTTTTCCTTCAAAGTGCACTTGTTTACCACGAAGAACTGTGGCGTCCCTTGAGCACATGAGCACACCATGATGACACGAAGCATCTTCCTTCATCCTTTCAGCATGCACTAGTGCACCCCCCTTTCCCTTGAGCGAATAGGCCCATTATGAAGAGCTGAAGGATGGTTAACCCGTTCCTTCATCCTTCTGGAGTGGACAATGCACCCTATTTCTCTTCTTAAGCACATAGGTGCATTGGGAACACATGAAGGCCCAAAAACGACCTCTTCAACCTTTTAGAGTGCACCAATGTTCCATAAGGCTTTCTTTCACTTGCTTGAGCATATTCCAAAGCCCTAAATGACCCTCGACTTTCCTTCATTCTTTGAAAATGAACCCTCCTATTTTTCATGCCTATTCTCTCATGCATGCAAGTGGTTTTTTGTTGTCGTTCATTTATTTTCATGTCCATTTACATGTGAAGGCTCTTTATACATGATTTACAAGTATTCTTGCATAGTTAGGTTCCTTTGAGCTAATATTGTCACTATGAGTGTACTGCCATAGACATGTCTTCATGTTACAAGTATTGTCTCTCTTTCATCATCTATTGGAAGTCTCAGAAGTACTAAGGAACTTGTAGAATATATCAAGCCAACCATTCCAATATATGCATATACACAATACTTTATTAATAAGTCTACATAAGTCACATGGAGAAAAATATATAAAACATTCATGTAGGATAAGTTTGCTAAGAAAGTATAAGATCTGCATGCTTACATCAATATCAAGAAGTCTAGGATGAATAGGATTGCATGCAGATTCCCCATCATCCCCTGTGCAGAATTAATTGAGTGGATTATCACACACATGGATGACTCTTATCTCGTGCTTCAAAGTGAGAGTGGTAGCCAACTCACCACTTATTATAGATAAGACTTGCAGATGTACTATAAGATGCTTGTTCTCAAAGAAATTTACACAAATGATGATTTTTACATGAGATGGGCCACCCTCGACACAAGTGACGTTATCAAATCATGGTGTAGAGATCCATCCAAGTTTCGCCATCACCCATGTGCGGTCTATTTGACAAAGGTCCTCAAATATGTATACCAGTATTTGATAGCCATGTGTTGTTGGTTTCATGGGCACTAGAATGATGAGGTGTTTGAGAAGAATCAGATATATATGCTCAATATTGTAGTTACTCAAGGTATATTATTCAATTGGGCAGATATATTATCATTTGAGTTGTAGCGTCATGCCGAGTAGGCAAAAGCATCTTTGAGGGTGAATGAGGCACCATAATTTCACATGTCCACATTTTTCTAGATGGGATTTGTGCATTATATGCTTTCTCAACATTGTACTGGATCAAGACTCCCAAGAATAAATTCCCAATTTACTTCCACTACAGAGTGATATAAGAATCAATCTTTAGAGACATGTACGACAAATTGATCGAGCACTTCTTCGCAGTTGTCTTTCAGAGGATATTTGAGATAAATCTTCCTTGCATGACTGATCAGGTGAAGAAGTCACCATGGGATATTATGTATTGGTTTTTAGCGCCAGAGGGGACATACATAAGGTGTTTTGGTTGTCAGATATCCCCCCATATTATGTCGCAGTATGTGACCAACAATACTACATTTGGGTGGAAACTCAAACTGCGGAATCTGACAAAATGACTAAAATGAGAAAAAGTGTCAGAAGTTAAATTATTTTTTTTATTTTTTTCCCTAAAATCTCAACTACCATCGAATATCTGACAACGATTATTTATCGGTGGAATATTCAATAGAATTCCCTATCCCATCGATTATCAAATTTTTCCCAATAATCCCTCCTATTGTGGAATGACCGACGATAGTTCTTTTACCGTCGAATATCCGACGCTATATCAAATATGAAAATGTCTTGTAAAATTTCCTACAAATGGTAAATAACTTTTGCATAATGTTCAATTCCACTATTATGGATTTTTTCACTGACAACGTCTAATATGGGACCACTTTACATTGATCAGTTTGACGAATTAAAATAACTATAACATTAATATCATAATTAAATATAATATTATTAATATATATATATATATATATATATATTCGTATTAATATTAATATTAGTATAATACTATATGATTATAATATAAACTATATATATAAAGTTATCAAATATATTATTATAATCATAATATATATATATATATATATATATATATATATATATATATATATCTGTGTGTGTGTGTATGTAAAGGCCCTAACATCATATAATTTTGACATAGTTTTTATATATATTAGTTGTGATTGTTTTGAAAGGTTGTAGGATTATTTTGAGGTTAAGTTTTAAAAAAAATCATCATTACAAGTTTGGTGACAAAAAATGTCACATAACATTCCACAAGGAGAGCAAGGATACATGGGATCGACACTGAGGGCTTCTAAGGATAGAAAATGTTATTTCCCTTGTAGAAATTGCAAGGGCTTGAGGCCAAGGGGAATTCTAATAAAATCAGCTAAAAAGCATTGTAGAGACTATGGACACGCTGAAGGAAGACATGAATATCATCCGTTTGTAAGTTATTTATTATATGTCTTTGTATTGTAGTTGTTTTTGTAAATGCTTTGTATATTGTATTTTAGATTGTATGTCATTGTATTGTAAATTGTATTATATTTCTATTGTAAATGTATTCTATAATATTCTTTTGGGAGGTGTTTGACTATGTTGTCATCTTGATTTGGACTAAAAATATTATTTGATTATTTTTGTTAGGATTGTAGGGTTAGGTAGAGTTAGGGGTTAATTAATTTATGGGCTTAGGGATAAGGGGTTATTGTTTAAGGGTTAGGGGTTAAGGGCTTAAGGGTTATGGGTTTAAGGGCTTAGGGGAATGGGGTTAAGGTGTTAAGGGGTTAATGTATATTATTTAGGGGGTTAATTTGCACCTAGAGAATTTAGAGGTTAATCATGGGTTTTTATGGAGCATTATTAATAGTTTTTATTATGCAAAATATGACATTATGATGATGAATAAAAAATAAGATAACTATGTTTTTTTATCATGGTCGTGACTATATATCTCAGAAAGTGTCTCACTTCCTACATGTGAAGAAAAGTAACATCTTTCTTAGATTTTTTCAAAAAATTCTTAAATATCTTGATAAATTGCACAAGCACCATCATTGATTTGTTGTCTTTGTTCCTTGGTCTCATCTAAGTTTTCTTTCTCTTTGCCTTTGTTGTCTTTGTTTTCCTTGTTGGAAATAATACTGAGAGGGGGGGTGAATCAGTATTATCAAGTTCTTTTAATAAATCTTCCTTATTATACTTTGAATTATTTTTTCATGTTAGTACCATAAAATAATGAGCATGAACAAAGAAAACAAATAGTCACACCAAAGAGCACCGGATGTAAGGTGGAAACCCAATGTGGGTGAAAACCACCCGCTGCAATATGTCTCTATCTTCTTTCAAATTAGAAACTCCTTTTACAATGGTTTTGTACTAGTGCAGTCCTTTACCAGTACGCAAGCTGCAACCTGCAGAGAGCTACAACTCTCTCTCGTTTTCCAGTCTCTCCTGGAAGGGAGCTACAACCCCCTACTTCTTTTCTTTCAAGGATCACTTTTCATAAATTTTCAAACTGGATCCATAAACATCAAGAGATCATTGAGTACAAGTAAATCACCCAGTCAACTGCAGTAACCAGATCAACAATAACAGTAAACCCAGAACACCTTATCAACAGAAAAATTCAGCCAACAAAAGGTCTTAAGACAGATATGCAGTTTTTCCTTCTCTGGCCTGCGTGTGTATGCACTTCACCTTCTGCTCCCCTGCATATACCCGCAGAGACCCTACTGCCACACCGCGTACCCACGCATTGTTTCTTCAATCGCGCTGCGTACTGTTACTATAGGTACACACCCACAGATGCTATCGCGCCGCGTACTGCTGTTGTACCCACGCATCCACAGATGCTATCGCGCCGCGTACTGCTGCTGTACCCACGCACCCACAGATGCTATCGCGTTGCGTACCTACGCACCTGAACCTCTGTCGTGCTGCGTACCCACGCACTGCGCCTTCTTCTGCTCTACGTACCCACACACTTCTCCTTCTTCTGCTCTATGTACCCATGCACTTGCACCGTTAATCACCTGCGTACCTCTGATTAGGGCCGAACTGGCAGTCCCCCAATGTGCCACAGATAGTCAGATGCTCAGATCTGTTCATGCGCTCGAGAGATCACCCTTCACAGATTCGCTTTCAACTTCACTTTTATATAGATCAAGCTTTTAGAACAATAACCCAATATTTCAGATCTTAAGATATTCAATTTGCAAAAGATGCATAGCCAAGTGATCTCCTTTGCTTTATATAGGCAAGCTCTTCCTAAAATCATGGATCAATACCATAGATAACCAATACAAGGGGCCCAAAAACATGGGGCTCAATAATAATAATAATAATATAAAACAATACCACGGGCCAAAACCATAGAATCAAGAAAGGCGGGCTAAATACCACGGGCCAAACATAAGAAACCCCACGTGAGCGCACTTCTCTGCCTTGAAGTAAGTGAACTGGGGGTACGCACCTTCTGAACGGGTGACCTGCATGTGTGGCCGCAATCCCTTCACGGTGTACCTGCGTGTACGCACCTTTTGAACTATTCTCTTGCGTACCTCTTAATTGTCAACATTTTGAGAGCCTGATCAGAGCATTGCCACTTGAGGGTGTTGCCATCAAGTACAACATCTGTAACATAGAGTCATACCGGAAACATAATGCCAACAATCTCCCCCATTGGACTTGATGGCAACCTCAAAATCTTCAACGTCATTCTCCCCCTTTGACATCAAGGGCAAAGGGTTATGCTCCCCTAAGAACATGCTCCCCCTGAATATGAACCAGATCTGCAAAGAAGAACCATAATCCACCAAACACCATAAATGACCATGAAAGAGATAGAGACATATTGCAGCAATATTCAAACCAGCATCCATGATCTCCTCCATAATGCCAACAATGCATTATATGCTCCCCCTGAACCTGTGCCATTCGATCTTCAACCAATCCGCAACCTAGCACATGTACGCATATGCGTACAACCATCAGAAGAGATTCAACAAGATGATGCATCAACAACCCCCAACTTTTGCTTGAGGTATTCAAAGGTCTCCCTGGGCAGTGGTTTGGTGAGTATATCAGCAACTTGTTCCTTAGAAGGAACATACTCCAACTTGACCTTTTGTTCAAGTACTTGTTCCCGGAGAAAATGATACTTGATCGGTATGTGCTTGGTCTTTGAATACATGACTGGGTTCTTTGAAATGCTGATTGCACTTGTGTTATCACATAAGATGGAGATAGGTGGTGTACAAGTGATTTGAAAGTCCTGCAAGGTCTGCATCATCCAAAGGAGTTGAGTGCAGCAAGATGCAGCAACAACATATTCTGCTTCAGCTGTAGACAAGGCAATCGAACTCTGTTTCTTGCTGAACCAAGATACTAATCTGGAACCCATAAAGAACACACCACCACTTGTGCTCTTCCTGTCATCCACGCTTCCTGCCCAATCGGCATCTGTATAAGCATGAAGTGTGAGATCTGTATCTCTAGGATACCATAAGCCATAATTTTGAGTCCCTTGAAGATATTTAAAGATTCTCTTCACTGCCCGAAGATGAGTTTCCTTCGGATTTGCTTGAAATCTTCCAACTATTCCCACTGCATGCATGATGTCTGGTTGGGTACCTGTCAAGTAAAGTAGACTTCCAATCATAGATCTGTAGGTTGGTTGATGCACTGCTGCTGATTCATCATTTTCACTGAGGCTACATCCTGTGACCATGGGTGTACATACTGGTTTTGCATCTTCCATGCCATATTTCTTCAAAATCTGCTTGAGATACTTGGTTTGAGACAAAAAGATCCCTCCTTCTTTTTGTTGGATTTGCAAACCAAGAAAATATGTCAGTTCTCCCAGCAAGGACATTTCGAATTCTTTCTACATCACCAAGGCAAAGCTTTGACTCATAGCTTCTTCATTGCTGCCAAAGATAATGTCATCTACATACACAACAAGTATTAGCAATTTATCATTTTCAACTTTTATATAAAGATTGTTGTCTGCTGATCCTTTTGAAAAACCTTATTGATGAAGATATTTGTCCAAATGATAGTACCAAGCCCTTGGAGCTTGTTTGAGACCATAGAGAGCCTTTTTCAATCTGCATACAAGATTTGGATCATTTCCAAGAATGAAACCATCTGGCTGCTCAATGTATACTTCTTCTTCCAAGTCTCCATTCAGGAAGGCTGATTTTACGTCCATTTGAAATACTCTGAAGTTTTGAAAGCTTGAGAGAGCAAGGAACATTCAGATGGCCTCAAGTCTTGCAACAGGAGCAAAGGTTTCTTCAAAATCTATTCCTTCTTGCTGCGCATACCCTTTACAAACAAGTCTGGCCTTGTTTCTAATTACTTCTCCATTTTCATTCAATTTATTTTTGAAGACCCATTTTGTTCCTATCACATTCTTATCCTTTGGTCTAGGAACCAGCTCCCAAGTGTTGTTCTTTTCGATCTGCTCAAGTTCTTCATCCATTGCTTTCACCCAACATTCATCTTTGCATGCCTCTTTCACATTTTGTGGTTCAGTGGAAGAGAGTAATGCCAAATAGCTTGAAGCTTCTGCAACTGTTCTTCTTGTTTGTACACCTACTTCTTTCTGCCCCAAAATCTGAGATTCTGGATGATTCTTCTGAACATATCTGGATGGAGTCTTCTCTTCTATCCTTATCTGCTCCTCTGGTTCTTCTTGAGGTTCTTCTTCTTCATTATTCTGTCTTTGAGGGTAGTCTTCATCTTCTTCGATATCTTCATGATTTACTTGCCTAGGAATGTATCCCTTCTCATCAACCACTACATCAATGCTGTCAACAATTCTTCCAAGTCTTTTATTGTAGCACTTGTATACTTTGCTGTGTGGAGAATAACCAAGAAGAATGCCTTCATCTGCTCTAGGTTCAAGTTTTCCAAGTTGCTCATCAGTATTCTTAATATAGCATTTGCTCCCAAAGATTTTGAAGTGCTTTACCGAAGGAGTCTCACCATACCAAAGCTCATGAGGAGTTTGAGTGTTTTTCACCCGGACATTTGTTTTGTTGAGAATAACAACCGCAGCATATGCAACTTCACCCCAGAAAGTTGCGGGAGTTCCAGACTCATCAAGGATAGCACGAGCCATTTGTTGGACTGTTCTGTTCATTCTTTCCACTACTCCATTTTGCTGAGGAGTTCTAGCTGTAGAGAATTCTCTTCTTATCCCATTTTCTTCACAGAAATCGAAAAATTCATTTCAGGTAAACTCCCCACCTCTGTTGGATCTGAGGCACTTAATTTTGTATCCTGATTAATTTTCAACCAAGGCTTTAAAGGATTTGAATTTTTCGAATGCTTCATCTTTGTGCTTCATAAGTCCTAACCAGACAAACCTGGAGAAATCGTCAATGAATAATATCAAGTATTCTTCTCCTCAAGGTGTGCTTTTCCTGAATGGTCCACATACATCTGTATGTACAAGCTCAAGAGTCATGCTAGTGGATCCTTCCTTCTCTGGAAAGTTAGTTCTGGTTTTCTTTCCAAACTGCATGATTTTCATATGGTGTTGTCTCGAATTTTGATATCTGGAAGACCGCGAACTGCCTGATATTTGCATTCTTTCCTTATTTGTGAAAAACTTAGATGCCCCAACCTCCGGTGCCATAACCTGTGTTCATCATCCTTGCTTAGATAGCATTGTTGTTGTCCTTCTTTAAATATTTATAGATTATTTGGAGTTCTTTTACCTTTGATCACCGTTTTACCTATATCAAGATCACGAACAAGACATCCATTTAATATCACCTCGGTTCCTTGATCACACATCTGGCTGACACTTAGAAGATTATGTTTCAATCCATCAACATACAAAACATTTCCAGCTTTGACCTTTTCTTTTAACTGAGCAGTGCCTTTTCCTTTTATAGTTGCAGGAGTATCATTTCCAAAAGAAACTTTCTTTCCCTTTTCTAGAGCAGAATATGATTCAAGTTTTTCTTTATCACCTGTCATACGCTTCGAGCATCCACTATCAATGTACCATAGATTTTCCTGTCCCTCTGTATAAAATGCTATCCCACATCTTTCTGTTTGTGGTTCCTTTATTCTCCATGTTTTGGTGCTTGGGGCTTGTTCCTTTGTCTGCTGAAACCTGCTCCTGCATTCAGAATCTTCATGACCAAAGTTATTGCAAATAGAACATTCAACTTCATTTTCAAGAACCGAAACGTTGTTATAGGTCCTTTTTGTAATCCCGGTCATACTTCTTTGTTTTTGAGCTTCTCTAGTCATGATCGTTTTATATGCAACACATTGAGCTGGTTTGTGACCAAAGTTGTGGCAAGAAAAGCATTGTCCATTGAAGAAATTTCTACGGTTATCAAATCTTCCGGCCAAACGATTGTAATTTCTATTGTCATTCATTCTTGAAGCAAATTGAGAGGATTTTACCTGTGGCTGGTTGTAGCTTTTGTTCATCCTTAAGACGGATTGCCCTGATTTGCCTGATAGTCTTTATTTGTAATTGGTCCCTGCTTTAACTGGTGATCTCCATTGTGCTTTTGCTCATTCCTTCTTGCTGCATCAAGATAACTCTTTGAGGTGGATGCTTGAGAAGTTTCTCCATTATAGCCCAGACCTGTCTTGTTTAGAGGAGAATGTTGTACATTGATGATCTCATCCAAAGTTTCAGATCCTTTGACAAACTTAAGATTAATAGCCTTTGTTTTCTCAATCTCTTTTCTAAGACCAACAATTTCACCTTCTAACTTTTCAAGATATTTTTCTTTTTCATCAATTTGAAGTTGTAGAGTATCAATGATCCTATTCTTTTCTTCTATACATGTCTTGAGTCTAGAAATTTCTTCACAAAAGCTATCCACATCTATAGCATCCATGTAATAATCATCTTCAAATGCCATTAAAAGTTTATAGTCATTACCTCGTTCATCTTCATCACTATTTGATAGACCATCACTATTTTCATGAGTGTAGTAGCTTTTCTTATTTGCAATCTGTTTCTTGTTCCATCTAGTAGGTTCCTTTCCTTTATCCTTATGAGGACATTTCGCAGCATAGTGACCTACTCTTCCACAAGCAAAGAATTTAAAAGGTAACTTACCTCTGAACCTTCCAGTACCCCTTTGAAGATTTCTGACAAAATTTGATTCTTCTTCTTCTTCTTCTGGCACGTGAGTTGCTTCATAATAGTCTCCTTTGCCTGAAGCCTTGAAAGCAGCTTCTCTTCTGTCTGATGGACCTGCCTTTCTCATTTCATAAGCAGTTAGAATTCCATGTAGCTGCGACATAGTAAGAATTCGTAGATTTTCTTTTTCTTCTATTGCAGACACTTTAGATTCAAACTTGGGGGACAATGATCTTAGAACTTTTTCAACCACAATAGCTTCTTTTATTTCTTCACCCAAGTTTTTCATGCAATTAACAATCTCGTCTACCCGAAGGAAATAGTTAGCCACAATTTCATCATTATACATTCTGAGATTCTCATACTGAATCCTGAGGGTTTGAAGTTTAGCACACTTTACCTATTCATCTCCTTCGTAGCTCAAGACAATCTTGTCCCATATTTCTTTTGCAGATTTATATTGCATAACCTTGACGAATTCTGTTTGATATAAGCATCCCAGCAGAGTATTGACTGCTTTAGCATTTGTTTCATATTTCTTCTTCTCGGCCGAATCTGTAGGAGTAGCTGAAGGAAAAGTGTAGCCTATATCTATGATATCCCAAACTTCTGTACCAAGAGATTGAAGATAGGCAGTAACTCTTACCTTCCAATAATTGAAGTTTGTCCCATCAAAGATTGGTGGCCTGATTGATGCTTCCCTCTCGTAGTTGCTCATGATGAATGATCTTCCTTCAAGCGATCAAGCTTCTCTGAAGGACCTGCTCTGATACCAATTGTTGGAAATAATACTGAGAGGGGGGGTGAATCAGTATTATCAAGTTCTTTTAATAAATCTTCCTTATTATACTTTGAATTATTTTTGCATGTCAGTACCATAAAATAATGAGCATGAACAAAGAAAACAAATAGTCACACAAAAGAACACCGGATGTAAGGTGGAAACCACCTGCTGCAATATGTCTCTATCTTCTTTCAAATTAGAAACTCCTTTTACAATGGTTTTGTACTGGTGCAGTCATTTACCAGTACGCAGGCTGCAACCTGCAGAGAGCTACAACTCTCTCTCGTTTTCCAGTCTCTCCTGGAAGGGAGCTACAGCCCTCTACTTCTTTTCTTTCAAGGATCACTTTTCATAAATTTTCAAACTGGATCCATAAACATCAAGAGATCATTGAGTACAAGTAAATCACCCAGTCAACTGTAGTAACCAGATCAACAATAACAGTAAACCCATAACACCTTATCAATAGAAAAATTCAGCCAACAAAAGGTCTTCAGACAGATACGCAGTTTTTCTTTCTCTGGCCTGCGTGCGTACGCACTTCACCTTCTGCTCCCCTGTGTATACCCGCAGAGACCCTTCTGCCGCACCGCGTACCCACGCACTATTTATTCAATCGCGCTACGTACTGTTACTGTAGGTACGCACCCACAGATGCTATCGCGCCGCGTACTTCTGCTGTACCCACGCATCCATAGATGCTATCGGGCCGTGTACTACTGCTGTACCCACGCACCCACAGATGCTATCGCGCCGTGTACCTACGCACCTGAACCTCTGGCGCACTGCGCCTTCTTCTGCTCTGCGTACCCACGCACTTCTCCTTCTTCTGCTCTACGTACCCACGCACTTGCATCGTTAATCACCTGCGTACCTCTGATTAGGGCCGAACTGGCAGTCCCCCAGTGTGCCACAGATAGTCAGATGCTCAGATCTGTTCATGCGCTCGAGAGATCACCCTTCACAGATTCGCTTTCAACTTCACTTTTATATAGATCAAGCTTTTAGAACAATAACCCAATATTTCAGATCTTAAGATATTCAATTTGCAAAAGATGCATAGCCAAGTGATCTCCTTTGCTTTATATAAGCAAGCTCTTCCTAAAAACATGGATCAATACCATAGATAACCAATACAAGGGGCCCAAAAACATGGGGCTCAATAATAATAATAATATAAAACAATACCACGGGCCAAAACCATAGAATCAAGAACGGCGGGCTAAATACCACGGGCCAAACATAAGAAACCCCACGTGAGCGCACTTCTCTGCCTTGAAGTAAGTGAACTGGGGGTACGCACCTTCTGAACGGGTGACCTGCGTGTGTGGCCACAGTCCCTTCACGGTGTACCTGCGTGTACGCACCTTTTGAACTATTCTCCTGCGTACCTCTTAATTTTCAACATTTTGAGAGCCTGATCAGAGCATTGCCACTTGAGGGTGTTGCCATCAAGTACAACATCTGTAACATAGAGTCATACCAGAAAGATAATGCCAACATTCCTTATATATCATATTTGTAAATTGTTGTTATATAGACGCTTCAATATTTTCTATATATACTAATATTACTTTATTGGTTGTAATTTTATAGTATCTCCCCCCTAGGGCATTTCTCAATGAGGATGAAGTGGTTGTAGTAAAAGTGTCTATTCAAGAACATGGAGCGATTAATATTGAGGATCATGCTAATGATCCCACGGAAGAAGATAATGATGTTGATAACCTAGTTGAAGAAGATGGGACAAATATATTGGTCCAACAGACATTTAATAATGTTGGAATTTATGATGATGAAAAACAATAGATGAACATGCTTTTGATTTACCTGTACTTGAGATGGCAAGTAAACCTCTTTATGAAGGCTCAAAAACATCTCCTCTCTACTATATTGTTGTTGGTCAACTTAAAGGTTGTGAATGGTTTGTAAAACACATGTGTGACATAACTCCTAAGGTATGTAACATATTTTGTGACATTTCGTATTGTATACATGATAAAGCAATTATTTATTCCATTGTTTTTTTATGTTAGTACGGTGATCTAGATAATATCATTAATTTGTAACATTTGGATGCAATATGAATGATTAATATTGTTTAGTAAATTAACCAATACTATTTGTTTTTTATGTTGTACATTATTAGGTGAATTTTTCTTACCACCACCAAATGTTTTACCTCATACTTATAGAGATTTACATGTCGTTATGAAATATATTGGAATGGAGTATGAAGCTATTCATGCATGCCCTAATGGTGATATTCTCTATTATAAATAACATGCATTGAAAGACAAATGCCCTAAATGTGATGAGAGTAGATATCAAAACCATAAAATAACAAAAAAGGTGCCTTGCAAGGTTTAGGTGCAAAAGCATTAAAAATCTTATGGATTACAATGCAAGGAGTAGAAGTGAAGATGGTGTTCCTAGAATGTATGCAGATGAATATGCATTTAGGAATATAGAGGAAAATTGGCAGGAGTTTAAAATAAAACCTCGTAATCTTAGGCTTTCATTAGCAGCTGATGATGTCAATCCATTTGGAGAGTCCAAATCTACTTACTTGGTGTGGCTTGTTTTTGTTATCAACAATAACATTCCTCCATTGAAGTAAATAAAGAGGGAGCACATAATGTTGACAAAGAATTGTTCTAGGTATTAATTTGTTTAGAATAAATAATTTTCGCATGATAACATCTCATTTTTTTAGTTTGTTTCATAATTATGTCCTACATTTTTTTGTTAATTTACTCATATATGTTCAATTATGCCTTATAATTATGTCTTATATATTTTTTTTTATTTACTCATATATGTACTAATTATGTATTGTATGTTCAATAAATTAGGTAAGTACGACGTCAAAGACATGAATGCATATATTGAGTTAGTGGAGTTATGGAACGATGTCACTATGTATGATAGATCTAGACAAATAGTTGCACAAAGGGAATTTGAATTCAATGCAATGCTTGTATGGAAAATTCATGATGCCCCAGGGCTAACACACTTTTGTGGTATGTTATAACATTACCCTGCACTTTAATAATGTTTAATTTTATGAAGTTCATTTCAAGTATGTTTTTTAAATAGTTTGACCTTCATTGTACATACTTAAAATAATTGATATAAAAATTATTCCATCTCTTGCAGGTCTTCAAACAAAGGGTAAATTTTTTTGTTTTCGTGGTGCTAATATTAAATCTCGTCATTCAAGAAGCTTAGGAAAGGAGGTGTTTGCTGAGTATAGGAACTTCCTTTCTAAGAACCATAGGTACCGAAGTACTAAAAAAACATCTTTTCAATGGGAAATAAGAGACTGGAGTAAGACCATGGAGAATGAAACCTCGTGCATGGAAGTTGCAATATAATAGAGTCTCTCAAGGTATGGATCGAATTGTCTATGTATAGATATACATTATATGTTTGGATTAATTTATCGTTTTATGGAATTTTCTTCACTATACTAATTGATAGGTTATATTGTTGTTATAATATCTTTATCTATGATTTACAATGTAAGTCGTGAAGGAATTGGTAACAGGGTACTGTCAACATGAATTAAAAGCTATCGTGAGCAATTCAATAGACTCCCCCGCTATGAGCACCTATAAATTGTTCATTTGTTTGATACAATCCACATCAGGAAGAATGTAATAGAGATCTTATGACTAATTTTAGATGGAAGGAGAGAGAAAGGAAGAAAATCAAGATTTTTAGTTACATTAAGGAGGCCGACCATGCATTGCAAAGTGCGATTCATTCAAATATCGAGGGAGACGATGAAAATATAACCACCCTTCCATGGTTATTTACATAGTAACAAAGAAAGCATGTTAAAGAGGTTATTGAAAAAATAAGTTTCCAACTGGATTTTCTTCAAACATAAATAATATCCTAACAAAGAAGGGTGAATTAGGTGGGGTAAAAACTCATGATTAGCATATGTTCATTAAGGTAATTATTTTGGTGTATATATATTTTATACATTGGTGAAACATCTTGTTAATTAGTGTTTTTTTTCTACTAATTTGGGAAAAAATAATGATCGATCATTATTTTTGTTATAGTATGTTTTACCTTTACCTCTCCCTGAAAAATTTGTCAACATTGTCAAACAAGATATATATGATCTTAGAAAATAGATGAGGTAAGTGGAGATTTATGTGCAAAGTGTGATTTGTTCAATAAGTTGTTGTGTCACATATTTTTCACTGCATGCATTTTTCTTGTCGTCGTGTACTCTATTATTCTTTTTTTGTTAAAACTTGTGATTTGCTTGCTTCATTTGTATATGGTTGTCATCTAAAGAAATCGATAAAGAAGATATAAAGTATTGGAGAAAACAAATTCCTTGTCTAATGTGTGAAATGCAAAAGTATCTACCTCCAACATTTTTCAATGCACAAGAACACTACCTCATACACCAAGTTGAGAAGATTGAAAAGTGTGGACTTGTACACACAAGGTCAATGTGGATGGTTTAGAGGAACTTGAAATGATCGAAGGCTTTGGTAAGAGAAAGACTACATCTCGAGGGTTCTATGGTAGAGGGATATATGGTATATCAAACCATGGCTTATATTTATCAATATAGTGATGAAATAGGAAAAAATATTAATGTATTGGATCACATTTGGGATGTCAACTCTGTGGATTATTTTGAAGGGGACCACCTATTGGGGAAAGGTAGAATGAGCAAAAGTGACATGTAAGTAGATAGTGGAGATTTATAACACATTTGAATTTTTTTTATTATTATATATATCGTACTTATCTAATTTTTAGTTTTCTTGAATAATCCATTATTATGAAGGTATAACATGGTAACTAATTATATATGTGTGAATTGTTTTATTTTAATACAGTCGGTTGGGAGTGGGATGCAATACATTTATACATTGCAAACAATAAAGATTGGATGAAGGTATGGATTGAACGCTGCAAACAAGCTAATAATGGTAGGTTATCATGGTACGATGTGTCGTCATTGGTCAAAGAAGATCAACTTTGTGAAGATACCTATCTTACACAGAGGGAAATTGATTTAGCATATGGTTTAAAAGATTTTAATGCAAGCATGTTCATGCATACTACTTAGTCTTTTTACAATTATATTGATGCATATGGCATTTTTTTTCTCAATTTTCAAATTTTGCAAGTATAAATATGCATGCTTATGAAATGACAATGCATTTTTTGTGTTTTATGTATTGCAGTTAAAACACCACAACAAAATGTGGTGCAATGGATGCAAATTTCACATCAAAAGGTTGGATGAAAAGATGAAAAAATTTGATACTGGGATAGCTGCAGTATTTCAAGTTATCAATGTTTCCTCTAGAGGTGACAAACGTCCAAAACTCTTTGAGAATCGATACTATGGGTATTTTCATGATATACTTGAGTGTGACTTTGAGCCTTTAAAATAGTTCTGTTTGATGTCAAATTGTTTAGGCTATGAATCCATGAATGTGACCCTGATAGAACTATTATTGAGCATGCTAACAAATTTACCATGGTTGACATTAGGAATCTTGACCCACGATCAAAGCGATATGTTCTTCCAAGATAATGTGAACATGTTTTTTATGTAGACATTCTATGGAAAGTGCGTTAGTCATATGTTGTTATATATGATCCCAAAGGAAGGCCTGTAAAGTATAATGTAGTGGTAGAAGATGAAATTGAAGAAGGAGATGATGTAGAGGAGTAGGGGGTTCATGCAATGTCAAACGACGATGCCAAAGAAGTTCAAGGAATATATGTTAATTGAGACAATGTTAATGTGGATGAACTGTATGATATTAACATTGCATCAGACAAAGAAATTGAATAAGTTGAACTAAATGTAGAAGAGCATATTCCAGATGATGATATAGATGTTGATGATGATGATGATGATGTTGATGCTGATATGATGAATCCTTTGTATATGAATTCTGAACCAAATGCTACAAATGATGAGTTGGACGAGGACGAAGAATAATGATATCAAAATGTTGAAAAGTACGACGTATGTATTTATATTTTTTTAGTTGGTTTGTTCTCTTTCGTTCACCTTAAATTTTTATTTTCCTAGTTTTTATGTTTGAATATTATTGTGTTTCTTTCAAATATATTATAGTAGATAGATTGGATATGGGGAATTAAGAGTGATGTGAGGGGGGGATGGGCCATGTGAGTTTCCACCTTCACATGGTTGGCCTTGTTAAGTAGAAAATATATTAATCTTGAAATGAAGAGAAGCTCATTTATGTTTATACAATAATTTCCAATTTTCCCTTTAATGGTTCATTAAGAAGACATATCGGACAAGTTTGGAAATGGTTGAACCATATGACTCGGCAGTCGAGAAGAAATGAAAAATAAGGTTGGCCCATTAATGCCCATGAATTTAGTTCCCACCAAGGCGTCTCATAATGATTTTTAGAAAATTGACTAAATTAATGTTAAGGTGTTAAAATCTGGTTTATAATTGATTGATTATGAAAGATGAACGTACTAACAAATGATAATATTTTGTTTTCATTGATGAGTTAATGATTTTTGTTGACTCATTTGTATAGTAGGGCCAACGCCCATGCCCTGGGCACACCTGCATGAAGCCAGGGCACACAATGCGCATGGGGGTGTCGCTTTTTGGGAATGTCAGGGCGCCCGATGACAATGGGGTCATCACATGATGGCAAACCAGGGTGCCTGCTCGACAAGGGAGCCTATGTGATGAGTTGGTGGGTCGACCCAACTTGGAAAGGGGTGCTTGCTTTAAAAAAGTAAGGTCATCCCATGACTTCCTATGAACAAAGTTCCCACCAAGGGGTCTCATAATGATTTTTAGAAAAATGACTAAAATAATGTTTGGGTGTTAAAATTCGGTTTATAATTGATTAATTATGCAACATGGTACTAAAAAATTATAATATTTTGTTGTCATTGATGAGAAACAAAGGTGGGGTGCCTAGGCATCCATGGGGGTGTCATGTGCTATGCACGCTATGGCAACCAACACTCATGGGGGCATTACGTGCTAGGCACGCCAAGGCATGTGACGCCCATGGGGATGTTGTGTGCTGGGCACACCAGGGTACCCGTGTGACGAGTTGGTGGGTTGGGCCGACATAGAAATGGGTGCCCACAGAAAATAATTAATTGTGTCCCATGATTGCCTATAAACAGAGTTCCCACAAGGGGGTCTCATAATGATTTTTAGAAAATTAACTAAATTACTATTTAGGTGTTAAAAGCTATTTTATAAATTAATATTGGTCATACAACATGGAAATAACAAATGATAATATTTTGTTTTCATTGATGAGCTGATTATTTGTGTTCATTGATTTGCATAGCAGGGCAAATGGTCATGCCCTGGGAAAGCCCGCACGAAGGCGAGGCTCTGAGGTTCCCATGGGGGCATTGCATGATGGGAACAACATGGCACCCGTGCGATGATTTGATGGGTCGGATTGACTTGGAAAGGGGTACTTGTACAAAAGAAGTAATATCGGCCAATGACTGCCCATGACTTGAGAATGGGGCCAACGTTGATTTTTTTCTTCAGATTGTGCCTGTATACATTGAAATTTGACATGGTTATGGTAGATGCATGCATTGATGATATGGGAGGGTTTTGAGACTCAAATACGACTCACAAAAGTAATTCAACAATCAAACAAAAAAATTATAACATATATAAATGTCAAGGAGATGAAATTATTTATTACTATTTACCAGTTACAGGCTTATAATGTACTTCATAGTCCAGAGGTTGAAAAAACCCATTAACCTTCCATTTGAGAAAACTCCTTACCCTTCAGTATCATCTTTGTCATCATCACCATCATCAACATCGTCATCATCACCATCATCTTTGTACCAGGTGAGTTGGAAGATGGGCGAACCTAGCGACATGGTGGTCATGTAGACGTCATTTATTCCAAGCCTAATATTACTGATTTAGCAACACATATCCATTCACAAACATAAATTATTAATATACCCTTATAATTCATAAACAAATGTAAGCATAAATATAATCAATTAAATATCCATAAATAATGAACACATTGATTTGGAGGGAAAACTCACCATAGAAACATTATAAGACTTATCCTATTAATCACAAAATCTTTTCTAATCCATAGTGATTCATTATTTTACCGCAAATTCATGTTTCTTCTTTACAAATGATATATAGATAATGATGATGAATGAATAAATGAATGTATTTCACTAATGCATAATCCTTACTTATAGGTAGAGGATAGGTTGATAAAATGAACCTCAATCATTAGATGAGGAACTGTTGGACATAGTCAATCATGATCCCTCTTTCTATGTTAATTTAACCAAAGTTACATTCATTTAAATTAAGGTGGGTTTTATATACCCAACACTCAGTATATATGGCCTAGTGTGGACCACATTGTAAGCATGTTAGTAGAAGATAATAGGTTCACAAAAACAAAAATTTTAGTAGAATAAATTGGACCACCATATCTACATACAATATACATTAATAATGTGCTAAAAGGAATCCAAAAAATTCACTCAAATTGAAAGAAATATGTGACAATGAATATTTCTCAAACATAAGCCCCAATCGCTACATGGTCTTTGAGTATGTTGTGCAATGTCCAAGCTGCTATATGGACCTCCAGAAACTTGTGAATGCATTATTTGAATGCTATAATGACCACCTTAGAAAACATTGTACTAGCATACTTAAGTCCAAAATGCATGACATTGTCTAAATGCCATTTTGTAGAAAAAGTTGTCTTTGTTTGCTTCCCGCAACATGGTCAAGCACAGAAACATTTAATGTGATCAAGAAAGTGTCGTGGACACAAGAACCATTTAATCCCTTGATATTCACTTAAACACATATCCTTTCTTCTGTTTTCTTATCCATAATTACAATCAGCGTAATCCACTCTTAATCTTCTAGAAAATAAATATTTCCATAAATAACATCTTGTCTATTTCATCCTTTAAGTTATTTTTGGCTTGAGAATACATCTTGTAGGACCACTTCTTTATAATTTTGACATTTGGTTCAACTTTATTTCCCTCTCCCCTAACTCTCTTTTGATTCCATTCATCTTTATAAACTCCATGGAAAAGTTCTCATATTCTCTAGCAAGGTTGCAACTTATGAAATGATATTCACATCCTAGTCAACTCCCATTGACACTGTGTTCAAATTATCTGTAGTACCACATTGCATTTTATTATATTTAGGGATGCTTGGTAGATTTACTCACCTTTTTCATCCCCAACCTTGTGGTGCAACTCCTCATACTATCCTATAACCCTATAACAGTATCACCTAATCACCTAATAAGATATTATATATTATATATATTATATAATGCATATATATATAATATATAATATATATTTTATCTATACTATATAATATACAATATATAATATATATATTGTATATTTTATATTATATATAAAATATATATTATATAATAGGTTATATAATGCAATGGAGGGGTAAGCATTTGAGCCTGAGGGAATTTGTGAAGTGGCATTTCGAGAAGGGTATTCGAGCAAGGTCGAGGGCATTCGTTAAGTGGGCATGAGAGTAGGGCACGGGAGCAGGGAACGAGGCCATTTCATAAGTGGCAATGAGGGAATTTGAGTAGGTGTGAACAGGTGGCGTAGCATTGAGTCCATAATTTCATGGGAGAAAAATATGGCCAAAAGCTTGAAACCATTTGCAGCAAAACATATGGCCACATATTTTAAAATGAAACATGTAATGAAATTTTAGATTTCATTTTTTAATCTAAGTGTTAAATCAATATCTTGCGCTCCAGTTAGGGATTCCAATTTTTACTGGCTAGTGGGTTTGTACCCCACCCCCTCATCTCATTCGATCCAACAATAAGTAATACCACCTTCCATTCCCTCAATCAATTGATAATGAATAGCAAGGTGTGAAATGGTTTACCGCATCGAGGTTAATTGTGTATATAAAACATAGAAAAACAATGTATTTGCCCTAATTTTCCTTCCTTCTTGTACGGAAAGTCATGAGGCTAGTTAATCTTGATTTGATGGCAGTCCTTGCTTGATAGGAAAACCTCTAAGGTAAGGCTCTGAGTTATGAACTACAAGCTCTGTTGGTCTCCTCAAGTTCAATCAAAATAGCCAATAACAATGCTCCTCAAGCCAGGATCGCTAGCTTAGGGTTAATATATCATTATAAAATATACCTATAAGGTATTTTGTTCAAGTCGGCCTAGATCCTCTCCTAGGCATCTTCTTCACATAATTGCATAGAACCTTATGATTTTCAGATCTTTGAAATGTGTTACAAGACCTTTGAATTTGAGCCCTTGGTATTCCTAGAATCCTATAAACTCATGTGTAATGGTCGTTCTCTTTAATTCCATTATTTCATTTCAACATTAATGCATTGATTTCACACATCCATGGTTTCGGGTGAAAGCTCCCATTTCGAATCTGGATCATACACCGATTTAAGCCTAAGAGTGAGTAGAGAGTCTTTCCTATATGCTAGTATATCTTTCCCCTTTTTTCATGGACCAAGTGGAGATGCACGTCCTTTGGGGAGAGCCCACGTTCCTCCTCTTTTAATATTCATGATGGATATTTTTGGTCTTCTGGTAACACCTCTTCAACTAGGAAAAAAACTAGTTCATAGGAAAGCAAGTGGGGATAGCTCCTGCAGAGGTAAGAACAAGAAATAGAACAATAACAATTCTTTCTCTTATTGATTATAATCTATCTGGAGGAAATAAGTGAGGAAGAGAACCTATTTACTGCCATTTGAATGGGATAGTTATATAGCAACTATCTAGGGAAGTAGGCATTAATAGTATAATTCCTTATCTTTCCAGGCCAATGAATCTCAATAGGAAGGCTTGATTCTTGTTAAAAAAGGAAAAACAAATGCATATATGTATTGATTATAAGTTGTATTAAGCTCCTTACTGAATTTAAATATGACAAATATCTTATGTGTTTGTTGCAGTCATCAACCCATCTAGTCTACTCAATGATATGTCTATGTCTCACTAGTTCAGTTCCGTTTATGAACTGCGTAGCCTGTGATTGCAACTCTGTGATCTTGATCTGAGATAAAAATTCCTTTATTGTCCAGTCTTGCGTATATTTTTCCAAATAAAATAATAACAAAGTTCATTATCGTGAAATGATTGTTGGTACGGTGTCCTCTAACTCGATTCCTTTGACATCCTTTAACATTCTCTACTTTGGTATCTTATAACTACTCGTAGATTTTACAATGTAATTCGTTTCACATGTAAGAGGTTAGAAATTGTAGCTTCTCTAGAATGTAACAAACCTGGCCTCTAAAATCACTCTATCTTAGGTCTAGCATCCATGCACAATAGAAACCAGATACAAAACTTTAGCATCCTGTGAATTGGAAAGGGATCAGACTTGTAGCTTCTCTAAACTACAAAATGCATCCCCTAAGCTATGCATAAGATATCTAATGTTCCACTGTCCATAACTCTAGCGCTCTGGTCCAATGTAATGATGCCACTGTCATAAATCTATTGCTTAGGTATTCCTATTATAACATTTTCATGACTACTACCACGATGGGTTCCGGACTATGTAATGGATCTTTCCATGTTGGAATATGCTAAATCTCCCTCTAAACATTATTTTCTCATCCAATTTCTCATTTTCTTTTTCACATTCTCATTTCATGTGGAGGAAACATATCTTCTTTCGTTGTTTTTCATGTGAATCCTCCTACTTGGAGGCACCATGTTCACCATAATGTATGTTTTTTAATGGTTTTTTTATTTTTTTAGATTATTCTCAGGTCCAATTTACAACTTCTCTGGAGGCACCATGATCTCTCTCTAATTTTCTGTCTTACTTGGCTTGATGACCATAACATGTTGTTGGCATTTAATGAATATTATTATTGAGAAATTGTAATCTCTGTAAATTACAATGGATTTTTTATATAATTCTTTCATATACATCATAGATAGTAGATTATATCTATGATGTTCACAGTCAACCAAAGGGAAATGTCATAAGAAAGTTCTTGAAGCTTCATTCAGTAGTGATTCTAATTTCTATAGTCACTCTTCGTAGCATTTTTGGTAGAATATAAAGTTTTGAGCTTTGACATTTCTGCTATTATTAATTCTTTGATGAAAATAATCTTTGCATCTTTGTTGCCATCTTTCTTGGTCATTTTTTCTAGTTGTGATCTCTTATGTAATGTTTTAGAGGAAAACATGTTGTTAGGCTAGAAGAGTGAATAACATAACATGTTTTTGTTGTCTTTGGTTGACCATGTGATTGATGTCTCATTGTCTATGTATTATTTGTTTACTATATAAGTTTTATATGTGTTAGTCCAGCTGTGATCTTTTGACAACATGAGCCCATAAATAGAAAGCTCCCATCATAACAAGGATTTCTTTTGAGAAATTTCAAATATAAATTGATTGATTGATTGGATTCCAAATCAATGATATCCTAATAGTAAATAGGACTCATGTGATATATAATATCATGAACAATGATAGTCAACATAGCACATTATGTCTCTACACCTTCCAAGGTAATCTTCTCAAATGTTGCCTCACTTCCTAATCGTGAACTTCTTCTCCACTAGTAAAACCATTGTCCATTTTTGAAGTTGTTGCATGTGTTGAAAAGAATCAATGCAAATCTTAACAAGGCATGAATCATAGTTATCATGGCCCATCTGAAAATTGAAGACAAATATAGTGTTCCTTGAAACTAAGGGAATGTTCAAGGCCTAAGCATCAAAATCAAAACTCTTAGGAGCTTTTCCATCAGTGATGGGAACTTGTGCATACTCTATAGGAAATCCTTCAAGCTCTAAGCCTTTGAGCACCTCCAAATAATTTTGAACTACTTTTGAGTTCATTTCTTCCCAAGCATCATATATTTGGCCATCATCAACCCCATGAATGATCATTATAACACCTCCATAGTATTCTACTTGCCCATTTTTTTTTTTCTTTAAGTCGAGACTCCATCACATCATGTTTAAAAACCATGAAATTACCATACTCTCTGTCAATATTAGTATTAGGAAAACATGCTCAAGTGAAATGAGAATTTCCTTATAACATAACATAGACATTCAATTTGTGGAAATCAAACACAACAATTCTAATTAAAATTTGGATAGAATTCAATCATGTTTTATTTGTTAATAATTTTAAAGATATCAAATTTTAAAGACGCTCAATAAATCAGTTTCCTTATTAAGAGATAAAGCATTAAGAGTTTGAATCATCGTGAGGCATTCCCAAGACCAAGCCAGCCACCAAACAACCCAAACAAAGACTTCCCAAGACCAAGCCCACCAAACAAGCCAGAGAAAGACCCCCCAAGACCAAGCAAGCCACCAAACAATTTTCCTTAAAAAAAACAAGGTATCCAACGAGTTGACAAGATTGACCTTACGAACAATGTAACTTCTCCAAATTTCAGCTTCATCAATCAGGTTTCTAACTTTAGCTTCTAAAAACACGAACTTGCATTAACCCAAGAATCACAGAAACTCGCACGAGTGGGCCAATAATAGTAGGATATCATACTTCTTTATTTTTCTTAGATTCTTCTTTTCTTCACTAGGGTGATTTCTTGTCTTATAGACTCCTCACACTAATTTTCTATCATAGATAAAATGCCAAGATGTGTGTCACTAAAGGAGGTTGAAGTCCTCTTATTTATAGTCTTGACAAGGGCTAGAATGGGCCTCTCTAGGCTGACTTTATCATGGATGGATGACTTGGTGAAGGGGTATTTCTATAATTTTATAAAAATAAAAATAATATTTTATTTCTTGATACAATATGGAAATCAAGTCTATTACATCATGACATAAACTTTGACTCAAGACAACAACCCTAGAGAACTTAATGGGTGCTTAGACCTAGGAACCAAAAACTTTGATCATGAAACCCTTGCTTTAGTAAATACATTTTATTTTACAAGATTTTTTTTTCTTTTGATAAGCACATAAGAGATACATCATGTCATGAGCTAAACACAATTATGAAGACAAATACTAGTTACAACTTTTAATAGGAACTTCGCATGTTACAAACCTTTAATGTCTTCTAGGGAAGATTGATCCTCAACTAAACTCATCTCTCCTTTTGTACTTCACATTTCTTCTTATCCACAGACTTGATCTGAAATGAAGTGCATGTGTGATGTCTCTCAAAGGAGGTCAAATGTATACTTTATATAGCCTTCCAAGGGCTCTTTAAGCCCAATGGGAGGCCAACTTCAGCTAGCTAGCTAACCTATTCTTGGGAGCACTATAAACATTTTTCCAAAATACAAAATGATTTTATTTCTTTGATACAACTTCCCATATAGGTATTTACATAATGACAACGAACTTTTCACTCGAGACAATCCTATATGCATGTAATGGATGCCTGGCATATTAACCAAAGACTCAAGCATGAAACCCATGCTTTATAAATTTTTCTTTTTACAATTTTATTTCTTATTTCGATCAATATATATAATAATTACATCATGACATGAGAGAAATGATAATTATTAAGACTGAAACTAATTACATTTCCCAACAGACAGGAGGGTGTTGATTCAACTAAGCTATAGGAGTAACACCAATTATGTTGTTGTTTTGAGCTTCTCGCTCAGTTTGGGACAAAGTTTCATTTGATACACAATGAGAACAAGGGAACTATAGTTAATGATATATGTTTCATGATGAGATTGTCCAGTCCTCCAAGTGTAGTGAAACAAGATCTCCAAGGGTAGTGAAACAAGATCTCTAAGGGCGGTGAAACAAGAGCTCTTCAAGATGATGGCTCTTCTAGCCTTTCGTGCTCACCAAGGCAACTTGCAACACCTCCTACAATTTTGGACTTGAGGAAATGCAAGAAACACTAGGGTATTAACACGTGCGAACAATAGAAGACGAATTAAAAACTTTCGAAATATTGATTTGTCTCTTAATAGGTCAAAGATCCATGTTTATATAACCTTTCCAAGAGGCTCCATTAACACTCTTTAGGCTGACTTTTCCTTGGCTATCCGACTTGGTCTTGGGAGACTTCTAGACATTTCTAATCTCAAAATAATTTTTCTTTCCTTGATACAAATTCCCGAAAGGGTATTTTACAATATGAAAAGGACTCTTGACCCATGAAGAACCATAGGAGAATTCAATGGATGCTTGAGCTAATGAAAAAGTGACTTAAGCATGAAACCCATTCTTTACAAAAATCATTTTCTTCTTCTTTTGATAGATACATAAGAATTACGTCATAACATGAATCAAATGAAAATTATGAAGGCCGAAACCAGTTACATTCTTCAACATATCGGAGTATGTGGTTATTTTTTGTAATGTAAGATTAAATGCTATTAGATGATGTTGAGTTCTCAATTTATTGAGTGAGTCTGTTGGTTAGGATAAATAGGTTCTCAAGTTCTCAAGTTTTAAAATATTACTTGAATACTTTAAATGCAAAGAACCTCCTTATAAATCACTTGTACTAATTAATGTTCTTATGGTTTCATCAAGACATTTCTCAACATCCCTTATGACACTCGCTAACAATTTCTCTCATTTTATGGAGTGTTATAGGACGTCCAACCAAACATGTATTTTTCAGATTTATCTTTGTCGAGTGATGAAAGTTTAGGTAGGATAGAATAAATTGAACAAACATTTTCTACTTTGTCTAACAAGTGAAGATCAATTAGAGGTGAAAATATTAGAAGAAAATTCCATAGACACATGGCATTTTTTCTTGCTAAAGTGGGGTCCCGTTCCTATGATAATGAGAGAATAAATGACATCGAGGTGCCCTTAAGGTACAAACATCTAGTGAAACAAAGGGTGCCCAAGGATATTCCTGAAATAAAAACTAATTTTTATGTCAATGAAAGGATATACCACATTGCCCCATCGTCATAACATGGTTTGGGATTATTTTCCATGGATGGAATAAAGGTATGTTACAGAGGATTAACTGAATTGATGGCAAATGTCAAACCCTATTACAACTATAAATATTGGGTATAAATATAACAATATACAAAACTTATGCCAAGATATGGAGTGGCCACAAATTACATACAACTAAAAGACAATGATGAAAATAAAGGCGCAACTATGTATATTGATGGAAGGCCAAAAGCAGTAGCGAATATTGCAGGTTTTATAAATAGTACACGACCCATCACGACAAATAAGAAACCCAATTGTGTATTTGAGGGACATGAAGGAAATCATGTATTCATATGTGTCATTAAATCAATAATTGCAAGGGAAGAGTTGGTCATTGATTACAATTTCAATAGAATAAATACAAATATTTCTATAATAGAGGTGGTATGTATTCAAATTTTCCCAACTTGTAAGTAATTTCTATTGTATGTTATGATTGCCATTTACTACGTGAAGTTTCTATATAAATTTATAAATATGTCAATAATTGTTTTCTTATTAATATAATTATGATTAATTGTGGATGAATTGAAAATTACACTTATTTGATAAACAGGGAGATAAGAGGAAGGCACCAGCCTTAGAGCAATCCATAGAAGCTCATGAGGAAGAGGTTATTGATGGTGCAATTTTTATGTCCACCAATCCAATCCAAGAAATAAGGAATCTTAATTTCAAAGTGAAGAAGAAACTTAATTCTTTAGTTCTAATTGAGCATAAGACAGATGAGATAAAAGGTGAAATCAAAATCTTGCTGCAACAAGTTCATCGGTATGGGGTGAGAAAATCATTTAATTATCCCAATTATTTGTTTATGACTTAGTTATCTCATCCTTTATAATAAAAACAACTTTATTTTACAGGAGTTTTTCGCGGAGTTCGATCCTCATGCTACGACTATGGGTTACGTCGGTGTTGGTAACAACATTGATGCTCCACCTGTGAGTGAGTCACTAGTCATTGAGACTAGTACAACCACTCAACCATCCACAACAGGATCTACACCCCCTCGACAACATATGAGAGGATATACACATGATGTTGTGGATACAGACCATGATATAATTGTAGAATTTGAAATGAGATTTATTGGATCTTCCCATGTTACTAGCATGGGATCACTATCGATCACATTTTTGGTAGATGATGAAAATGTCCCTATGAAAATAGAGAAACTTCCAGGTATTTAAGAAGTGTTTTAAATATTAAGTACAACCTAAATGAAATTAACGTATAGTTTGTGATTATTTTAAACTAATGATAATATCATTTTGTAGGAAAAAATGTATTTTATAGGCATTTGTATGACATAACCTTGGAACTAGTTGGGCTGACTATTTGCACAAACTAGAAATCCCAAAGATCTAAGCTAAAAGAGGAACTTATTAACAATATGATTCGCCTATTTGGTGACAGTACCTTCAACAAATCTAGAGTTACCTCAAAGGCAGGCCTACATTTAAAATATTTGCAGGACTAATATAGGTCTCAATTGGAAAGGGTCAGGCCACACGAGTGCCTTTCGCTGATTCCAGAGACGGAGTGGATAACACTCGTGGCAGATGCACACAAGGAGGAACTTCGAAAAGTAGTGAAGACTCCACCCCGACCAGAAAGGTATGATGCACATTTAATATTGTAATTATAATGATTTATCATCATTACAACATCTACTTAACTTTTTTAATGTTTTAAATATAGGCTCCCAGATACTTCCAAAGCCACACATGTTGGAATATAAAAACATGGGAAGAATCATCTTGGCCTAGGTGGTTACTCGAAATTGACAACAAAAATTGTAAGTATATAAAAAAATAATTTGCTTTGAAATTATAAATTGTTAACAATTTTAATTTAATACCACAGAAGAAGAAAAATTCCCGTTCTAATGTAAAATTGTAAGGGAGGCAACTCAAAGAGGCTCCCATGGAGGAAGACCTAAATATTACTTTTGAGTATGGTTTTCAAGCCATGGTTGAACAAAGGACACACTTGGTATTGTCACACCTTATAGCATCGAACATAACACTCACGAAAATAAAATCAACGAAAAATATTTATAAATAACTACCCGCACAATCTATTGGTTATTGTTTTTGGACATAAAGTAACGTGCTTGATTGTATAAAGTAGGAATGCAATGTAGATACAACACATGAGCCTACTGATGGTGGAGTTCCTAACCTTGAGACTAATGTTCAAGTTGGTATTGGAGGCATTTCATGTGTTATAAAAGAATTGTAGTATTGAATACAATTAAAAATATTTAAATGAAAATGTTGTATTAATTATAACCTTTCTTGTTTCTGCACTAGATCATGTATAGGATGTGGCCAGCGAAGAGGAGGAACATATGGCCACATCCAAAAGTATTTCGCTTCCCTCCAGTACCAAAGCAGTTAAAGAATATTATACTACTGTTTTTAATAATAAAACATTTGTAATAATAACAACTATAAATATGAATTTAACATTTCTTTATTATTGCAATTGATGCTCATCCCCACTTGCAATAGCATAGTCGTAAGACTAGGTCAACAATAAGACATATTACGGCAGAGACCACAACAACTGAAGGGGGCCAAGATCAAGACATCCTTCCTAATTACATGTTAAAAAAGAGAAAGTAAGCTAATAAAAAATGACTGAACTTGTTTATTTAGAGCCTTTTTTTAAGTAATGTTATCACTCCATAATTTCCTAAGGTTGTAAAAGAAATCTAGAGGTAACCACAAAACCACTTGTAAGCTTAGAAGCTAGCCCTTCTAAACTTAGAGAGGGATCTCTCTATTGGATTTAGATTTGTTTTTTTGAGATTTTATGCTAGTTATTAGGTTCAGAGTTTGGTTTTTTCAAATGTTTGGTTGAAACTGCAAGGAAAGGCCATTGGGAAATGGAGTCAAAAAGTCTTAAGGTGATCAGATACAAGAATGCCAGAACATATGTAACAGGGCAAGGTAGGCAGGCTATTGGATCTTTGGAGCTTTGGTGGAATGAAAGGGAGGAAAATATTTAGATTCAATTAAACATAGAGCATTTTAGAATGAATTATATATTTAATCTCAGTTTGAAAAAATATATATTGTTTATAAGCTAGAGCAGAGTGTAATTAAACAAGTTCAACCCTTAATTTTCTTTAAACAATACAAATAGGAAAAACATATGGAAAAACTAGAGAAATAACAATTGCACAAGAGGAAAAATATCACCAATTTTCCTGACACATGAATCCTAGAAAAACTTTCCTTATTAATGAAATGATCACTTCAGCTCAGTACACAACTTTACATCAAGGATATACTTTATTGGTACAAGTTCCAACCCTTTGTACTTTGAATTATGAAGTAATTATATAAAAATTACCAAAATATCTTGATTTTAAAAAATCAATATTTTTAAAAAATATCCTAAAAGATTGTTTACAAAAATAGTACAGAAATATAGGAAACTAAAACTATTGTAGCTTTATAGCTCTATCTTATCGGAATCTGGTGTTGATTTGGCCTGAAAAATTGTTTCTTTGTTGTTGAAGATGAACACCTATTTTACTCCAATAGTTGGCATAGTTGATCCCATCTGTCTTCATCCGGGGTGGAAAATTTAATTAGCTTCCTATAGGTTTCATCTACCTCAGTATATTTTTAGAAGGTGGGATTAATTACAAACAAATGTTTTATCTCATGTTTTATAAGTAAATCGAATTTCAAACCCTCCATGAAATATTTTCCTGTGATGGTTCCCTTGATGGTGGAAAACCTTGATTTATCTCTGGTTGTGGTATACAACTTTTGTGGATAATCATCTAACTTGACCAACCTATCTCCAATTCCTTTCAAACTTGGCAACCCCTTTTTATTTAGTACATTGAAATTTCTATGAAACTTCTAAATGTTGGCCTCAAAGTTATGGCATTTTTCTCTAACTGTAGCATCAAGTTCCTTTTTGTAAGGACTCTTCTCACCTCAAGGATTGTTTCTATCCTATCTGCAATCTCAAATTCCTCTAGTTCCTCCTTTGTCTTTGAATTTATAATCCTTATTAGGGAAGTGGCTTCACTTGGTTTCTATCCCAAACTTTATTTTATTCCTTTGATATTTTCTTTTGATCTCTGCAATAATTCCTCCTTCTCGAAAATTATTTCAATGGAAGGCCAAATTTTAGTCATAGCTTCATTGATTTCCACCCAAATGTTCTCCTTTGCCTCTGTAATTATATGGACCATGACAGATTCATTCTCTAACCATTCAATTCTCTGGTTTAACCTATGAATCTTTTGAATCTCTACTATGTAAACATTGTCAATCTTTAATTTTTGTTCTTGCAGATTGTTTATCTGAGTTGTTAGCTTTTCAATCTTTAGCCCTCTAATAGACCAGTCCTCCATAGCTTTGACTAGTTCTCCTAATGTGTCTGTAGGTTGTCCCTCTACTGTGATGGATGTTGGATTTGATGTTCCTACTCTCGATCTAGATGTAATAGGACCTGATGTGATTGGAATGGTTCCCAACTGTGTTAATTGTTCTCTTTCCTTAAGCAGTTTCTCCATCTCAGTTTCCATCTCCTTAATCTTCCCATTCTATTCAATAACAATCCTGAACATGTCTTCTTTTTCTTTCTCTAGTTGTCCAACTTCTTTTATTTGTGGGCCTTTAGTGAATGAAAGCTTGAGTTGTTTCTTTAGGGCTACAATGTTAGCATTCTTTCCTCTAATAATCTCCTCTCTAGCTTTCACATTGCTAGGATTATATCCTAGTTTTATTACTAGATCCTCTAAAGACTTGATTTTTGTGTCTTTAGTTAAGGAAGATAATTTTTCTAGTTTTAGTTGAGACTAAATTTTATTGACCGAAGCTTGCACCCTTGAAGCTACCATTTATGAATTTTTCAAGGTCGAATATATGATCTTCCCTATTTTCTTGTGCAAGTCCATTTGATCAATTGGATGGATTTGATCAACAATAAAAGAAAAGATGATTTTTTTGTAACCATATGGAGTTTTGGGGAAAGGAACCTTAGCTTGGAGGAAGGCTATCTACATGTTTCCTTTCTCTGTGTCAAAGGTAGAGAGAAGCCTATGTTGTGAGGATGTTGCCTTCTTCCAAAAATGTGAATATGTTGTAGCTTTTAGAATCTAATTATTCTTTTTAATTTCTCTATACTTGACAAATATATTTGGTTCAATTTGATCATGAACCAATTCTCTTGACTGAGATGTATCCAGTGGCTCTTAGGAGGCTGAAGAGGATGGTGATCCTACAAAAATATCTTCATTCCTGGTAGAAGTATGGGGAACTATCAAAACAATGGTGCATTGTACATTTTCCTCCTCCAAGATTTCTCTTCCTGGATTGACTTTCTATCTCTTCTTGTAAATTTTGAATTCCTTTCCCTGAATTTCTATGACTGAAGGGGAAATATTTTCTCTTGGCCTCTTGTCCTACTTCTCCTATGGTGTTGGAGTATGTGATGTTGTTGTTGAGAGTACACGTTCTTCTACCTCTTGTAAAGTATTCTATTTTCTATAATTTTAAAATTCATCTACTTAAGGAGAATATCTACTTATTTGGCTGTTGTCTTGCCATTGAAAATAAAAGGCCCAACCTGTGTTTTTATTTTGAATTCGGATTTCTTCTTGGTTGTCACAAAGTGTAGCTCGTCCATGTTAATCATCTGTCTAATATATTCTAGTGAAAAAATTATCATAGGAACAAATTTGGGCAACTTGTATGGAGGCAATTCACATCCATACACTCTAATCTCAATGTAATTTTGATACGAATACTAGTCACCTGTCTTGGTATTCTCACTGAGGTGTAGAAATATTTTTATCTCAAGTCATATTCGTGGTTCAACATCACTATTCAATAGGCAAGATATTGCATACAAAAATTGGCCAACATACTCAGTAAAGGTGAATTCATTGGTATGCTTCCTTACCAAGGAAGTCTAATGAATCACAAATTGGACATTTCCTTGTTCATTCAATTTTTCCAATGGAAACTGAAACCTTTCCACCTAATGGAATAAAAATAAATAGACTAGAACTAAAGCATACTTAAAAACTCCTTCTATAGAAAACTTTAGGAACTACTCATGAATGGAATTTTCTAGAAATTCACTATAGTTCAAAATGATTGAGGTCTTTTCACTCATTGAGAAGAATGATAAAAATCCTATGAGGGCCTCATCAGCCCACTGATCAGATTGATAGCCCAGTAAGAAAGAAACTATAGAAATTATTTTCTTTATCATTTCAAGGAACATGGAGGATGGATAAGGGGGATTTTTCTTAGGCAATTGAGCATCCTCAAGGAGAAATGTTTCTAACATCTTTACTCTATGAGGGAAAGTGAGGTTCTTGTAGAATTCCATGAGGGAATCTACTGAAAAAAGTTTTAGAGGGGAATAATTTTGAATTTGCAGCATTTAGGAAATGGATTTAGAGGTAATTGTGAAAAGGATATCATTATTTTGGGCTATAATTTCCCTCTGACTGGGAATGTACCGGAAGTGGCACCATGAAATGAATTCTAGAAAAATTTAGGTTTGAGGAAAAATGAATTGGGGTGGGAAGGAGTCCCACAAACCCAGTTCATCTCTAAGATCTATGAATTTTTGTTTTAGCGAGTTGTGAAGTTCGCAAAACTCAAACTCACAACTAGTTTCAAGGATTTTATATCCTTGATCTACTAGGGGTTGATGGTCCAAGTCAATTACAGGGTCTAGAAGGGGGCTTTATTCTATAGATTTAGATTTGTATTTAGGAGCCATGCTGGAAAGGAAAGAAATGGAAATTTGGAATTACCCGAGAATCAATTGGATGAAGACTGGTGGCTGGGTGACCGATTGTAGTGGCAGTTTGCTTACTGACTGGGTGCTATAGTAGTTTGATTGCTGACTAGATGGTGTAACAAGTTCTAGCCTATTGGTATCTTGTAACATCAAAGCAAGGGATAATAGAATGGTTCTATGCTTTGTTAATAGACAAACTTGTTTACTGTTGGGATTAAGCCATTTTACTGGAGAGGGTACATTGATATGAGAACGGTAGGTTAGTAAATGGTGGCTTTAACGGTTTGGCAATAGGTGTAATAGAGGTTTTTATATGGTTCAAAGGGGTTCGATTCCTCGGTGCCGTAGAGTTCAGTTATTATGGATGGAATTCTATAAAACCTTAGCAGAGCTCCCTTAAGAGTCAGAGTAAGTCTTTCGGGTGACTATCTCTATCGAGTCAATTACTATATCGAGGAAAGGGTACAAGGAGCAATGTAACTTGGTAGGGGTGAGTTGAAGTGGAGTTGGAATGGATGTGATAGTGATGGGAGAGGAGCAGACGGGGAGTTCCATGTGGTAGAATTGTATTGGAGTGGAGTGGGGACGGGAGGTGCCACTTCGTGGAAGAGGAGTGGAGTTAGGGAGTGCGGTGCCAATGGTCATAATAGGAGGGAATAGGGAAAGTGGATTTCAGAGGGGTGCGGGGATAAGTTGTTCTAGGAAGGGGGTTTGAAAAGGGCTTGGGGGCGACACGTCGCATAAGTTGTATGCAGGGAAACAACTTTTCAAACCCCCTCTTGGTTAATTCTTGGAGGGGCGTGGGGGCGGGTAAGTTGTTTTAGGTGGGGGGGGGGGGGGGGGGGGGGGGGTTGAAATGGGCATGGGGGCGACACTGCATAAGTTGTATACGGGGAAACAACTTTTCATACATCCCCCCCTTGGTTAATTGTTGGAGGGGCGTGGGGGGGGGAGGGTCCCAAATCATCACCCGCTGTTGATCTGGGTGGGTGAGATCATGACCACTCGTTGCTGCGCGAACTTTATTACAAAATGACATATGTGTCATGTCAAACACACTTTCATAAAACTATTATAGTCACAATTATACAGTGAGATTACACTAATTAAACCAACTTTATTAAACTAATCTGACTACGATTACACTGTGCGATCCAAAAATTAATTATAACTAAACATACTTTATTCACCTAATCTAATTGCACTTAAATGATGTGATTAAACAATTAAACGTAATTATTTAACTCTAATGTGGCATTTAAACTAGCTGCACATTTTTTGACTATTTCTAATCATATTTTTTTTATTTTCTGAAATGAAGTGGTATTAGGTAGAGGAGGAATGACCTGTTGTAGAGTTTTAAGAACCCAACGTTTTGGACTACCAAGTGAGTCCATCATCAGGGGAGAATGTGTCAATAGATATTCTTAAAATCATAATGAAGTGGTATTTGAATTGGCTCACTTATTGGGGGGTATTTTCATTTCTTTTATATTTCTTTTATTTTTTCATATATATATATATATATATATATATATATATATATATATATATATGTATGTATGTATGTATGTATGTATGTATGTATGTATGTATGTATGTATGTATGTATGTATGTATGTATGTATGTATGTATGTATTTTATTTTATTTTCATTTTTTTGGAAATAATTTGCAGAATGAAACATTATCTACAATAACTAATATAAAAATCAACAGATAATCATCAATTTATCCTGTAAAATATAGGACCCTAATAATGGCTCCAATGGGGATGGAATCCTCCTTGTGAGGTGTCAAGAACATTTTAGATCAATAGCCTTTATCCATTAGGCATTCTGTCCTTATTTTGTAACTGAAATGATTAACTGTTCTTATTGTAAATACTGGTAGCAACTCACAAAAAGCTTAGGGCTTTCTCTTCGGGCCTGAATTCATGATGTTACCCACCCACTCTTGCATTAAAATAGTAAAATGGTATTTACAATGACTTTAATGAGAAACTTATCTATTCTGGAAGAAAATAGTGCTTGAGTAGTTTGTCAATGATAGGTTCTCCTGGCAGTCCTTCTTCAGTCAAGTCTTTCAAAAAGAATGCATTGTTGCCTTGGAAAGCTTCAATTTTATAGGGTCCTCTCCACAAACTATCAAATTTATCATGCTTACCTTTTTCTTCATTTCTTGAGTCCCATGTCAATGCAAGGTCATCTAGTTCAAAGTCATTTGCTTTGGTTCTTCTGTCATAGATCCTTTTGATTTCGTCCTGAATTATCTGAGTTTTGTTGTAGACTTCCTCCCTAGTTTGCTACAACTGTATTGTTTGATTTATCCTTTTATGTACATCATTTTTCTCGACTTGTGATTCTTGTAATAATTTTAGCACAATGATTCCCAAGGAAGTAGGAAAAATTTCATCTACTCCATACACTAATTGGAAATGAGACATTCCAATAAACTTCTTTATGCTAATTCTGTTAGACCACAGAGTATTAACCAACTTCTTGTGTGAGGATTTTTTAATTTCCTACAATAGTTTCTTAATCATGTTGACTAAACTCTTATTATAAGACTCAACTAACCCATTTCCTTATGGGTAATAAGAAGTAGATTGTCCTAAGTTGATGTGATACTTGTGGAAAAAGCAAATCATTCTCTTTGACTTGAAAGAAACAACATTGTCAGTGATGATTTTATGTGGACATCCAAATATGGCAAGAATATTACCTTCTAAAAACTATATGATTACAGTGTCTGTAGCTTGTCTGGTTGGAATAGCCTCAATCCACTTAGTGAAGTAGTCAGTGGCTGTCAAAATCCATTTATGTTGGGTTGAGGAGCTTGGATGGATCTCCCCAATAAAATCCAGACCCCATTGTTGAAAAGGAACCTCAACTGAAATGGGTTTCAAAGGTAGAGGCAACAATTTTCTCTTACCTTCAAAGATTTGGCACTGATGGCATGTTGTAACTTTCTTATGAACATTTGCAAACAAGGTAGGCCAGTAAAAACCAGCTCTCAAGATTTTGTTAGCTGTGGTTTTCCAGTACAAATGTCCTCCATAGTCTCCTTGATGAAATTCTTCTATAGCCTTGTCTGCTTCATCCTTCAATAAACAATTTAGAAAAATACCCCAACATCTTTCCAATACACATTCTGATCTAAAATGTAGAATTTCATAGCTTTTAACTTGATAAATCTAGCTTTTTTTTTTGTTAAACCAGGAGGAGCTTGTAAATTTTGTAACACAAAGATAATATTTTCATACCAAGGAGAGGTAGCAAAGGCTTCTAATACCTGTGGAGTCGCCAGCTCTTCCTGTTCATCAAGTGCAACTATAAAATTTATATCTAGTGCATGGAAATTGGATTCAACCATTAGCTTAGCCAATCCCTGACCTTTGATGAGCTTAGTAGGTCTTATCTCAATGTCATATTCTAGAATAACTGCAATCCATTTGCCTCTTTTCCCATCTGGATCAGTTTGTGTAAGGATATATTTTACTACAACACTTGGGACAAATGCAATGATATGGGAATGTAGAATGTAAACTCTAAAATATTTCAGTGCCTTCACTAAAGAAAAGGCTTGTTTCTCCATGATATTATACTTTAGTGATGAATCCATTAAAGCTCCGTTGAAGAAAGCTATAGGTTGTTCGTGTCCTCCATTTTTTTTTCTACAACAAAACTGTTGCAATAGTATGTTCAGATGCAAAAGAAAAAATCATGAAATCCTTTGTAAAGTTAGGGCTAATTAAAACAGGAGAAGTTGTCAAAGCTAACTTTACTTGAATAAAAGATTTTTTGGCTTCATTATTCCCTTTTATTTCAATATCCTTCCTTAGTATGTTTGTAATGGCTCTCAATATCTCAGCTAGGTTTGGAATGAATCTTCTTAGGAAGTTGATCCTACCAATAAAAGACTAAACTTCTTTCTTGTTCTTGTGAGAGTCAATTTTCATTATGTCTTCAACTTTGTTGGGGTCTATTCTGATGCGTTTTTTTCGAAATAATATGACCCAATAGTTTACCTTCCTCTAAACCAAAAATAGTTTTCTTGGGGTTCAATGAGATACCATATTTTCTGCATTTTTCAAAAACCTTTCTCAACTGTAATAGGTTCTTTTCATCTATTTTTGAAAACACGACAATACCATCTAGTTAAATCACAATGAACCTATATTTCTCATCAGAAAATGTGATACCCATTTCTCTCTGAAAAGTAGCTTTTGAATTAATAAGTCCAAAGGGAATTTTTATATACATAAAGGTTCCCCAAGGTGTAGTAAAATATGTTTTATGTTGATCATTAGGATGAACCAAAATTTGGTTGTATCCTGAGAATCCATCCAGCAAAGAAATTTTGCTAGAACCAACTACTTTCTATAAGATATGATCCATTTTGGGCAGAGGGTATTTGTCCTTGAAAGAAACTTTGTTTACATTCATAAAATCTACACAGAGCCTTATTTCTCCTGTTTTCTTTATTCTTGGTACTAGATTAGAGACCCATTTTGAAAATCTTAGGGGTACAATGATTTTGGCATCAAAGATTTTTTTGACTTCTCTTTCTATCAAAGGTAAAATGGCTAGATTTACTTAACTCAATTTCTTCTTGAAGGGTTTTTTATCTTCCTTGATGGGAATAGTATGTTGTATGATATTGGTATCATAAGATTTCAGATCTTCATAGCTCCAAGCAAACACATCAAAAAATTCTTTTAATAAATCAATGTATTTATGCTTTTCTTTAGGAGGAAAGGACTTGGAGAACTTTATAATTTTACGACTTTCTTCAGTACCTATATTACAGTCCTCTACCTCAGCTCCTACAAGTTCTATTTTGGATTTCTAGCTATATTGTTAAAATAAAAAATCTCTTCCAATGAGACCAATCCTCTTGGAAACACATTGTCTCTTAATTGTAAAACCTCAAGTTATTATGGATGGTCATCGGTTTCATTTAACACTATTTCCTTTTTATTTTCATCTACATAATTATCTGTATCAATATGTACATACTCAAATTCCTCTTCAATTGTAAAAAAAATTCTACTTGTTTATCACTATCAAAAACCTGTCAATATCTTACATTATCTGGAATAGATGGCCTGTTTTTCACTTCCACCTCATATTTTCTATTGGGATGGAATGGAATTTTGCAAGTACTGGCTGAAGTATAAAAACCCTCAGCTAAGATATTTTTCCCTCTAGGGATAATAGACAATTGATATTCAAGAAAACATTGCAGAAAATCAAGGAATGAATTTCTGTAATCTCTTCGTCTAGGTTGTTCAGCCGAGTACTCACCTTTAATTTGGTTAATGATGAATTCATAATCCCCGTGTACAAAAATTCTTTTAGCTCCCAACCTCTTCAAAATTTGCAGCCCCAAAATCAGTGCTTCATATTCAGCTATATTATTTGTACATTGGAAATTAAACTTGTAAGCATGTCCCTTTGCTATAGTTTCTTGTGTGTTTGAGAAGAAAATACCTACCCCTTCTCCTTTCTTGCTCACAGCCCCATCAAAATCCATATTCCAAAGGGCTTCTCCCTCCTCATGTTGTTTCTCAGTATATAATTTTATATCCTCTGCCTTACTCAATTCAGATTCCAAGTGTGACGCTTCCTCCACTACAAATTCATCATTTTAAAAAATAAAGGAGTCCATATCTGATTGCACAGAGTATAGGGGGTAATTATTTGGTTTGTCTTGATTACTAACCATATATTTAATTAATGCTTCCCTGTATAACCTTCTCTTCTGACCAAAAATAGGAATGGTAGCATAGGTCATGTCCATCTGCAAAGTACCCTGTAACGTTTCTTCCCATGATCTTGACAGCAACATTCCATATGTGGGAGGTATGCCTTCCACTACAATATCCATTACCAAGCTCTTTGCTGGTATTTGGGCCAGTGTAACACAAGAATCTCACTTTTCTGGAGTCAAAAGAATATAAATCTTTGTAGGGCCTTGTTATGTCTAATCCTAACTTCTCCATGATGGCTCTGGGCATAATACTGTGTGAAGCACCAGAATCAAGCATAGCATTTTGAAAAATTTTCTCATGAATGTTCAAACTGATATAGAAAGGTGGAACACTATCATCTTGAGACTTCCCTTCAACTTCAGGTCCAAACAACAACTCAATTTGCTCATCAGTTAAGTTTATTGTGTCTGTCCCTTCCCCTATCTTTATAGCTTTCATGACTTGGGGTCTATATGTATTTTTGTTGACTAATTCTCTAAGAGGAATATAAATTTTCACCTTAGCCAATTCATTTTCAATGCTGAAATATGTCTGAGGTTTGTCTATCTCTTTGATATTTAGATCTTGTTTTTTAGAAGTCTCCTTTTGAGAATAACCCTTTGACTGGCTAGTAGAAGCAGTGTCATTCTGAATTTTCTTGGGAGGATTTTTAGCAACCCTTTTACTTCTCAAATTGTATTGTTTGTGTTACCTCCATGATAGAATTTTTGTATCCTTGTTTATAATCATTTGAATCTAAAGGGAGGACTTCTATTTGCGAAAGCAAGGACAAGTCTCTCTCCTCTTTGGTTAAGAAAATGTGGTGAATTTCACTTTCCTCAAATAAGTTTATTTTATTTTCTTCATGATCCTCTAGTAACTTAGATTCTTCATTTTCATAATTCTCTTGGAAAGGAGGTTTAATTTGTTGCTGATCAGTTTGGCCTCTCTGTTCTCTCTATTTTATTTGAGGTGGGTTTCTCCTAAAACCAAGATTTCTAATTGGAGGGCCATCTTGATTTTCTCTTGGAGGATTCCTATCAGTTAAACTTATCCTTTCCATCATTTATCCATTATTTTAACTAATGTATTCAACTTAGCATCTGATGAGGAAGAAGAAGGTTCTTCCTTAATAGTGACTCTCCTCTCAGCTTTTAGTCTAGCTCTCTTTGCCAACAGATTGGCTTCTACACTGACTGCATTTCTCTGCATTTCCTCAAGGGTAGCAGGGTTTCTCTCTCTAAGTTGGTAAGACATGTCTGGATCAAATCCATTCAGGAATTTGATCAGAGCTAGTCCTGGTGGGGGTTGTATTTCAGTTGGGATAGAATTATAAATGTTATTAAATCTAGTGAAATAGTCTTAGACTATTTCACCAGGGGCTCTCTTTATACTCTCATATTTAGCCAAGATTTGTAGAGGATTATTCTTTACTTCCCATCTTCTAAGGAAAGTTTGGTGAAATTGTGTGAGACCTAGGAGAGAGGTAGTTGAAAATGCTTTAAACCATTTCTTAACTTCTCCTGTGAGACTTTTGGAAAATAGTCTCAACTTCACATCATCATCACCAATTTCTAGAAAATCTAAATAATCATTCATTTTGTCTATATGTTATTGAGAAATGATTGGCCCTATTCCATCAAATTGAGGTGCTCTACTCTCGTAATCTTGTGGCATGGCATTGAGTTGTCCAGGTAAAACGAGGGGAGCATAACGACTTTCCATGATAGGTAAATGAGAGGAAGATGTAACTACAATAGATGTGGATGTGGAAGGTAATAGAGTGGGTGGGATGGTAGTTTGTTGTGTTGGTGTAGTGGTGGTAGGGATAGTAGATGGGTATACTGGTGATAGGAGGAATTACTAGAGGTGTAGTAGAAATAGATGGAATTATTGGTGGGATAGTGGAAATAGGGGGAATCTCTGGTGGGATAGTAGAAAAAGGGGGAATCTCTAGAGGGATAGTAGTAATAGGTGGAATTACTGGTGAGGTTGGTGATGAGGCAGCAGAAGTAGAAGGTGAAGATCTAGATGATTCAAGACATTTCTACACAACCTGATCTAATTCAGTTACTAAAACTTCAAGCTTATTAAATTTTTTGATGACATCATCATCAGATTCTGGATTAATAGGTTTCTACTTTGAAATATAAGGTTTTAAAATGCTTTCATCAAAAACAATTCCAGGTACAAAGCTGTCAGACTTAGTACGAAATAGGTTAAGTTCAAAAGCTAAATCAAACTCAATATCTTATACAGTTACAAAACTTTCAGGGAGAGAATTAAGTTTGGGTAGTGGATTATTACTTGCTTGGCTCTCAGTTAAACTCTTCTTTCTGAGAATTTTTTCAGGATTATCTACAATTTTTGGTGGTTTAGGATCTAGATTATCTCTAGTGTATATCTTTTTAGGAGCCATATCTACAATATTATATTCATAGATATAATGTGTGTACAAATTTTAAGTGGAATACAACCTTAAATGAGAACCCTTTCATAGTCACACACTTGAAATAGCTTTAAGCTCTAAAATAAAATTTACCAAGGAAAAATTGAATTCATATCAGATTTGTTCGAAGTCCCCAATATGGTCACCAGAATGTTATCACTCTGTAATTTCCTAAGGCTATAAATTAAATACAGAGGTAACCACAAAACCACTTGTAAGCTTAGAAGCTATCCCTTCTAAATTCAGAGAGGGATCTCTCTATTGGATTTAGATTTGTTGTTTTGAGATTTTATGCTAGTTATTAGGTTCATAGTTTGGTTTTTTCAAATGTTTGGTTGAAACTTCAAGGAAAGGCCATTAGGAAATGAAGTCAAAATGTTTTAAGGTGACCAGATACAAGAATTCCAGAATAGGTGTAATAGGGCAAGGTAGGCAGTCTATTGGATCTTTGGAGATTTGGTGGAATGAAAGGGAGGAAAAGATTTAGATTCAATTAAACATAGAGAATTTTAGAATGAATTCTATATTTAATATTAGTTTGAAAACATAGATATTGTTTATAAGCCAGAGCATAGTATAATTAATCAAGTTCAGCCCTTAATCAATATAGATAGGAAAAAAATATGGAAAAAACAAAGAAATAACAATTACACAAGAGGAAAAACATCACCAATTTGTCTGACACATGAATCTTGGAATGACTTTCTGTATTAATGAAATGATCACTTCAGCTCAGTACAAAGCTTTACAACAAATATCCGCTTTCTTGGTACAAGTTCCAACCCTTTGTACTTAAAATTATGAATTATTGATACAAAAATGATCAAAATATCTTGATTTGAACAATCAAGATTTTTACAAAATATCCTAAAAGAATATTTACAAAAATAGTACATAAATATAGGCAAATAAAAATACTGTAGATTTCTGGCAATATCTTCAACGATTCTTGTGCTGACTTGGCTTGAAAAATTTATGCTTTGCTGTTGAAGATGAACACCTATTTTACTTCAGTAGTTGGCATAGTTTATCCGATTTTTCTTCATCCGAGGTGGAAAATTTAACTAGCTTCCTATAGGTTTCATATACCTCGTTATATTTCTGGAAGGTGGACTTAATTACTAACAAATGTTTTATCTCATGTTTGATAAGTAAATTGGATTCCAAACCCTCCATGAAATATTTCCCTGTGATGGTTCACTTGATGGTGGAAAACCTTGACTTATCTCTCGCTATGGTATGCAACTTCTGTTGATAGTCATCTAACTTGACCATCTTATCTCCAATTCCTTTCAAACATGGCAACCCATTTTGATTTAGTACATTGAATTTTTGTGAAACTTTTGAATGTTAGCCTCCAAGTTATGGCATTTGCTCTCCAACTGTAAAATAAAGTTCCTTTTTGTAAGGACTTTTCTCACCTCAACGATTGTTTCTGTCTTATCAACAATATCAAATTCCTCTAGTTCCTCGTTTGTCTTTGAATTTATAATCTTTATTAGGGAAATGGCTTCACCTAGTTTCTGTCCCAAACTTTCTTTTATTCCTTCAATAAATTCTTTTGGTCTCTACACTAATTCCTTGAGCTCGAAAATTATTTCAATGGAAGGCCAAATTTCAGTCATAGCTTCATTGGTTTAAACCCAAATGTTCTCTTTTTCCTGTGTAATTGTTTGGACCATGGAAAATTCATTCTCTAACTATTCAATTCTCTGGGTTAACCTATGAGTCTTTCGCAACTCTGCTATGTAAACATTAGCAATCCTTAATTTATGTTCTTGGAGATTGTTTATCTGAGATTTTATCTTTTCAATCTCTTGCCCTTTAATAGACAAGTCCTCCATAGCTTCGACTAGTTCCCTTGATGAGTCTGTAGACTGTCCCTCTACTATGATGGTTGTTGAAGTTGACGCTCCTGTTTTCGATGTAGATGCAATAGGAATTTTTGTGATTGGAATGGCTACCAAGTGTGTTGACTGTTCTCTTTCCTTAACCAGTTTCTCCAGCTCAGTTTCCATCTCCTTGATCTACCCATTCTGTTCAATAATAATCCTGAACATGTCTTCTTTTTCTTTCTCTAGTTGTCCAACTTATTTTTTATGTGGGTCTTCAGTGGATGGAAACTTGAGTTATTTCTTTAGAGATGTAATGTCAACATTCTTTCTTTTAATGATCTCCTCTCCAACTTTCATATTTCTTGGATCATATCCCATTTTTATTACTAGATCCTCTAAAGATTCGATTTTTGTGTCTTTAGCTAAAGAAGATATTTTTTCTAGTTTGAGTTGGGAATGAATGTTATTGACTAAAGCTTGTAGCCTGGAAGCTACCATTTCTGAATTTGTCAAGATTGAATATCGCATCTCCCTTGTTTAATTTCAAGTCCATCTAATCAATTTGATGGATTTGATCAACATTGAAAGAAAAGATGGATTTTCTGTAATCATTTGGAGATTTTGGGAGAGGAACCTCAGCTTGGAGGAAGGATATTTGCATATTTCCTCCCTCTACGTAAAATGTAGAGAGAAGCTTATGTTATGACGATGTTGTCTGCTTCCAAAACTGTGACTAAGTTGTATCTTTTAGGATGTCATTCTTCTTTTTAATTTCTCTATACTTGGAAAATATATTTGGTTCAATTTTATCATGAACCAATAACCCTAACTGAGAGGTATCAAGTGGCTCTTTGGAAGCCAAAGAGGATGGAGATCCTACAAAAATATCTTCATTCCTTGTAGAAGTACGGGGACATGCCAAAACAATAGTGGACTATACATTTTCCTCCAAAAATTCTCCTGCTAGATTGAGTTTCTCTCTCTTCTTGTACATTTTGAATTCCTTTCCCTGGATCTCTGTGACTGAAGTGGAAAGATATTCTCTTGGCCTTTTTTCCTACTTCTCCTGTGGTGTTGGATTCTATGATGTTGTTTTTGGGAGTACCTATTACTGTGCCTCCTATAAAGTATTCTGCTATCATTGATCCCAATTCATATACTTTTCAATTTCTCGTCTAGGAGTATGAGTGTAGGGAGTAGTCTTCTACTCTACTCTCAGTTTGAAATTATTCCCAAGGGATCATAAGACCAGGTAAAGCTAAGTTTAAAATTCATCTTCTTAAGGAGAATATCTTCTTATTTGGATGTTGTCCTGGCATTTCAAATAAAAGGCCCAATCTGTGTTTTTATTTGCTATGTTGCTCTTCTCTAGCTCGAATTCTCAATAAAGATATATGCCTTCCCATACGTAGGAGATTGCCAAACAAATAATTGATGAACAAGCCAAACAAATAGACCTTGCTTTCCTCTCTATCCTTCACCTCTTTCTTACTCTAAATTTTCCTCAAACTTCTTGAAGCGACTGAATTACTTGTGTGACTCAAATGAGGTCCAATACCTCTCCTTTGTTGACAAATCTAGGGCATTATGTGAGTTAGATTCTTCAATTGAATTCTCATATCTTCACATTTACTTGCGAAATTATATGTTAATTATGTTAGTGTACCTTTCATCAAATAAATACCAACATGAAGATCAAAAATAAAAGAACACAAGATGTAACCGCACAACCAGGGAGAAACCCCTATGAAGGAGAAAACCTAGTTAACTCTTTCTCTAGTATATTGAATCAGGTTGAGACACACTTAACCCTTTGACTAAAGAAATATACTTATTCCAACCACTAGACCATTTCCTCATGCAATTGTCTCTGCAATCATGGTTCATGGCTCCTTTTGTTTCAACTTCAAAATTTTGACCCTCCTTCAATAGTCTCAACCCTCCTACTTTAGGAAATCTCTCCCTTCCTTGTACAATAGTCATAACCCTTTCTATATATTTATAATAAAGAACTTTTGCCTTCCTATAATTGTTTCTGAAATTCACATTTTCGTCTTCCACTTTATAATAGTCTTCTAAGATTCTCTGCTTCCTCTCCATTTCTCGGTCCTCTAATAGTTTCTCTTACTTCTTCATCAAATGCTTCACTTCTCTCCTTCAAATGGTGAAATAGTGAGCTATTTATACTTATTGGTCACTGTGCATTTGAGCTGACATGAACAATCTGACTTGAACCTGACGTGTAGGCTTGTAATGAAGGCCAACTAGATTATCTTCTGTTTGGAGGCTAGCTTTGAAGGATGAATGATAATCCTATTCGAAGAAGGAACTGATCTGGTGGAGGAGATATTTAGACACAATTTTTTTTTCCTTTATTGACATTAAGGAGCCCAAGAAGGGTCTCTTACAAAAATGACTTCGACTTTGACTCAACAAAAAATTAGCTTCATAATGCCAAAAAAAATGTATTTTCAGGAAAAACTTTAAGCAATTAGATTTCAAAGGCTTTCCCCTTGCTCATTTAGCGTTTTATTTTCTATAATGGTTATGCAGTCGAAGGAAATTTTCTTGTTAATAGAATATTTCCATCTAAACTGATCAATTTTCAAGGGTCGATGATAAAAGTTGAAAGAGATGAAAATTATGTTCATTACCCAAGTATTAACTTCTTGGAAATTTGTGGAACGAGCTATAAGTCGAGCACAACATCCCTTTCAAGATGTTTGAATGAATTTCTTACTTATGGATAGGTTCCAAAAGATTTTTGTATTAAGCTTGTAATCAACGCTATAGAAAAAATGTAGAATGAGCTTAAAGATGAAACAAAATCTTGGAAAGTTGTAAAGGAATATAGATATTTAGATGATGACCACATATCTCTTAGAATTTTATCATGTGGAATTTTGTTGCATAAATGAAATATTATTGGATTGTGCGGAAGAACCCTTGGGGTACCACGAATGAAATGTGAAGCGATGATCTCAAAATAGGTATCTGTAATAAACACATGCTTATATGGGTGATGCAGGGGAAAATCTAAGGATATATATAGAAATATAACTTGTTAGAGTTTACACAGAACCATGCCATTAGTTAGTCCCTTGATTCCAATAGGAAATAGAGAGGAAAATCATATAAGCCCAAAATCAATCCAAAATAAAATGTGCTCAAACTTGTCCCAAGTATGTCGAACCAGTAGTTGAATTAGACCATGATGGGATAAAAAAACGTGTTTACCACCTTTTTTTCCTTGGAAATCATTCCATTTATGGATTGTAGGAGGAAGTATGGCACATTTATGGTCTCTAGAAGTTATAAGCATGGTTGGTGTCTAGTTGGTATAGGAGTGTAAATTGATAAACATAAACTATACTTAGCCTTCCTTCATCGGAGATGTATTTTAAAAATATGATATGGTACCCCATTTATACTAGTGTGTGTTCATCGAAGCAGCCATTTTAAGAGCTCCTAACTTTCCCATTATGAATTTCAAAATGTCTTAGGATGTTGAAAAATCTTGAAACCTCCTTAAGCATGCATAGCCTCTCAAATCACTAGACATAATCCAAATGTAGGATTTTTTGTTTATGAAACCTTTGTAAGTCCTTTATTATATTACTAAATAGATCAATTTTTTTTAATATGGGGTTTCCCTTTTAAGACAAGATCTAGATAATTTATCCAGATATCTTGTATAAAACAAATGTATTTAGGAATTTAAATATATGAAATTTCTTGTATCCAAAAGTATCAATAAAGATTAGATCTAAATGACGGAAGTTTGAAACATTTGGATCTAATGTCACCTACACTTATATGCTTATTTATTTACAATAGGATTATTGAATGGGATGTGGGACCACATTCTAGACATTTCAAGTGTTTAGTTGTTGATAGAATCATGAAGTGGAATGTTCGGTGTGGAAATTTGAATAATTTGGGTTTTCACTTTGAGTTACATTTTTTTTAATGAATTCCAGATTTTCTCATGCTATGTTACTCCTTTGATGTGCATGTTGTTGTTTCATATTATGTAAACATATTTGTTATGATAAAATATATTGAGATGAAATATTTTGTGGATTTATGAATGAATGTATGATTTTTTTTTTTTTGGATCTTAATGTATTTCGTTCAAGTAAGGGGGGGAGGTGCCATGAGCGCTTCCACCTTCACATGGTTGGCACAATTCAGTAGAGAATAAATTAGGATTTTGATAATCTTGGAGAAAAACACCTCAATCCAATAGAGCAACAACAAATTCAATGTTGACTCCATTGTTTCTTCGTCGAGTGGAGGGAGGATTGTTCCAAGATTAAACTACTCCAACAGTTTATTCTTGAAACTAAGATGAGATCATTTAGGTATTCATGCATGCAATTATTTTTAATTATCATTCATTCATGCAACTAAATACAATATTTGATAAAATTTAGTCTAATTTTTCCTCATTGGTCTCTTGAATATGTGCAGGACAACTATTTTCAATTCGGATGTTGAAGTGGAATAATTATATGAAGCAAATAGCTCAAAATGGTAAAGGTTTACGTGAGAAAACAATTATTTTTTGATATTTGTCTTGTATGTATTGGCCGAGTAGGAGTTACATAAATTTTTATAAGAAATAACAAACTTTTCTATGAAAAAAATTCATGTAGTATTTGTCTTTCTTTGACAATTATGTTTTTATTTGAGTGAAAAACCATAAGCTGTCATTCTCCTGTACGGCAGTAGGAGAAACTCTTACTCTATTAAGTGGGAATTAGGCATTGGTATGATTCTATTTTATTAATTATTTATAGCATCCAAGTTCTCCACCTTCCTTTGTTTTGTAGGTACTTTCATTCACATATTGGATTTGAAAGATTAACTACGGTTGGAGTCATATACGTGAAAAAAACTCATCGAAGTACTGCTCAAATTTAGCCCACCAAGTGCTTGGCTACTAGGTGCATGATTTAGTTTTTCATTGCATTTGATTTCAAGACATTTTTTATTTCTACATTGCAAATCTTCCAAGACCATAGATATTGAGAAAAACTAGGGCAAACAGAATTAGGGTTTCTTTTATAATGTTTTCTCTTATTATATTAACAATTCTTGTGATATAATGTTATTTCATCATAATTATTATTATTTAATGTTCATCATCATATAATTTGGTATGTTTCTCTTATCTAGCTCGAAATATGAAAAAAGATATATGTCTTCCCATACATATGAGATTGCCAGACAAATAATCGATGAACAAGCCAAAAAAATAGACCTTGCCTTCTTCTCTATCCTTCACCTCTTTCTCACTCTAAATTTTCCTCAAACTTCTTGAAGAGACCGAATTACTTGTGTGACTCAAATGAGGTCCAATACCTCTCCTTTGTTGACAAATCTAGGGCATTATGTGATTTAGATTCTTCAATTGATTTCTCATATCTTGATATTTACTTGTGAAATTATATGTCGATTATGTTGGTGTTCCCTTCATCAAATAAATTCCAACATGAAGATCAAAAATAAAATAACACCAGATGTAAGCGCACAACTAGGGAGAAACCCCTATGAAGGAGAAAACCTAGTTAACTCTTTCTCTAGTATATTGAATCAGGTTGAGACACACTTGACCCTTTGACTAAATAAATACACTTACTCCAACCACTAGACCATTTCCTCCTGGAATTGTCTCTGCAATCATGGTTCTTGGATCCTTTTGTTTCAACTTCAAAATTTTGACCCTCCTTCTTCTATAGTCTCAAGACTCCTACTTCAGGAAATATCTGCGTTCCTTCAACAGTAGTCAAACCCTTTCTATAATCATATTTACAATAAAAAACTTCGGTCCTCCTATAATTGTTTCTGCAATTCATGTTTTCATCTTCCTCTTTATAATAGTCTTCTAAGATTCTCTGCTTTCTCTCTATTTCTTGGTCCTGTAATAGTTTCTCTTACTTCTTCAACAAATGCTTCACTTCTCTCCTTCAAATGGTGAAATAGTGGGTTATTTATACTTATTGGTTACAGTGCATTTGAGCTGACATGAACAGTCTGACTTGAACCTGACTTGTAAGCTTGTAATGAAGGCCAACTTTGAAGGATGAATGGTAATCCTTTTGGGAGAAGGAACTGATTTGGTGGAGGATATATTTAGACACAGTTTTTTTTTCCTTTCTTGACATTAAGGAGCCAAAGAAGGGTCTCTTACAAAAATGACTTTGGCTTTGACTCAAAAAAATTTGGCTTCACAATGCCAAAAAAAATGTATTTGAAGAAAAAATATAAGCAATTAGATTTCAGAGGCTTTCCCCTTGCTCATTTAGCATTGTATTTTCTATAGTGGCTATGTAGTGAAAGGAACATTTCTTGTTAACAGAATATTTCCATGTAAGTTGATCCATTTTCAAGAGTCGATGATAAAAGTTGAAAGAGATGAAAATTATGTTCGTTACCCAAGTATTAAATCCTTGGAAATTTTTGGAACGATCTATAAGTCGAGCACAACATCCCTTTCAAGATGTTTGATCACATTGCTTACTTATGGAGAGGTTCCAAAAGATTTTTGTATTAAGATTGTAATCAATGCTATAGAAAAAATGCAGAATGAACTTAAAGATGAAACAAAATCTTGGAAAGTTGTAAGGAAAAATAGAGATTTAGATGATGACTACATATGTCTTAGAGTTTTATCATGTCGAATTTTTTTGCATGAATGAAATATTATTGGATTGTGTGGAAGAAAACTTGGGGTAACATGAATGAAATGTGAAGCGATGATCTCAAAATAGATATCTGGAATAAGCACATGCTTATAGGGGTGATGTAGGGGAAAAGCTATGGATATATATAGACATAGAACTTATTAGAGTTTACATAGAACCATGCCATTTGTTAGTCCCTTGATACCAATAGGAAATTGAAAGGAAAGGCGTATAAGCCCAAAATCAATCCAAAAGAAGATGTGCGCAAACTTGTCCCAAGTATGGAAAGCATGCAGTTGAATTAGTCCATGATTGGATAAAAACACATGTTTACCACCTTTTTTTCCTTGGAAATCATTCCATTTATGGATTGCAGGAGGAAGTATGGCACATTTATGGTCTCTAGAAGTTATAAGTGTGGTTGGTGTCAAGTTGGTATATGAATCTAAAATGATAAACATAAACTCTACTTAGCCTTCCTTCATAGGAGATGTATTTCAAAAATATGATATGATACCCCATTTATACTAATGTATGTTCATCGAAGCAGTCATTTTAAGAGCTCCCAACTTTCCCATTCTAAACTCAACAAATTCTTAGGTTGATGAAAGTTCTTGAAACCTCCTTAAGCATGCATAGCCTCTCACTTCACTAGACATAATCCAAATGTAGGATTCTTCCTTTATGTAACCATTGTAATTCCTTTATTATATTACTAAATAGATCCATTTTTTTTAATATGGGGTTTCCCTTTTAAGACAGGATCTAGATAATTGATCCAAATATCTTGTATGAAACAAATGTATTTAGGAATTTAAATATATGAAATTTCTTGTATCCAAAAGTATTGATAAATATTAGATCTAAATGAAGGAAGTTTGAAACATTGAGATCTAATGTCACCTACACTTCTATGCTTATTTCTTTACAATTGGACTATTGAATGGGATGTGGGGACCACATTTTATACCCTTTAAGTGTTTAGGTGTGGATAGAATCATGAAGTGGAATGTTCGGTGTGGAAATTTGGATAATTTGGCTTTTCACTTTGAGTTACTTTTTCTTAATGAATTCTAGATTCTTTCTGATCCTATGTTACTCCTTTGATGTGCATGTCATTGTTTCATATTATCTAAACATATTTGTTATGATAAAATATATTGAGATGAAATATTTTGTGGATTTACAAATGAATGAATGATTTTTTTTTATTTTTTATTTTTGTATCTTAATGCACTTCTTTCAACTATTTCCTATATAGTAAATAGATTGGGTATTGGGAAATCAAGAGTGATGTAAGCGGGCAAAGTGCCATGAGTGCTTCCACCTTCACATGGTTGGCCAATTTCAGTAGAGAATAAATTAGGATTTGGATAATCTTGGAGAAAAACACCTCAATCCAACAGAGCAACAACAAATTCAATGTTGATTCCATTGATGCTTCGTCGAATGGAGGGAGGATTGTTCCAAGATTAAACTACTCCAACAATTTATTCTTGAATCTAAGAGGAGCTGATTTAGTTATTCATGCATGCAAGTATTTTTAATTATCACTTATTCATGCAACTAAATACGATATTTGATCAAATTTAGTCCAAGTTTTCCTCATTGGTCTCATGAATATGTGTAGGACAACTATTTTCAATTCGGATGTTGAAGTGGAATAATTATCTGAAGCAAATATCTCAAAATGGTAAAGGTTTAGGTGAGACAACAATTATTTTTTGATATTTGTCTTGTATGTATTGTCTGAGTGGGAGTTATGTAAAGTTTTACAAGAAATAACAAACTTTTCTATGAAAACAATTCATGTACTATTTGTCTTTCTTTGACAATTATGTTTTTATTTGAGTGAAAAACCATAAGCTGCCATTTTCTTTTAGGGCAGTAGGAGAAACTCTTACTCTATTAATCAGGCATAAGTCATGGGTATGATTCTATTCTATTAATTATTTATAGCATCCAAGTTCTCTACCTTCCTTTGTTTTACAGGTACGTTCATTCACATATTGGATTTGAAATATTAACTATGGTTGGAGTCATATACGTGAAAAAAACTTATCAAAGTACTGCTCAAATTTAGCCCACCAAGCACTTGGATACTAGGTGCATGATTTAGTTTTTCGTTGCATTTGATTTCAAGATATTTTTTATTTCTACATTGCAAGTCTTCCAAGACCATAGATGTTGAGAAAAACTAGGGCAAGTAGAATTAGGGTTTCTTTTATAATGATTTATCTTGTTATATTAACAATTCTTGTGATATAATGTTAATTCATCATAATTATTATTATTTCGTGTTCATCATCATATAATTTGGTATGTTGCTCTTATCTAGCTTGAAATGTGAATAAATATATATGTCTTCCCATATGTATGAGATTGCCAAACAAATAATTGATGAACAAGGCAAACATATAGACCTTGCTTTCCTCTCTATCCTTCACCTCTTTCTCGCTCTAAATTTTCCTCAAACATCTTGAAGAGACCGAATTACTTTTGTGACTCAAATGAGGTCCAATACCTCTCCTTTGTTGAGAAATCTAGGGCATTATGTGAGTTACATTCTTCAATTGATTCTCATATCTTGACATTTACTTGTGAAATTATATGTTGATTATGTTAGTGTTCCTTTCATCAAATAAATGCGAACATGAAGATCAAAAATAAAATAACACAAGATGTAAGCGCACAACCAAGGAGAAACCCCTATGAAGGAGAAAACCTAGTTAACTATTTCTCTAGTATATTGAATCAGGTTAAGACACACTTGACCCTTTGACTAAATAAATAGACTTACTCCAATCACTAGACCATTTCCTCCTGCAATTGTCTGTGCAATCATGGTTCTTGGCTCCTTTTGTTTCAACTTCAAAATTTCGACCCTCCTTCTTCAATAGTCTCAACCCTCCTACTTCAAGAAATATATGCCTTCCTTCTACAATAGTCACAAGCCTTTCTATAATCATATTTACAATAAAGAACTTCAGGCTTCCTATAATTGTTTCTGCAATTCACATTTGCGTCTTCCTCTTTATAATAGTCTTCTAAGATTCTCTTCTTCCTGATCTCCATTTCTTGGTCCTGTAATAGTTTCTCTTAATTCTTCAACAAATGCTTCATTTCTCTACTTCAAATGGTGAAATAGTGGGCTATTTATACTTATTAGTCACTGTGCATTTGAGCTGACATGAACAATCTTACTTGAACCTGACTTGTAGGATTGTAATGAAGGCCAACTTTATTATCCTCTTTTTGGAGGCCAAATTTGAAGGATGGATGGTAATCCTTTTGGGAGAAGGAACTGATTTATTGGAGGAGATATTTAGACACAATTTCTTTTTTCCTTTCTTGACATTAAGGAGCCTAAGAAGGGTCTCTTACAAAAATGACTTTGATTTTGAGTCAACAAAAATTTGGCTTCACAATGCCAAAAAAAATTTATTTGAAGGCAAAAATTTAAGCAATTAGATTTCAGAGGCTTTCCCCTTGCTCATTTAGCATTTTATTTTCTATAATGGCTATGCAGTCAAAGGAACATTTCTTGTTAACAGAATATTTCCATGTAAAACAATCCATTTTCGAGAGTCGATGATAAAAGTTGAAAGAGATGAAGATTATGTTCATTACCCAAGTATTAACTCCTTGGAAATTTGTGGAACGAGTTATAAGTCGAGCACAACATCCCTTTCAATATGTTTGATCCCATGGCTTACTTATGGAGAGGTTCCAAAAGATTTATGTGATGAGCTTGTAATAAGTGCTATAGAAAAAATGTAGAATGAACTTAAAGATGAAACAAAATCTTGGAAAGTTGCAAAGAAATATAGAGATTTAGATGATGACCACATATGTCTTAGAATTTTATCATGTGGAATTTTGTTGCACGAAAGAAATATTATTGGATTTTGTGGACGAACCCTTGGGGTACCATGAATGAAATGTGAAGCGATGATCTCAAAATAGATATCTGGATAAGAACATGTTTATAGGGGTGATGCAGGGGAAATGATATGGATATATATAGACATAGAACTTATTAGAGTTTACACAGAACCATGTCATTAATTAGTCCTTTTTTCCAATAGGAAATAGAGAGGAAAATCGTATAAGCCCAAAATCAATCCAAAAGAAGATGTGCTCAAACTTGTCCCAAGTATGGAAAACCAGTGGTTGAATTAGACCATGATGGGATAAAAGCACATGTTTACCACCTTTTTTTCCTTGGAAATCATTCCATTTATGGATTTTAGGAGGAAGTATGGCACATTTATGGTCTCTACAAGCTATAAGTGTGGTTGGTGTCTAGTTGGTATAGGAGTCTAAATTGATAAACATAAACTATACTTAGCCTTCCTTCATTGGAGATGTATTTTAAAAATATGATATGATACCCCATTTATACTAGTGTATGTTCATCGAAGTAGTCATTTTCAGAGCTCCCAACTTTCCCATTGTTAATTTAACAAAGTCTTAGGTTGATGAAAATTCTTGAAACCTCCTTAAGCATGCATAGCCTCTCACGTCACTAGACATATTCGAAATACAGGATTCTTCCTTTGTGTAACCTCTGTAAGTCCTTTATTATATTACTATATAGATCCAATTTTTTTTAATATGGGGTTTCCATTTTAAGACAAGGTCTAGATAATTGATCTAGATATCTTGTACAAAACAAATGTATTTAGGAATTTAAATATATGAAATTTCTTGTATCCAAAAGCATCGATAAAGATTAGATCTAAATGAAGGAAGTTTGAAACATTTGGATCTAATGTCTGCCACACTTCTATGGTTATTTATTTACAATTGGATTATTGAATGGGATGTGGGGACCACATTTTAGACCTTTTAAGTGTTTAGTTATGGATAGAATCATGAAGTGGAATGTTCGGTGTGGAAATTTGGATAATTTGGGTTTTCACTTTGAGTTAATTTTTTTAAATTAATTCTAGATTATTTTTCATCCTAGGTTTCTCCTTTGATGTGGAATTCTAAATGGAACCTTAAATTAGGTATTTAGATAATCTAGAAAATATTGTCTCTCTCCTTGATCAAAATAATGGATACTAGATCAAGATTTTACATAATGGATTATAACCAAAACATTGAGGTTGGAACTTTAGTATTGAAATATGCGAATAAATATAATTTTGGATGATTTGCAAAAGTTTGGATGTCCCACCTGACTATACTCTTCTACAAAATTATTATTTTTTACAAACTCATAAATTTCTTTGCAATATGGATAGTTATTTAACCTTACCTTCTAGGTGGTGTCTGAAAAAAAAATCCCTATTTGGGTTATGGTCTTAATTGTATTCCTTATCCTTAAGGTCTTTAATCATTATTTTCTTCCCTTTTTTATTAAGTTCGAGGGATTGAGGTTTTTTATCCTTTCTTCTTCTCAACATTATTCCTTTAACAAGTCAAATTCAAAAGAAAATTATATAGAAATCTTATCCCAATTTAAATAATTTTAGTCAAAAATACAGAAAAATCAAGAGAAGATTTTTACCAAAGAAAAGTGGAACTAGAAAATTAATTCTTAGAATAAATGTTAACTTAAGTTTTGTCGTTAAATATTTTGAAGCAATAAAAATCAGTTTCAGTTACTTTGCCTTAGGTGTATTAATGAAAAAATTCAAAATTATATGACACTTCCATTTAATATAGGATAAAAGTTAAATCCACACTTAGGCATATATGTAGGTATATGAATCTTGATAGATATTCAACACACATATATAATTTGGACCAAAAATAAAATAATCCTTTTGTTTTGACTAGGATTTTGATGTAATGTATGATTAGAAATGTATCTAGTGTCCAGGAATCCAGAAGAGCATCATGAATGGGGAGGTCCCTTAAGGAGACCAAAATTAGGTCATATGATACATTTTTTTTAACTTTCTGATGGACTGGTGATCCATTAATCAGACCAGCCCTAAGGTTTTGATTAAAATCTTTGTCATCCCAATGGTTGATGTCCCAATTAACTATTTCCATTTGACATAAGTATGTCCATTAATTTAAATTGGATCTATCAAGGTTGGAAGTCATATGGATTGGAGTCTGAATATTTGTTAAAGCAATTAGTGGGAAGTCGAGATGTCTAGATATCTATACATCTAGAAGAATGTATGAAATGATTTTTCCAAAAATCCAAATGGTATAATGCATGCACATTGAAAGTCAGAGCTAGTAGAATGGAGGATCCAAAATCTATCAAGATCTATAGACAAACAAAAAAATACATCAAGTGATGGAGACTATCCCCAAATTTTGTTATGAGTGGAAGTTCAATTATCTGAAAAAACCAATTAGAGTGATTTACAAAAAAACCCAGATCAAAATTCCAATGTAGCAGATTGCATTAACTAGTGATTATGTGGCATGATCACATGTCATAGTGAAATGGAATAAGGTAATAATTTGGCTTACATGGAATGATATTGTATTCAATATAGTTAATCATTCAAATCTCTAAAATTCCAAATTCCCCATCACCATGCCACATTGCCGCCAACCATATCCAGATCCTGGGAAATTGTAAAAGACCCTTCTTTTCAAAAAGATATATTTCCAAAAATTTATCAGAAAATGACAACACTCCATGGTAAAGTGCACACATGAAGCTTGATAGGCATATGGAACCCAAAGGTATCTAGACTAAAATAGGTCCAAATTTAATATATGATTAAAAATGTACCTCGTATCCAGTAATCCTGAAGAACATGAACAATTCTTTTAACAATATGAACGGATGTGGATTGAAGAAAAAGGGGAAAATAATCATAATCAGGAAGGTTTTCATGTAAATCATTCCTTAAGAGATCAAATCTAGATATAACATAAAAGCTAGGACAATACAAGATATCTAATATGTGGACATATGGGATATTTACATTATGTGTAACATGCCTTTATTCTATATTTAAATGATTTTTGCATGAAACCCCATAAAGAAATGATTTTATTATTAAATAATGTATTCACTTTATTCATTAAATCATGTTGTAAAATGTATCCAAGGTATTTGGTATCTTGATATTAATTATGATGACTTCCTATAAACTCACCCAGATCCACACGGTATCCCTTTGGCCCTGTGTCAGTACCATATAATGCCACGTCAATTGACATGTGGAAATTTCCTTGCCCACATTGCACCTCCTCATAAGGCCATATCTTCAGTTAGAAATGTCATCCTATTTGATCCATTCATATAATGATTTTTTTGTAAAATCCTTTCATAAAATTTATCGATATTAGATCTTCCAAATTTCCACCTTTTCAAATCTAGGATTTCCAAAACTTTTGAATCCATCTAGTTGCATGGTTTTATTTTTCTTCCAACTCACTTTTCTCATTTATTCGAGATTTTGATACTATCAATGAGTCAAATATATAACATTTTCAATTCCTTGTCAACATGCCACATGAACACACCATGATAGCATGTCGTGACATCAAATCCTATCCAAAATGCCACATCACTAGTGACATGTCAATAGTCATTTATGTTTCCATGTCACACTATAGTTAGGTTCATCCTATATCAATTTTCCACATCGTTAGTGACACAATAGTAGCCACGTCCATTGGCTATCCCAAAAAAACTATAGAACTATCCCCATGAAAAAGTTTTATTTGTTACAAGACAATCTGAATCCTTCTTCAGCATGAGCCAGTCGTGCAAGCTGATGTGATCCACCAACTTCTTATTCCTTCTCGTCGCCACACACTTGGATATATATATGGGGTGTATGGAGAGAAAAGGGTCATGTTCCTTAAATTCCTATGGGGTTGACACATGACACCTGTGCAAGTTGACTCACCAAAATTCTTTGGATGACATACATCTCCTCCATTCAATATGCATAACCTTTCACTCAAATGTTGGTAGAGGTGTGCATTTAACCAACCACACCCACTCGTCGCACATCATAAGTCATTTTCTAGGGTGCTCACCCAAACTCATTGACAAATTCAAGATGTGAGGAATGATTATAAATAGTTGTGCTCATTCTCAAATCATCTAAGTGCTCTCTGCACAGTAAATATTTTGCACCAATTTCTCTATGTCTTCTCTGCACACTTTGACCATTCTCCTTTACACAATGCCAAAAGACTAAAGTGTCTCAATCCTTGTTCCTTGACACTCGAGGACTTTTCTATCCACTGCATTCTTTCTCTCTATCCACATTTCATAAGGATAGTGGGCTGTATGATTCCATCCACCACTTAGTCTTCTCACTCTGACTTCAATGCTTATTAGCATAGGCCAGTACTTCATTAGGAAGATAGTTATGACAATTAAGGATGATTTGTGTGGGCCTTCTCACGACATGTCATAGGGAAATCAACGAATATGAAATAGGAATTGAATTTCCATGCAACAACCCACCACATACTTTCCCTCTTAGAACTTCTTATTCTTATGTCCCTCCATTCACGCAAATCATCAATTTATTTTCAAAAAAAAATAATTTACATAACTAGGTTTATATACATGGGTTTTTATGGAAAAAGAGTTGTTATACATTCTTCTATTCTAGAGTATCTTTCCATCACACAAAATACTCTCTCTTCTTATTGTTTTTGATAACCATAACTCTATAAGCCACACTATCCTCTAGCTTCAACTTTGGGTGATCAATAATGAATGATGCTATGTGTGATGGCATTCTTATATCCTTCAAAATAGTACTGTGTATTATATATATATATATATATATATATATATATATATATATATATAGATATATATATATATAGATATAGATATAGATATATATATATAGATATATATAAACACATATTTTCATCAAATATTCGACAACAGAGGTAAGTATTCGATTATTTGACGACTTCTGGTTAGAGTACTCATTGGATACTCGATGATGGAATCGACAGATTCAAGCATCGGTACCTTAAGACTCCCATCGAACAAAAATCTTGTCTATTTCATATCTAATGCTTCACAACCGGCTTGAAAGCATTGGAGGAACATCACTTCTATCACACAATTTACTTATGTCATTGATTACGTGTCGTCTCAACATCAGTTTGTTCCATTGGATAAAATGTTCTAGGTGTCAAATATCCATCGCATATCCAACACTTCACCGTTGGCTTGGACACATCAGAGTGACAACACGTATGTCACATAATTTACTTATTTCGTTAATTACCCGATGTCTCAACATCGGTTTGTTCTGTCAAACAAAAAGACTTATGTGTCAAATGTCTGATTGTGGACCGTTGGACAACCCACCAGATATTTGATTTCTTATACGTGAGATATTTGACGATTTGCAACATTAAAAAACTGACTTATAAAAATCGGTTTTTTAATGACCATTTCAGCCTTTTTATGTGTCAGATAATCAAAAATTTTTCTGTCACATATATGATGGTAACTAAAATGTTGACTATTCAACATAATTCCAACTATGATTTGATAAGCACCATCGTGTGAGACAACTGAAACAAATAAGTCACATATCCCACTAATTGCTGTTGGATTTTGGCCCCATTTGTACTAGTGAAATAAGGTGGTCATGCAGGAAGTAGAAAATAAGTTAGACAAGGGATTATTAGGAATTCTTCATAGGAGGAAGAAAGTTCCTTGGCCCACCTTCCCTTTCAGGATTAGACTATATGATTTAAACATCCACAAAGAGACAATAGAATAGATATAGGAGTTAGATTGCCTACACTTTCACCACTAAGTCTTTTCACGGATATGATCCTAGGAGAATAAGCAAGAAACAATGTGAAAGGTTTGGTCAAAATACGAGGTATTCTTCGATATATATAGTGGAATATGAAAAGGTGAAGAACTGGTACAATGAAAACATGAAGGCACATCTGAGGATGGAAACTAGTTCACCTCAGGATCCACTAGTTCAAGAATTGCAGTCACATGAGGAAGGACAAATAACCCCTCTAGTAAGGAAGGAAATCCTAAGAAGAGGATCATATATGGTTCAGGAGGAGAGATCAATAGGAAGTTGAAATATGATCCTTTGAACATATGATCTATTCAAATAAAACATGAGAGGAGAGAAGTAGAATAAGAAGAGGAGAAGATTCAGCAAGATGAGTTACTAGAGAAGCAACAACCAAAAGAAGAAGAGAGGAGAAGGATAGAAGAAGAATAACAAAGGCAGTCCTAGGAGAAAGAACCAACACAAATATTAGAAGAAGAACAGTTAACTCAAGAGCCGAAAGAGGATGCCATCCAACCAATGGAGGAAAAACCATATACTCCAGAAGAAAATCCCCTCATAGGTGGTCATATTCCATTTGGAGATATGGGGATCACACCTCCACTAGTAGACAAAGTCATGGATGTATGCAGTATAATGTTTGATCATCTTAAGAAGAGGATCATGCAACATAGGTATAGATATTTTCCCAATGATCCTCATAATCCAGTTTCAGTTGCAACATAGAAGGTGATAACTACCAACACTAGAAATAATCTTAGGACAGTCATGGCGACAAATGTTGCATTCGCTACAATGGCGTAGGACAAATTTGAGTGCTTGTTGAATGAGAATGCCAAGGTGAGAAAAGAACTTGTTGTGTTGAAGCAATAAGTGAAACATCTTGTGGCAGAAAATTAACAGTTTTCATCATAGGGTGTTAACACCACAGAATGGAAGTGAACCATGCAGGAATAACTGGGGCCAATGGATGACACCATTGCACAATTATACGATGATATGATACTTATACAACAGGTGGTGGCTCCTCTCGTTAGCATCCAAAAGAAAGCACAGGAAGTGATAAAGCTCCCGAAAGTATCCAACAAAGCAGTAGACCAAATTCAAGAGTGGGCTTCCAAGTATCTGGATGCTCTGCAACATTTAGAGAAGAAAGATAGGATTGCCGTAGAGGCAGATAGAGTTTAGTTCAGATTCCACCATTAGAACTACTCACATCTTGGAGCACAGTTTATTAATGCTATTGTTGCCTATAATCGACGACATAATGGATTTGATTATCTAACAAATAAGCATGTAATTACTGCAATAGGAACACTAGAAGAAATCAAAATCAGAGAAGTCATCTTCCAAGAGATATGGAATAATGTACATTTAAGTTCTAAGACTTTAGTGACGGAGACATTGGAGGTGAAATACAGTATATATGGGAATTTCCATTTCAGATCAAAGCCATCTCAATAGAGTTCAGGGCATGACACACATACATTGCAAGTGAATTCCATGAAGAAGCAAATGATTTATCTATTTGATGAGAATTTGTCCCATTATCATTTTTTTCTTATTAGGCCACCGTATTATTTGTAATTTTCCTTATGCAATAAATGATATGAAATGAAGTCCAAGGGACACATGTGGAATGTGAATATTCACATTGGAATGTAATAATTAATGTATAGAATATGAATATTCATAGAAGTCCAAGGGTCACGAGGAAGCTCAAAGGTCATTATTATTTTTTATAAATACTTCCTCATAACTCAAAGAAAGGACTTGGATTCTTGGAGTATTTCCTTGGCTTCTCTTGTATCACATAGAAGATAGATCATTCTTTTGAGAAGCAAGTTGTGGCTTCGTGTTCCAGTATTGGATATAGTGTTTCATTCATGTAATAGTGTACTTGGGATCTTTCACTCTTAATCAGAAGCTCGATGAGCAAAGACTTCTTCATAAATGTATCGTAGATATAGTTGGACTATTCTGCTTATGTTTATGTTATATGTTGCTTTAATTACATACTAAGTGAATGAACTGCGTCGTTTCTTAACTATGGTAGTTGTTGAATGAGTGTTGTTATGATTTAATGACTATTTTTTACTATGTGGACTAATCTGCACGTATTCAACAAGACTTTCTCTTCTTTCCCAAGTCCCCCTTTAGGATAATACTATTACTTTTCTAACTGGTGGCTTTTTTTCCCTACCAACCATGGATGTTCCTTTGTGAACCTTACATTGGGTGTCTAAAAAAGCTCAGATACTTCCTTCCCCAAATAGGTGTTGCATTCTCTTTTGTGTAATTGTGACTAAGGCATATTTGTGAAACCTTTCCAACAGTTGCCAGACCATCTGACCAGATGGGAATCCTACACCAAACGATGTGAGGTCTAGTTGGGACTTCACATTGAGGAGATCCCCTTACGATGTGGTAGATATTTTTAGCAAGATTTACTAGACAGTAAAAATATGTGGGACAGTTGGAGGGAAGTTATCATAGTATATCCTAGATGGTTAAGAAGTGTGAAGGATAGCTAGAAGAGAGGAGAAGTAGGTGAAAGAGGGTTGAGAAGCTACAATGAACCAATAAGAGGACTCTTCTGAGATAGTTCAAGGTTTGGCCAAAGGAGAAGGAAGAACTACTGAGACCATGTCTTTTGTTACAACACTTGGAGTTCTAAATGTTAATTATATGTGTCTATAGCTGTTGTTCAAGCTATGTGTAGAGAAAATAGTCTATAGTGGGGTATACTATGTTATTTTGTTGTAATGGTTGTTGTATTGTGCCCTGAGTAAATACTGAAGGATGGTGGGCTGGGTTCTGAATGAGTTCTATTATAGCGCACTGTACCTTTTTTCCTTATTATGAAGTAATGGATGGAACACTGCATTTCCTTCTCTATATTGGCATATAAATGTGTTATGTTACTTTTATCACTATGTACTTGTTATCTATTTAGTTTTATAATGTTGAACCATCATTTGTTAGTGTCTTGAATTGATAAGAGAGTCGATAGCATTGTGATAGTTTTATCATGTTGCTCATATCTTTGTTGAGTGATGAGATTCTCTGCTAATGTCAAAAAGGTTGAATAGAGAGATGACATACTTTGGTCATAGTAGTGTTATGGACAATTAACAATGTGCTAACTAATTCACACAAAAGACTGTGAAATCGCCCACAACCTATAATCTTAGAATGACTGTGAAGCATATGTCTATCAAGTGTCTATGACCTTCGGTGGTAAGTCAAAGTCCTAGTGTTACAAAAACCCAAGTAATCAAATTTTACTATGGAAACCTAGGTCCAAAAATCATCCATAACACCTTAGGTGAGACTTCATCCACTCTGTGGGAAATTCTGAAAGGACCAGTTCTAAGTAGGTTTGTTGGCCAACTATGCAGCAAATCTCAGGTTTGTTAGAATCTCACATGCCAACGCCTGGTGATTTGTAAAGGAGCATAAATTGTAAATGTTTGAGATAATGAGCCGAGGAATGGAAATCTTTGTGACATCTGATGAATATGTCAAGTGTTGGAAAAGGTGACCAAGTTAGGTTTTTGTTGGAAATAATGTTTAATACTAAGAGGGGGGATTGAATTGGTATTCATTAGGGGAATTTTGAGGTCTAAAATGAGCCTTCTAAGAAAAATGTACAACCAAAATAAACTTTATAGGAATCATTTTCAGTCCAAAAATGTACACACTCTCAGTAAAGAACTAATGTTCTCTGTATATGGTAGCCACTCTGCCTTATATTATACTTTATTCTCCTCTGCAACCTTTACTTTTCTCATCCCACTTAGCACTCTATTTTATGCTCACTCTACAGTAGAACACATTCTCATAGGTCTCAGCCCTTTTCTCTCAACAACATATTCTCACCTCTCATCCTCTTTCCTCTTCATAGGCACTCTCAGCGTTTAACAATAACATAGGCACAATTGGCCTCTTCTGAGCAACACTTCACCCATAGAGCTCTCCACTCAGGTCACTCAAAAATGTTGCATTCCCCACATTGCACAACTGCAATCCACTGTTTTGTTTCTCTATTGTACAATAATCGATGTTGTCTTGGTTTTCCTTCTACTGTCTCTGCTATCTCTGCAACACAATGCCTGAAAGTGCGATTCTCCATGGCTCTCCATGTTGTTTTTCCATCAGGGGTGAAAGGCCACTGCAATTTCATTAAACTCTGGAAATGGTATTTGTTCACTCAACTATCATAGTTACTTTAACTATTAGAATGGGCATCTGAGTATCTCCTCGTACTGAGAAATAAGTCTGAACCTCACTTGCACACTCAAGAGGTATCTCCATTGAATTTTTCCTGCATAAATAAATTGGACATCCACTCCTCTTAAACATCCACAAAGATTAGAATGTACTACATATATGTCTCTCCTATCTACTTTAGCTTCAACACACCATCAAAACTCATAAAATCACTAGTATGGTGTCTCTAAGTCATTTTCTTCAATTAATTCCCCATGGTGTGTAGGTGAGAACAGAGGAGGCTTGTTTTTGTTTGAGTCAATATTACAAACTCAATTTTCAATTTGTGGTCCTATTTATTCTTGAGCTAGTATTTCTTTCAAGTTTTCATTAAACCAATGGCACCAACCTCACTATGTGCATTTACTCAGCTGCTCTAGCCTTTCTTATCCCAACTACTATCATGGACAATTTGGTACTCAATTCACGAGAGCTTCCAACTCATTCAACCATGCATGTGCCCCATGCTCTTAATAATAGGCCCAAATCATTTTTAATATGCCACTACCAAATTATGCTGCCAAATAAAACTCTTGATCCTTTTTTATTTTATTGTAAAACGCTGCCAATTCCGCCGAATTTTCCTTAGCTTCTTTCGCTTGGTGCCTTACTTCTTTTCATGCCATAGGGTGAGGTGTTGTGACCATTAGCTTACGATTTCAGGCTCTTAGTCTATTTAAGCCCTTCATGAGCTGAATTCGTTTAGTAATAACCCCACACCCTTGGTCTTATTTCTTTGGGAAGGACTGAAAAACATGTCCTGACACTAAGCTTGTAGCTTCCAAGTCTGACACTTTTCTCCAAACACCACCCATTTGCGCTTCCTTATAAACTTCTGGAATCCATACCTAAGGGATGAGTTGCCCCGTAGGGTCCACCCAACTCCATTTAATTGGTTGTTTCTCTGTGCATTGTTAGACTGACGTGTCCCGACTCCTGTTGCCTAACTTTTCTGCCTTGTGCACGATTGATAAACTGTCAGAATCTAACTAGTGGGATGATGTCACAATGACATCACTCGTCCCACGTGTCGACTTATGAGTGGTCCATGTTTCCACTAGAAATGGGCCATTCATGTTTCCAAAAACACTGAATCTTCCTGCCACATGTCACACTCTGTTTTTTGGTGTCGATGTCATCATCCTTCACCGCTCGGGCAAATAATATGATGCCACCTATCCACTATTTGAGAGGAGAGAGAAGGGTCTTGCGACCCTTGGTTTTCTACCAATTTCATTTGTTAAATATTTTAAGGGTTCTTGGCTCTCCTTTGCACTGCAACTTTGTTATACCTTCAGGCTAGCCCTCAGCGAGCTGCGCTGTTGGAGTTGGGACCTCCCCCTGAAATCCTTAGCCAATGAAAATATTCTCCACTACATTGTCTTCTCCTAATCAGCCTACTTAATTGCATCTTAGCACATAACTTCTGCGTGTTTTTTTCCAACTTGCAAGGTACACCTGTCGGGGTAACTCCACCGAGACAGCGTCACATGACGACGTCATCCTGCTCATTCTATTTGAGTGCTATAACAAATCTGTTAGTGCAATGTTTTCAGGGTACTACCACTAGGTGGGCTCCTCATGTCATCCAATAAATTTACTTCTCCCTGCTTTGTTGTCATGCCATGTATGCCTGGTCCTTTCGATGGTGACACCACTAACCATTCCACTATACTTTGGCAATGCACCAAACTTGGCTTCATTCCAAAAGGGTCTCCAAGCCTCTAACTTTGCAATAGTTTGACTTGGGGCCTTAGAACTTTGGCTGGCTCTATCTCTCAAACCAAGGGGCCATTTTCAGACTTCAATATACCATTGGAAATCTATTTATGAGTGCCATCCAACTTTGCAATATCCGAGGGTATCTAAGTTGATCTCTTGATGAAAAATCTCATCCAAATCTTGGGACTCCCATCCAACATATTCATCATGTTAGGACTTATCCAATAAGCCTACTACTATGATGATTCTCTTACAAAATATTGCAACAACCATGGGACTCTTCATGAGCTTATGCCAACATCTATTGCCACCATCCTCAATGCTAATCTGATTGACATCAATGCTAACATATTGAATACCACCAGAAATTTAGACATAACCAACTATCCAACAATCTCACTTTTTGGCATTGATGACAACACCTCATCACTTCCCCACATTGATGGCCAATCCTCCTGCTGCTTCCACATGCCACCAATGGCTTTTTTTATTTTCCATCTTATAATTACTAATTGAGGGTCAAGCTCCTAATGTGCATTCTACTATGCAATCTTCCCTTCAAGGGTTGAAATATTCTTGATTGGGAACTTGAAGTCTTCCATCCAAACTCAGCTACAAACACCATAATGAAGACACCTATAAAACAAGACATTAGCAGAATATGTCCTTGTGTTTTCTTGTAGATGTTGTTGCTCTAGGAACGAGACATGAATGATATGCTCCCCATGAACATGTATTGTGTCTTATTTAAATTCCTCCAGTTCTTGATACCTTATGGTTGATGATTGAAACACTCTTCCTACTAATGCATCTTTTGTAGCAATTAAAAGTAATTGATACCAATTAAAATTGCTCATGGTATTTCTACTACATGTAAATACCAGCCATTAGTAATGAATTTCGGCTTGCTCTTCACTACTGTTGTTGCTGCTGCTAAGACTGCGCTCACTTCTCATGAGCATGTTAAACAATCTCCTCTAAGATCATGCTACCACAACTAGAGACTATTTCTTAATGATACCAATTGCACCAAGAAGTTGATACAAATTGGACAATGTATCAAGCAAATTCTTATAGCTCCTACTCAAAAAGAAATGCCCACTTGCACAAAAAGGTTACTCCACATGAACATAGACCACCAATTGACATAGTGATACCAATTGAAAGCTAAGGGACATTCAAAGCTTGTACCAATTGTGTTCATGAACATAATATTGCTAGGCATAATCAAATTCACAATCTTAAATGAAATAAGGGTATTTCACCCAAGATGCAAACCTTTCATCTCTTGAGCAATCACCTCTTCCTGAGGCTAAGGATTGTTTCCTGCTACAGTTACTAAAGCAAACATAGTTACCAATCAAACGAAAAAATTACCGATTACTCGTTTTTTTGAGGTAGAAAAAAAATCATCTGATTTTGAAAAGTGTTGATTTAGAATACACCTTTTTTTTGAGCATATTTTTGACACTTTAAATTTTCTTATGATATTTTTTTTAATGTCAGTGATTTTCATGCTCGTTTTGAAAAGTGTTGATGCAATATCAACCCTTTTGTTTTCTAGAGCATAATTTTAACACTTTAATTTTTTTTTATATATCTAGTATGAACATTTTTTTTTAAATGTTAGCGATTTTCATACTGATTTTGAAAAGCATTGATGCAACATAAACCCCTTTTTTTTAGAGGGCTTATTTTTTACACTTTAAATTTTGGAATGTATTGAATGTGGATAATTTTTTTCAATGTTTGTGATTTTCATGCGAATTTTGAAAATCATCATTTTTAAGGCATATTTTTGACACTTAAATGGTTTTGATGTCCTAAGTATGCAAAAAAAAAAAAATGTTGATTATTTAACAATTGTTCAAGTTAACTTATTCCGCTTCTTGTTTTTTCTTTTGCAATGTTTTTTTATAATGAAATTTTTAATTATTTTTGCATAGTTTTAAAAACAATAATGACATTAATATTTTTAGGTAAAGATTTTTTATAAATTTATATATTGTTAATTAATACTTCAATACACAGCCCACAGGGCTTTGGATTGATGGTGAATGGGTGCACGGTTAAGGCATTCCTTGCGATAGGTCACTGGTTCAAATCCCCCGTGGGTGCTTACCTACCAAAATAATAATAATAATAATAATAATACTTTAGTACACAAAAAAATATTTGTTACTAAAATATACTAATTTAAAAAAAACACACACGCACACACATATATATATAACAAAAAACCATAATAATAATTAAAAAAAAAAATATATATATATATATAGAGAGAGAGAGAGAAAACCATTAAAAAAATTAGTAAAAAATACAACATTCTACAAAAATAAAAAATATAAGCATTATAATAAATAAAACAATTATAAAATTATAAATAAATTAAAATAAAAAAGAAATTTAATAATTTAAAAAAAATGTTAAATATTTAAATTTTAAAAAATAAATAAATAAATTATTTAAAATTAAATTTATAAAATAGATGAAATAAAATTTAAAAATTTTAAACAGATTAATTAAATTTTATAACTAAGAATTATTTAAAAAATTATTAGAAAATTAAATAAAACTGAATTTATAAGGAAAATATTTTAAAATTTAAAAATTTAAAATCTAAATTTTTAAAAAATATAATTAAAATTTATGTAAATAAAATTATTATATTTTTCTATCTTTAATTTTCTTTTATATATGAAAATTAAAAAAAAAGGCCCTCGAGGCCGCTGGCTCCTAGCTGAGGGCTGATTCCGAGAGTCAGCGCTTGACCAGGTGGGGTCCTGAGGGCCGCCTCAGGGTCAGTTGACCTGGCCTCCAAGCTACTCGACTGGCCTTGAGGCGGCTCTAAGGCCCCGCCTAGGCAATTGTCGATTCCGGGAATCGGCCCTCGACCAGGCATGGGCCTGAGGGCCGCCTCAGGGCCAACCGTACTGACCTGTAAGTTTCTCGACCGACCTTGAGGCAACCCTCATGCCCCCACCAAGTCGAGGGATGCTTCTCAGAGTCGTCCCTCATCGAGCCGAGGACAGTTTTTTTCTTAATTTTAATAATATATCTATATATGTTTTTCTTAAATTATTCTCTTTAAATAATTTTTAATTAGAATTATATATATATATATATATATATATATATATAATTATTTTGTTTAAATAAATTTCAATTAGATTTTATTTTAAATTTAAATTATAAATTATAAATATTATTATTTTTTTAATTGTAAAACATTAATTATATTTTTTTAATTTAAATTTGTTTAATTTATTTTCATTGTTTTAAAAAATATGATTTCAAACAATTATTTTTTTAATTTCATTTAATTTAAATATTTTAACTATTTTTTAAATTTATTTAAACAAAATCATTTAAAAACTTAAATCTATTTTATTCAAACTAAGAAAAAAAATGGTCCTCGGCCTGCAGATAGCTAGAGGGCCGGGTTAGGATCAATTGACCTGGCCTCCAAGTCGTTGGGCTCGCCTTGAGGCCCCTGCCTGGCCAATGTCCATTTTCGGGAATCGACACTCGTCTAGGGGGTTTGAGGGCCGTCTCAGGGTTGGCCAGGCTAGGCTCTAGGTGTATTGACTAGAACTGAGGTAGCTCTCAAGTCCACATGGACGAGGGATGATTCCCAGAATCATCCCTCTGCCAAACAAGGACAGAGAACTGTTTTGTTTTTTTTAATTTTCATAAACTGAATTTATTTTTTATAATTCTTTTAAAAAATTTAAAATTTTAAAAATTATTTTATTTAAATAAATTTTAGACGTAATTTTTTTTTAAATTTTACTTTTAATTTTATTTCATTTAAATATTTTAACTACTTTTGTTTTAATTTTTCTTTTATTTATTAATTTTTTATTTTCTCATTTTTATTTTATTATATATATATATTTACAAGGTTTATATTATATATTTTCCTACTATGTTTTTTTCTTAAATTTATTTTTTATTTTCTTTTTTTCTTAACTCATTTTTTTTTCACTTTAATGATTTTTTATTTTCTATTTTTTAGATGTTCTTTTTTAATTTTTATTTATTTATTAAAAAAAATAGTTTTTAGTTTCTATTTAATTTTCTGTATTTCTTTATTTATCTAATTTACTTTTCTTTATTTGTTTATATATATATCTATATATATTCCTTTTTTTAATTTTATTTTTATAGAATTTTTATCTTTTTTGAGTTTATTTTTATTTTTATTTTTAAATAATTTTTAATTATTTGCTTAAATTAGTTTTAATTGTTTTATTATATATTTGGTTTAAATTTTAAACGTTTTACCATGTTTATATTTTTTTTTTGGAATAATTTTTATTTAAAGTTATTATTATTATATTTAATGGTTTTTTAATGATTTCTTTTAATTGTCTTTTTACTATTATTTTTCAATTTTATTTATTTATTTTTAACTTTATGATTTAAATATTATTATTTTTTTTAGTCTGTATTTTTTTTTTATTTGTTCATTTTTTTATTATCTAATTCATGTTTATTTATTTGTTTTTTTAGTATTAAATTTTCAAATTTTTGCCTTGAATTTTTTTTCCTTTTGTTTTTAGTTTTTTTTTTTTTATATATATCTTGTTTTTTATTTTTGTCCTAATGATGAATCATAGTAAGTGGTTCGAAGCATGTCAACTCTCAAAACTACTTTATCATTTCTCAAAAGGTTTTTGTATTTATTTTTTATGTTTGACTTCTTTTAGTTATTTTTTATCTTTTTAATTTTTTTTTATGTTTTAATATATTGTTTTATTTATTAGTTGTTATTTTTTAAAACTTTTTTGGTTTGTTTTACTTTTAATTTTTTTCAATCTTTTAATTTTTGTTTTGTTTTGTATTTTTCATTTTTATTTATTTATCTACTTATTTATTATTTTGTTTTATTTTATTTTTTTGTAGGGTTCATGTCGATCATCAACTAGCAACCTAACCTCATTATGTGTCAATTTGATAGTTGATTTTAAAGTTATCATTATAATGGACAAATCTACCCCACAACGTATCAATTTCATGGTTGATTTTTAAGATTTCATTGCAATAGGTCGAGTTCGCCTACACCACATGTCAATTTGATGGTTGATTTTTAAATTTTCATTGCAATGTGTCAAGTTGTCTTAGGCTAAGATTTTAAAATAGATATAATTTTAACATTTAAAAAATAAATTACTCTTGGTATAATGACTCTTTCATTCAGGTTTTAATTTTTAAATCTGTTTTTAGTCATATAATTTTTCCATAATGCCATGGTTGAAATATATTGAAAATTTAAGGTTTTTTGTAGTCGTATTTGGTTTTAAGGATTCTCTATCATTTTTTTGATTGGCCAACATCCCATTCATCCTACTAGCCTCTTCTTGTTGAGCATTAAAATCAACTATTTTTTTTCTCAACTTCTCATTCTCAAGCTCATACTCGTGCAACTACTTCTTCTGCTTGAGATTTTCTTACGATAACTCCTTGATCTCTTTTAGAGTAGAGATAAAATTTCTTTTCAAATAGTTCCTTTCATTTAGATCCTTTTCTTTGCTATCAGTGGTGCTATCTGATCCACCATAGAGATCTATATTCCTCTCTGTGTCTATGGAGTCTTCCACATGTATGAGGAGTATCCCTTGTTCATCACTACCAGGGGTACTCTTATGTTTTCCTATGGATGAACACACTTATGATATCTCTTCTTCCCATGATGTATCCTCATTAGTTATTGCTACAAATGTAGGTATCTCTTCACAACAACTAGATGTATGACTGTCTTTATCTTTGGAAAAGAAATATTTAGATATAATGTCTAAGTGACCTATCTCTTCATGTTTATCACAAATCAATAAATTAGCTTCTTAGCAACATTACCTCTCATTTGATTCTTCATCATCTTCTCAAGAGTGATGAGTAGCAGTTCATGCATTAAGAGGAGGATATTCAATCTTCTCAGCATCTCTTTTTTGGGATGCCTTCTTCTTCTTATTATTTTTCTTCTTATCACCAATAGTTATAGGTTCTGGTTCAATACTTGAGAAGAAAGGCTCTTCAACCGTCTCTTGAGCCATATTGTTATCTTCTCCATATAGACATTGCAAACTATCCAATATTTCCTTTGTTGTTTCACAATGCCTCATCTTATCAACATCTACCTTTGATATCACTTTCATGATAAGCGTCTTGGATCTTGTATTAAATGCATTCATCTCTCCATATTCTATAGACAACCAAGCATCTTCATTGATGATCATCAAATAGGATCCCAATCTATCCTCAAGAGCTCATAGTCTGATCCATTCAATAATGTAACTCCCTTTGGTGTTAGCCAAACTTGATCAACCATTGTTTCCTTTTGATCACCTTCAAGAAGTTAAGATGTTCTTGAAGGAACTAGGCTTGAAACCAATTGTTGGAAACAATGTTTAATACTTGGGGGAATGAATCAATATTAAGGATAATTTATAACTTTATGCCAATTTTCCTTCAAAATTTAAACTTGGCATTCTTCTAAGTGAGTAACCATTAACAAATCATAGTAGTGTCCATATGAATCAACACAAGCACACAGATCATGAGCTACAAACACATGTTATACATACATTTAACATGGAAACCCTTTCGGGAGAAAAACCACCAAATCTTATTTGTTATTTGATGTAAATAACAAAACCTACTATATTACATCAATGTTTTTTTGTGAGCCACCACTATAGGAAACACCAACTCCCTTCTTCTACAAACACCTGATCAACTTACTGGAAGCACCAACTTCATGGATTTATTGCAAACACCAATTGAAGCACCAACTTCATGGATTTGTTGCAGGCACCAACTTGTACCTCCTTAGATTTATGCAAGAACCAAATTACAGGAGGAATCAACCCCCAAACTTTCTTTAGATACCCACTAGATGGGAGCACCAACTCCCTGGTTTGCAGGCTCCAGCCCACTCTCAATAAGGAGCTAATGTTCTACGTATATGGAATCCACTATGCCTGATATTATACTTTGTTCTCCTATGTATACTTCACTTTTCTCATCCCATGCAAAACTCTATTATCTACTCACTCTGCAGCAGCATACATTCTCATAAATCTCAGTCCTTTTCTCTTAGCAACATACTGTCAACTCTCGGCCTCTTTCCTCTACATAGACACTCTCAACATTTCATAGTAGCATAGGAAAACTTGGCCTCTTCTCAGTAGTGCTTCACCCATATAGATCTCCACTTGGCTCACTCGAAAATGTCGTATCCCCCATATTGCACAACTATAATCCATTATTTTATTCCTTTGCTACACAATATTCAATGTTATCTTAGTTGTCGTTCTGTTGTCTCTGTAACGTAGTGCCTGAAAGTGTGCTTCTGCATGGCTCTCCATGTTGTTGTTCCATCAATGTGCAAGGCCACTACAACTGCATTAAACTCTATAAATGGGATTTTTTCACTCAATTATAATAGTTACATTAAATGACAGAATGGGCATCTAAGTATCTCCTCATACTGAGAAATAAATCTCAACCTTACTTGCAGACTCAAGAAGTACCTCCATTTAATTTTTCCTGCACAAATAACTTGGTCCTCCATTCCTCTTAAATTCCCATAGATCTCAAAATGTACTACTTATATGTCTCTCATGTATGCTTTAGCTGCAACGCACCATCATAACCCATAAAATCACTAGTATGGTGTTCTTGAGCCATTTTCTTCAATTAATTCCTCATGGCGTGCAAGTGAGAAAAGAGGAGGTTTGTTTTTGTTTGATTCAAGCTTACAAACTCAATTTGTAGTTCGTGGTCCTCTTTTTTCTTGTTTCAATAGTTCTTTGTAGTCGTCATTAAACTAATCGCGCCAACCTCACTATGCAAATTTACTCAGCTGCTCCAGCCTTGCTTAATCCCAACTATTGTCATGGCCAATTTGGTACTCAATTCCCAAAAGTTTCAGACTCATTCAAACATTCATGTGCCCCATGCTCTTAATTATAGGCCCAAAGCCTTTTTAATATGCTTCTATCAAATTATGTTGCCAAATAAAACTCTCCGTCCTTTTTAATTTTATTGTAAAACACTGCCAATTTTGCAGAATTTTCCTTAGCTCCATACCTCCACGATGAGATTTCTAGTAGGGTCCTCCAAAATCCATTTAATTGGCTGTCACTCTATGCATTGTTTAGAATAACATGTCCTGGCTTCCGCCGCCTGGTGCTTCCTCTTTTTCCACCATTGATAAACTATCAGGATTGAACTAGAGATATGATGTCACGTTGACATCACCTATGCCATGTGTTGATCTGTGAGTGGTCAACGTGTCCACTAGAAATTAGCTATTCAAGAGTCCAAAAACATCGAATCTTCCTGCCACATGTCACACTTTGATTTGTTGGTCCTAATTTCATAAACCTTCGTCATCCTTTCCAATAATATGTTTCCACTTATCCACTATTAGATAGGAGAGAGAAGGGTCATGTGGCCCTTAGTTTTGCATTGATTTCCTTTGTTAAAAATTTTAACAGTTCCTGACTCTCCTTTGCATTGCATCCTTGTTATACCTCTGAGCTAGTCCTCAACGAGCTGAGCTATTGGAGTGGGGACTTCCCGCTCAAATCCTTAGTCAATGAAAATATTCTCCCCAACACTATGTGCTCCTCATCAAGCCGCTCAATTGTACCCCATCGCATAACTTCTATGTGTTAATTTCCAACCTTCAGGGCACACCCATAGGGGTAAATCCACCTAGATGGCGTCATGTGCTGGGATCATCCTGCTCATTCTATTTGAGAGTTATAACAAATCCACCAAGGCAATGTTGTCGAGGTATTATCACCAAGTGAACTCCACCTATCAGCCAATAAAATTGTTTCCCAGTTATTTTTGTCGCGCCACGTATGCCCGATCCTTTCGATGGTGACACCACTAATCGTTTCTCTATACTTTAGCAATGCGCCAAACTTGGATTCACTCAAAAATGGTCTCCAAGCCTATAACTCTACAATATTTTGACTTGGGACCTCGAAACCTTTACTGCCTCTATCTCTCAAACCAGGAGGCCATTTTTAGAAGTCAATATATTGTTGGAAATCTCTGTCCAAGAAGTATCCAACTATGCAATCTCCAAGAGTATCTAAGCTGATATCTTGAGGAAAAATCACCTCCAAATCCTAGGACTCCCATCTAACATAGTCATCATATTATGGCTTCTCTAATAAGCCTTATACTCTGATTTTTCTCTTACAAAATACTGCAACAACCATGGGACTACCCATGATCTTATGCCAACATTTGCTGCCACTAACCTCAATGCTAATATGGTTAACATGAATGCCATCATACTGAATTCCATCAAAAATTCAGATACAACCAGCTCTCCAATAGTTTTTGTGTGTATCTTTGTGCATTAAAAGGCCATGGGACTATAGGCCTATTACATTAAAATGTTGTCATAGGATTTGATTTAAAATCACCAAGGAACTAGTTATGTGGGATGAAGCATGAATGAGTCAAAAACAATTCTTCTGCAAGTTTGAAGCATTGCTAAAGTTAAAGCCTTTGCCAAATTTTGTAATCAATTAAATTGACCACAGTATCTCAAGAATCTTACTCATGCAAATAAGTTAATACCAATGTCACAATGGTGTGCTGATGATAGAGGTTGATTAATGAAGTTGTTGAAGTACATTTTTGAGTGATGGATTTTCTCTACAATTTTTCCAAATGATAAACAGGGTAATCCTGGTGCCATTCTGTACTAGATAAAATAAATCTCTTCATGTAGTTGGAGAATACTCGAGACCCTTTCAAATGATATATTATGTACATAATTGGAGAAAACTCCTAGTCTCAAGTAGGTGTGGAAAGACATAGAATGCCCTGCGCCATAGAAACGAAATTGAATGAACCAAGTCCTTCAAATTCACTAAGTAAATGTAAGGTACAATAAATGTTCAAGTTAGTTATGGAGACCAATTTGAATAAGTAAGGGGAGCCATACTGGGTAATAGATGTCCGCAAATGATAATGCTAAGTGGAGTTGAAGTGCCCAGACTCAAATTAATACATTCTTGAATTTAGTAAAATAATAGGAGGATACTCTATTATTGTAAGGTGTATAACTATATCGGGGTGCTTGTGGCTTAGTGTGTGACTATTGAGTGGGTAGTGGAGCTTTGTGTGCGAGTAAGCATGAACTAACTAGTTGTGCGAATATTTTTAAGTTGTGAAGAGAAGAGGAGACGGTGTAGCAAAACTAAAGAATCAGAGCCAAGAGAAGTTGAGGGTGCGTATGTGTGATTAGCATAGTTCAAGGAGCTATAAAAGATAATAAATTAGGTAATTTTGATTTGTGCAATAAAAGTAGGCCATTGTTCTTAGTCCGAAAATTGTATGAAAAAATAGAACACTTGACTAAAGTAGGTAGGGACATGAAATTGTAAGAGGTTAGAGCTTCTAGGAAAGTTGTGTTTTTTTATTTGAATTGGTTTGTGGCCTCCTATGAGAAGTTGCTCACAAATATATGATCTAACCAGATTTGGTGCCTTGATTATCAACATAATACAAAAACAATCTTTGGTGGTTTATCCCCTTTAAGGGTTTCCATGTAAAACACTGTGTTTCAATATGCATGAATGATGGTATCTCATGTGTTTTAGAGTATGTAAAATTTCAATTTTAAATACTCATTAAACATTGCTAAAAGTGTTAATTACTAATTCACCCCCCACTCTTAGTAATTCCTTATTCTAACACTCTGCCAAAGCTATGATTACTCCTCCAATGCTTAGAAATTAAATTTATTTTATGACACCCTAAAGTAAACAACACTTCACTGGTTCATGGGGCTTACTGGGAATTCTATCATTGCTTTGGAAGAGATACAAAAGACTTTCTTAATTAAATACCAATACTACTGCAAAGTACGAGATATAAGAGATTGAATCTTCAAGACGAAAAGAAGGGATGAGGAAACCCTAGAAGAATATGTTGAAAGGTTTCAGTATGATTTGCAAAGAATAAAATGAGACACATTAGATCCTAAAACCTTATGCATTATTTTCCTCCATGGAATAAGAGAGGATTTTGTATTTATCTTAAAACTTACAGGAGATGGGGATATTTACCAATTAACTTCTAATTAAATGTTTGAGCTATGTAGGCGATATTCTAAAGATAATACCAAATTGAGAAAAGGAACTAGGGATGTAATCACAAGAGATATTAAGTATCCTAATGGGGGAATTACTCAAATTGAGATAGGGAATTTATTATGTAATTTCAATATTGATATTTCTAGTTGGCCAAGCACAAAATTAGATACTTTTTGAGAAAAAAATAAGGAAGAGGAAGCAAATCTTACTTTAGCCATGTTTTGTTCTAAATGTAGGAATAAACATCATCTATGAATATTTCCTTTAAAAAGGACAAAAATATGTAATATCTTCAAATAAATCCATACCACCAAATATTTCCCCTCCTTACCTAAAATTATGGAAGTATTCCAAGGGGCTAACGAACAAACTAAACAGATCTCTTTTATGTTGTAGAAATGACCATGGCCACCCCAATCACCTAGCATGGCACAATAATTACCACATAATTTTTTCCTTACCAATATCCACAAAGAGTGGTATCCTTCAATTTCCTAATAGTAGTGGTCTCGACAAGCCTAAGGCCAATGTTAGCAACAAGGTTGGTGAAGGCCCATACCTATGGGAGTTAGCCTCAATTTTTTTGGCTCAATCACAACCCACATCTGAATAACAACAATAATTGTAATTAACCTCTTCTCAACAAACTCCAAGACCATGTCTTATTCTTTCCTAACTTATATGTAACATGAACAAAAGAGTAGTTAATCCCACTTACAATGTTGAGTTACCTCCTTACCCAACATATTTTTTCTTTTCCTTGTGATGTGATGGTACCCAAATTAACTCATTGAATGTGGTGAATGATCAAGCTTCACCTTTTATCCAAGAATAGGATGATGAGGATGGAAATCATAAATTAGAATATCAAAATCCTCCCTTATCCCCACCAACATCCTCTCTAGGGAATAAATATCAACACAAATCACTAGAATCTACTCAAGCTCCACCATATCCCAAAAAATTATTTGTAGATAAGGCTTTGGTACAACTTGCATTTGATATTTTAAGATAATTCAAAAATGTATGCATGAAAATTACTTTTCCTCAAGTAATTAAATATGTCCATCTCTACACATAGGCTAGCTGGGAGTTATGTTTGGGGAAGCTAGGAAGATAGAAACATCACCCCCCCAATTATCCATGTTATGAGGAAGTTATCACATTTGATGTTAGGTGGGGTCTTCATGAATAGTTATGTATACCTTGGAACTCTATTTGCCAATTTTTATCTCAATAATACACTTATATCCAATACCTTGATTGACCTCAGGGTTGCCATTGATATAACGACAAAGGAAAGAATGGGGAAAATCCAATTGATCAACTTGAGGGTAACACTCAGTGTCCTTCAATTAGCTGACAGGTTTAGAATTAAGTCTCATGGTATAATAGATGATTTCATAGTTTCTATTGACTCCTAGGAATATCCAACAAACTTTATGATCTTACATATAAAGGCCATCTTTGGAGGGTACCCATTGATGATAGGTAGACCTTGACTGGCCATGGTAGATACTATATTATTTTTTTATGTTAGGAGATATGAAAATATCCCATAGGAACTCCAGCTAAAATGTCACACTCTATCCTCTTTCTAAGCCTTTATCTCACCCAAAGACAACCTCTTAGGTAGAATATAGTGACAATTAAGCTCTACAACATCACCAATCCCTAGACTAAGAGTCAAATTTTTCAAGAGAGACTCAAGATGATTTCCTTCATGATTATAACATACCAACAACTTACTCCAATATACCCCTCTTTGGGACATATTATGGGATCAGATCGTCAAGAGAATTTCTCATTAGAATAAATGGAAGAAAAAAATTATTCATCCCTTCTAGTAGTTCATACCCCCACAAATCAAAGTACATCAGTTGAAATTTATCCAAGGAAAAATTTAAATATTAACTCCAACATATATTCCCCCAACATGATTGATGCATAAAAACATTAATAAAATATAGTAATTTGTTTTCTTGTAGTTACATTGATATGAAGGCAATTCATCCTAAATATGTGTACTCACCATATATACATTAAGGCGGATACAAAACCTATGTGACAAGCTCAATAGCAAATGAATATAAATCTTAGGGACATTTCAATGAAGAGTTACAAAAAAGCTACTCAATGTCAACTTTATTTATACCATTTCAAATAACGAATGGGTCTCGCCATTGGTAATTGTGCCTGAGAAGAAAAGGAACTAGAAGATATGCAATGACTATAGGGAACTTAAAAAAGAAAATTTCGAGTATTTTCCACTACCATTCATTAATCAAGTATTATAAACCTTGGTAGGGAAGAGATGTTTATCTTTCCTTGATGTATCCAGTAGCTAAAATTAGATCCAAATTGCTCCTAAATACCAGGAGAACACTAATTTCACTTTCCCATGGGGAATTATGCTTATATAGTACTACCCTTTGGACTATGTAATTCTCCCACTACTTTTCAAATGGTTGTCTTTGGAATTTTCTGAGACCTAAATCATGATTATGTTTGCATACATATGGATGATTTCACTATATACAATGACATTTTTGAAAAAGCTTTAATAAACCTTGAGAAGTTTCTAGTGTGGAGTCAAGAAACCAATATTGCTCTTAGGAATGAAAAGTGTCAAATGCTCCTTACTGCAAGAATTATGGCACCACATATCACCTATTAGGACTAGAGTAGACCCAACAAAAACTTAAGTATTCTTGACACTTCTAGTGCCATCATCACAAAAAAAAAAAAAAATCATATCCTCCTATGATATGCAAGCTACTACTGAAAAATTCTTGAAAATTTTACTTGAATAACTTCCCCATTGTTTCAACTACTCTAAAAAATGTATACTTTTCTTGTGATATTCAATTTCAAGATGCCTTTGAAGCTCTTAGGAAGAAACTTTTGAGTATTCCAATACTGCGAGGATCAAATTGATCATTACCTCTCCACATCTCTATTGATGCATTAGACACCAATCTAGGGGCTATTTTAGGGAAAAAGGAAGAACAAAACCTTATGCTATTTACTATATCAGTAAAAATCTCACCCTAGTAGAACACAATTATACAATGACCAAGAAATAATTTTTTTTTGTTATGCATTCGATTAACAATTTTTTCGCTACATTATTTAATACCTTATGTTCATACATAATCATAACTCTACCATTTGTTACCTTAAAAATAATACAGTTACAAATGGAAGAGTGATTAGGCGGTTATTTTTATTATAAAATTTTGATATTATAATCCTCGATAAACCTAGGAGATAAAATTTCACCACTAAATTTATCTCAGAACATAGAATTGAGGAAAATGTTGATCCACTGGAACATACCTTCCTTGAGGAACAATTATTGTCCTTATCTATTAACACACCATGGTTTTCATAAATTTCTAACTATTTAGCTATAAGGAAGCTTCCATAACACTTGTCGCCAAAGGAACGTCAAAATGTCATCAAATAGAGCGTTATATTCTCATGGGTTTACAACTATCTTTTACCGACATGGTTGAATCTTATTATTTCATTATGTGTGAGGGAAGATGGAATATAAGGCATTATTAAGGACTATTATGATGGGCATTATGGAGATCAAAAGTTGATGGCAAAAGAAGTGCGAGTAATGTGCTTCACCTGGGATACTATTTTCCTACCCATTATAGGGATGCCAAGAAGTATGTAACACCCACTCCCATCCCCTAGTTCCTTCTAGGCCATATGGGAGGTGTTACTCTATCCTAACCCAACTTCCATGGTCTCATTATGGAAATGGGGTTATAAAATTCCCACTTCTCCAAAGCTTAAAAAATTATCTATGAAATACACCACCATACTTAGCTCATCAAGCTCCTTTCAACATAACCCAACTAGCGACCAAACAAGACCAATTACTATGATATGACCAGTGCAAGTAATGTAACCAATTGACTTAACATGACTAGACAAGATTAGTCAAAACGACCCAACAAGTCGACTTAGCATGCCTATACATGATCAGTTAAAATGACCCGACTAGTCAACTAACCATGACTGGATGACCTAACACAAGCATTTGACTTAACAACAATAATCCACCTAACATAAGTAGTAAACTCAACATGAAAAGTTGAGACCCAATTATGGACCAACAAAAACATAATGATGAGGGCTAGTCAAAACCTTTTTCTCTGTTGACAATGAGTGGATTAATGCATATAATTGAATAATTCCCTCATAAATTCATTTTAGGGAAACAATGATGAATATTTCCTATGCTCTTTAGTGACCCTTGTCCTATGCTGACAACTTTATATAAGTAAGAAACGAATAATCCACAACATCGTTGGTTGGTAACCTGAGATGAATTGGGTGCCTCAACAATCTAGGTATGCTTGTAATGGGTCCCATGCTAGCTACTGTGCATTCCTCATGGAAATATGATGCCTTTATATGTATGCACAAGGCACGAGTCATAAACTCAAATTGAGTCTCGACCAACTATAAAATTCAAGTACCCTTTGGTTGACTCAATGTGAACCTATGTTCACTTTCCCCACCATCAACTTGTGCCTCACCCTTTTCCATGAAGCATATAACAATGTAATAACCAACCCTCTTAACCAAACGTTGACCTCAATTTCTCATCAACTAGATCCCTATTGATGAGATCTTACGAATATACCATATGATCCATCATATTGAGTCCCTACTCGGAAAACACATTCAGGATCTTGACATGCCGAGAGATGAAATATCCATAACATGCCAACTAATGGAATTCACACATTATAAATTAGTCAAGCACATCCTATAGTCACATAAGACCATACAAATAGCGAGGTGCTTCATGAATTTATTAACTAACACAAATGCCTCCAAGCCCCTCTTAACCTTGAGAGTTATACATATACATAAAGCACCTTGTCATCAATAGACAAGAATAATATATTTCTCCATTAACAATGTTGATACATATATATCACATAGCAACAATACTCATCTTTTCAATGCACCAAGTACACAAGTAAGCACTTATCTTATTATCTTCAAATGAATGGAAACTAAGAGTGGGACGTCAACTCTCCACCCAACCATAGGCTAACTAGATTGCAGTATTTCTTCAAGTCGACCACCCCTGAGCCATATTCAGAGTCCGAGGAGGTAAATTTCTCAGGAGTTCTCAACTAGTGTTGGCTACGTGGGGCCTGACATATGCTCATAAGTGATTTAGCCAAGCAAATCCCGATACTACTGGCCCTTTCGATAACAGTCCACGGAGCACAGACTGAGGTCTCACCCCTAGTAATATGGGAGGGTGTTGGAACCAGGTTTCTGCACCCTAGGGATGTTTGATATGGGGCGATAGGGACATGATTCAACCTTCGCGCTTACTGGGCTACGCACACTAGCGAGCCCCTTGCGTCCTTCGCACAACTCTAGCTGCAGCGCGACCAGTGTTAATTACCCAAGTCTTCCTTAATTAGGTTATGTTCATGAATTACTTAGAAGGTTTTCATACATAAGCATTCATACCAATGTTTATCAAGTGTGCACATATAAATAAATAGATACAATTAATGCATAACATCAAAATACAGATCCACGAAATAGATGCACAATATGTCGAATCAAACTTATCTTTATTAATAATCCTTTTCAAGCTCAATTCAATACAGACCTGACTCTTCCCTACGCACTCAGCTGCAGGGGTCCGCGCACTTAGCTGAGGACTCTACTAGGCCTCTGCGCACTCAGCTGCAGAGCCTCTTCCTACTACTACCACCCAATACACTTCGAATCCAATTCGATCCTCTAACCATGCCTGTTAGTGTCAGCCTTTGTAGCCTTCCTCCAGTGATCAAATACGCTCTTACAAAGTGATTTTAAGGTGTCAAGGTCAATTTTGTCATTTCAAAGAGTCTTCAAGCAAAATTTGGTCACTAAGCATTAGGTCTAGGGTTTGCTTTCACTCTTTTCAAAGTTGCCCAAATGTCAGTCTATGTCACTATTAAGCTGAGTCTATCATCATTCATATGGTTGTTATCATCATATTAGGTTCCATTGGGTCATGTTACACCTTTTTCATGCTTCAGTTGTGCCTTGGTAAGGTCCATTTCCCTCTCCTAGGGTTTTGGAGGTAATTTCTCTTGGATGGTCAGATCATCGGAAAAATTTGTATCTTGATGTTCATACACCTTCCCCTATCGTTAATGTACCTTATTAAACACTTCCCATCACTGAGATTCCCCAAACTCCTCATTTTTCCACAAACCCTAGTTTCTTGCCACAACCTGGCAATTTTCTAGGTTGGGCCTGTGTTTTGCCCTTTTGGACCCCTTCCCCTCACTCGATCTCTAAGATTCCACTTTCCCCTACTTCCTAACATCCCTCCCTACTTCCAAAAATTTCCCCAATAATTTAGAAGCCCCTTATCCCCTTCATTTCGCTTCATTTCGACAAAATCCCTTGTTTCACACATCAGGATAGGTTTCACTCAAATGATGTTTCAGAGCAATAAAAGATGAATTTTGGAAAACTGAGAGAGGTTTTTGTTCAAAACATTCCAAGGAAGAAAAATCTCCTTCAATTTTTACACAGGTATAATGGTTTTGGAGAAATTTCAAAAATACAATCGCCTCAGGAGAATTGATGAACCTTTGAAGTGACCTTTGGCAAATCATTTTTTCTCCTAGCTTGGTTGGCCAAATAACTTTCTTGATGAGTCAAAGGATAACTAGACAAAAATATATTTCCAATGAGCTATCATGAGCTCAATTTGGAGTTGAGGAAGGCATTCAAAAGTTGACTGCAACAGCACTCTGCCTTGAGGCAGCCTCATTTGGCACATTTTGACCAGTATTGGGAGATTTGGCCTTTGACAATGCAAATAAACTCCAAATTAAAACATTCTAATTGGTTTGGAAAGAAGACTAAAATACCTTTCCAACGAGCTATCCTGCGCCTGATTTGGACACCAGGAAGGCCTCCAAAAGCCTCCTGCAAAATGGCGCTATGCATATAAGGAGCGCTACACATATAGCTTCCCCTGCCTTTGTAAAATAACACTGGCACTATGCATATAAGGAGCGCTATGCATTGGGCCAGAACACAAAATTTTTGCCACTGCTCTTCAAAATTCAAATCCTCTAAGTCTCCTTTGCCTCCTAATTTGACTTTGGTGCCAAAACATTCAATACTTCATGTATCGCAACATAGAGAGGATGGTGTTTTTTGTACAAAAGAAGACCCCAGCACAGTAGCATAGAAGTATTTATCATTACGCGCTGATCAAGATCGTAGTGGTTCATCAGGTCTCACAGCAGGGCATTACTTGGGAGGATTTTATTTCTCATGACATTTTCACAGTGCCACAGCCACCTCCAGAGATAGTTCATGATGAGGGAGAGCCTTCACATCAGTTTGACATTCTTGAGACCGAGCATATCAATGCTCTAGTGTATGTGACATATCAGCGAGGCCACAGGGCCTTATTTGTAGCTACATGATGAGTACTATCTCAACATGGCATGGAAGGGGTGTCTCCTTCTTCTTCATTATAGGTACAGGTATAGGTTCAGGACAGGGGCAACAGGTCAATACATGAGGAGGGCCATTCAAGAGGTCATGATATTGATGTTACATTTAGTGATTTGGATAGGAGCTCTCCTAGCTCGAAACTGAAAGAGATCATCCAAGAGCAGAAGGCTGAGATTGAACGCTTGAAAGAGAAGTTACTGAAGGCAGAATTTCTGATCAAATATTTGGAGCAACGCAATAAGTAGCTAGAGGATCAGCATACACATATAGAGCTGCGACAAATCCATGAAGACCGAAGGTTGGCCTGAAAAAGACCTGGCGATTTGACACCTGTTGAGCGGCAATTTTGGCTTGAGAAAGTCAATCGACATCTGGAGGAGTTTTTGGCAAAGGCCAATAGAGACAAAGACATGCTCCGTCACATGAAACATAATTATTGGGCTCGCATGCATGTCGGCAAAGCAAAAATGAAGATTTTGAAAAGCAGGTTGAGCAGAGCACTAAAACGGCGAAAGAGGCTGGATCCACTTCAATTTTTGGCCGAGGCTTAATTGGCTGAGCATGATACATGATGGAGGGTCTTCGCTCCGAATTTGAGCAAATTCGGAGAAATTTTTGTCATTTTGAAATTTTTGGTCCCAAAAACAGATTTTTCAGCTATACGAGTCACTTTTGATTGGGACACTTGCTGGAGGAAAACTTTATATTTTTGCGCTTGTCATGGTAAGTTATGCATGCTCAGTTATTTCTGAAGCATTTCATCAAGTTCTGGATGATCAAAAGGCCCAAAAACACCATGAAAGCCACCTTGCTGCCACCTTTTGCAACAGCAGGAAGTACTTCTGGGAGAATGCAACTTTGAGGGGGAAAATGAGCTCAAAATTGGGAAATTCCACTTGAGCTGGATAACAGACATCCAGGGCTTTCCAACCAGCTATTGTGAGCTTGATTTTTATGTCGGGAAGTGCCCCAAAAATAGGCTGAAAGGTGCGCTACGCATCGAGATCAGGGCGCTACGCATAGAGGTTTTTGGTCAAATTTTTCACTTTCCAGCTCAGAATTTCGGCCAGTTATGACCAGTTTCACCCCTTGATGTGATTTTTGACCCAACTTGATGTAATTTGATGTGTATAAGGTAACTTGGCACTTATTTACCTTATTCTAGATGATTCATTCACAAAATAGAAAAACTTTAATGTAATGAATCAGTTTCCTAGCATATAGGGGTTAGTTGTTTGACTACGTAGACTTCAGTTCCTTGTTTAGAATTGGTTGAAACTGCTCCTAGAAAGAGGAGCTCGACCCCTAGAGGTTAGGGAATGGGTTGGCTTGGTCTATATTATGTAAATTTCCAGTCAGTAGCAAGGGTTGGACTCATGGGAAGATTTTGGCACATTATTGTACATATTTTTCATATTTTGGCTAAGGAAAGATCAGAGGTTTTCCAGCACTTGTTGGGATTCTTGTGGCTTTCAGTTCTTGATGGTGTTATCTCTCAGTTATTGTAAGTTTATTCATGTTTAAATATATGCCATTCCCTTCTTAAGCTTCTGAAACTAAATGAATGAGTAAATGAGGTTGAATTCATTGTTCACAGTGCTCTTCCTTTAAATTTGTTTAGTTTTACATGTTTTCGCTAGTTTGGAGAGGATCCATGTTCTCCTTTGCCCTCTTCAGCTCCTTGTCATTCTGATCCATCCATACACCTGATCAAAGGCATCAAGACTATTGCCTACCTCGCCCCAACTCGAATTCTGCAAAGATCTGACCTTAATCCCCGGACCCAAAATTGGTTTTCCCGTTTCTCCAACAAAAACCTCAAAAATCTAAATCAAACTTTCCTATCTCTTTACTAGCCTAAAATCAGTATTAATTTTGAGTCATCTCAGCCCCTTTGAAGACCTTTTGGTGAGATATACCCAGAGAGAGCCCTCTCCTGTCCTCATAGGGCTAGCTACGAGGCTGAGCTTGGTTTGATGTTGCCTCGAGTTTTGCCTTCTTCAGCCTGAGGCAGATTTGAGCGCTAACATAGTGGCAACCATACTGGGGAAGAAAATGGTTTGCTTGTTGATGTCATTTGTTTTATAGCTATAGACGGAGCCTGAAGTTATGCCAGGTAGCCTTCGAAACGCTTTTTCTTTGCATTAGCGGAAGTAGATAAACGATGCTTCAATTAATCTCCGGTCTAGCTTGTAAACGTGACATTTAACTTGTCAATTACCCCAGTACATGTATCAAGTTCAGATCTGATTGTTGATGGTGGACAACGATCAGACACTGGCAAGGCTGAAATCATTCACCTGGCAACTCTAAATCATTTTCTAGATCAGATCCAAAGACTCCACTGGAGGATGATCCCGACCAACAAAAACATGAAAGGTCAACATGGACAGATCAGGTATTCAAGTTGGAATTTCATCCAAGACATTTTGTTCTTTGTCATAAATTATTTCTTCTCTTTTCCCAAGAATGTCAAGAAGGCTTTGCAAAGTATATTGTATTTGAGAAGAGATCCTCAGCCTACAGTTGATTCTTTCCCTTTGAAGATTGTGAATACCAAAGATTTGCATGCCTTTGAGCTTGATCAGGATCCTTTTTCCGAATTTTGTGATGACCATCTTCAAATTGATGAACCTCAAGAGACCAAGACTGATTCTATACCTGCTGTACATACCCCTACACCTTGTAAAATTCCAGATCGGTATAAACCTCTTGTTTTACCTTCTGTTCTCCATTCTTTCCCCAAAAACTATGATTTATACTTGCCTAGGTTTGATGGTGAAAGTAAGAATGTCAACGCTGAGCAACATGTGCAGAATTTTGAGTCTTTTCTAGATCTTTTTGAAGTTGATGCAGAAGATGTCAGTATAAGGCTTTTTGCTCTTTCTTTGCAAGCTAAAGTGAAGAGTTGGTTCAAAACCCTGCCTGATACGAGCATCTCAGATTACTGGCAGTTCATCAAAGTTTTTCTCGACAGATGGATGATCGGGCAGAACCTTTTCTTGATTGTAGAAGAGTATAACCAGCTGAAAAGACTACCAGGGGAGACAGTACACCAATTTTCGTCCAGATTCAATCAAGTTTATTATTGAATGCCAGTTGAGATAAGGCCTACTCCTAGATCTGCTCTCTTACACTATCCGGGTGCCTTTGATCCGGAAATGGAGTTTCAGCTGAGAGAAAGAAATATTTCAACACTTCACGAGATGCAAAACAGTGCAGTAAATGTAGAGGAACATTTGCTGATCCGATGGGCAAGGTTGAAAGAAGAAGAGATGAAAAACATAGATCCGGCCGAATCAACATCTCTAGAGGTGAAGCTTGACATTTTGGTAAGTGCAGTAGAAGAGATGATGCAAAGGATCACCCGAAGGAATGATTACAATGTTCAAGCCCATGGCTCACTAATTGAAGAAGAACAAGATGCTGATACAAAACATCTTATTTCTTATCCCAATTGTTATAGATCTAATGATGATTGTCTTATTAATCATCTTGGAGAAGAGAGATCTGTTGATATGACCTGCATGCTTGATGATATGTTTTATACCGATGATTTGCCTCAGTTTGATCAGTATGATGATGATTATGTTCTCCAAACAAAAGCTAATCTTACAGACAAATCAACAGCTAGTTTGTGGGTGGAAGAAGTTCATTTTCAGCAGCTTGAATACAATGTCTAGCCATCACATATCAGCTATGACAGTGATGAGGAAAGTGATGCAAATTTTGAAGTAAGTGAAGGATCTTTGCCTTTTTGTTTTTATTCATGTTAGTTCATCAGAGACAACTTCCATGCAATCAGAAATCAGCTATCAACAAGTTTTGATTTGGACCATCTTGAGAGCAATGAAAACCTTGTTCAAGACTTTTCATATTCATCTTTGCAGCCCCCGAATGCCTTTGATTGTCAAGTTGCAGATGAAGGCATGGAAGCTGACACATATGATAAAATGATACAAGAAGGTTCCCTACCTTCCTGTTTTGAATCATTTCAGCTTTTGAAGGGAAAATTGCAAAGTAATTCTTCAGTAAAGAATGAGCATGTAGGCAATCATGTAATCACATTGGAACCAATAGAAAATGCGTTGCAGCAGTCTTTTCAAGTTTTTAATGATCCAATAGCTGATGTTTTGGATGAGGTTTGCAGTCAAAGTCTCTCTCCATTAACTATATGTGAGCTTGAAACATGTATTGATACAAACTTGATCCGGCAGTCGGTTTCTTTGTCATTTTCAGCAGAGGTCTCGTCACAAGGCTTAGATCAAAGTTTGCATTCATGGTATGAGGAAAAGAGAAGTAATCCATTGGATGAGATAAGTTCCAGCGTGCTTGAATTTCGAGATCCTTATGTAGTGTTTTTAGAGGCGGATAGAGAATTCATATCATTCAACAGATCTGTTTCTAAGTTATCATGGGAGTTGGCTTTCAGTAGTTCTCTCTTGTTGTTCATAAGTGAGCACTTGCGGAAAATTTGAACAGCAGATGGAATACTTACTTGGTTGCACTGGTTGTTTCATTTCACTTGATCAGGTGATGAATGAAACTGTTAGAGTAGGTTGTCATGAATAAGCTCCCCTTTGAGCATCATTTTCAGTTTGTCGGTTGTGTTTAAGTATTGCGTCAGTTTTTAGTTGAGTCATGAGTCATTTGTGAATCAATTTTCAGTCTTTTTGTTAAGTTAGTTTGTCTCGGTTTTCAATCATGCATTTTAGCTTGAGTTTTTGACTCCATTGCCCAATGGATGAAGGCACTGGTCTGCTCTCCCAAAGATCTGCCATTCTTGGCACCTCCAAGGAGCTACCATCCCCATTGGAGCCAATGTTAGTGTCAGCCTTTGTAGCCTTCCTCCAGTGATCAAATATGCTCTTACAAAGTGATTTTAAGGTGTCAAGGTCAATTTTTTCATTTCAAAGAGTCTTCAAGCAAAATTTGGTCATTAGGCATTAGGTCTAGGGTTTGCTTTCACTCTTTTCAAAGTTGCCCAAATGTCAGTCTATGTCACTATTCAGCTGAGTCTATCATCATTCATATGGTTTTTATCATCATATCAGGTTCCATTGGGTCATGTTACACCTTGTTCATGCTTCAGTTGTGCCTTGGTAAGGTCCATTTCCCTCTCCTAGGGTTTTGGAGGTAATTTCTCTTGGATGGTCAAATCATCGTCAAAATTTGTATCCTGATGTTCATACACCTTCCCCTATCATTAATGTACCTTATTAAACACTTCCCGTCACTGAGATTCCCCAAATTCCTCATTTTTCCACAAACCCTAGTTTCTTGCCACAACCTGGCAATTTTCTAGGTTGGGCCTGTGTTTTTCCCTTTTGGACCCCTTCCCCTCACTCGATCTCTGAGATTCCACTTTCCCCTACTTCCTAATATCCCTCCCTACTTCCAAAAGTTTCCCCAAGAATTTAGAAGCCCCTTATCCCCTTCACTTCACTTCATTTCGACAAAATCCCTTGTTTCACACATCGGGATAGGTTTCACTCAAATGATGTTTCAGAGCCATAAAAGATGAATTTTGGAAAACGGAGAGAGGTTTTTATTCACAACATGCCAAGGAAGAACAACCTCCTTCAAATTTTACACAGGTATAATGGTTTTGTAGAAATGTTAAAAATACAATCGCCTCGGGAGAATTGATGCACCTCTGAAGTGACCTTGGGAAAATCAATTTTTCTCCTAGCTTGGTTGGCCAAATAAATTTCTTGATGAGTCAAAGGATAACTAAACAAACATATCTTTCCAATGAGCTATCATGAGCTCAATTTGGAGTTGAGAAAGGCATTCAAACGTTGAGTGCAACAGCACTCTGCCTTGAGGTAGCCTCATTTGGCACATTTTGACCAGTATTGGGAGATATGACATTTGACAAGGAAAATGAACACCAAATTGAAAAATTCCAATTTTTTTGGAAATTAGACTCAAATACCTTTCCAACTAGCTATCTTGCGCCAAATTTGGACACCGGGAAGGCCTCCAAAAGCCTCCTGCAAAATGGAACTACGCATATAAGGAGCGCTACGCATATAGCTTCCCTTGCCTTTGTAAAATAACACCGGCGCTACGCATATAAGGAGCGCTACGCATTGGGCCAGAACACAAAAATTTTTCCACTGCTCTTCAAAATAAAAATTCTCTCAATCTACTTTGCCTCCTAATTTGACTTTGGTGCCAAAACATTCCATACTTCATGTATTGCAACATAGAGAGGATGGTGTTTTTTGTACAAAAGAAGACCCCAGCACAGTAGCATAGAAGTATTTATCATTACGCGCTGATCAAGATCGTATTGGTTCATTAGTTGGCACAGTAGGACATTACTTGGGAGGATTTTATTTCTCATGACTTTTTCACAGCGCCACAACCACCTCCAGAGATAGTTCATGATGAGGGAGAGCCTTCACATCAGTTTGACATTCCTGAGACCGAGCATATCAATGCTCCAGTGTATGTGACATATCAGCGAGGCCACAGGGCTTTATTTGCGGCTACACGACGAGTACTATCCCAACATGGCGTGGAAAGGGTCTCGCCTTCTTCTTCAGTACATGTACAAGTACAGGTTCAGGACAGGGGCAAGAGGTCAATACATGAGGAGGGCCATTCAGGAGGTCATGATATTGATGTTACATTTAGTGATGTGGATAGGAGCTCTCCTAGCTCGAAACTGAAAGAGATCATCCAAGAGCAGAAGGCTGAGATTGACGGCTTGAAAGAGAAGTTACTGAAGGCAGAATGTCTGATCAAATATTTGGAGCAGCGCAATAAGCAGCTAGAGGATCAGCATACACTTATAGAGCTGTGACAAATCCGTGAAGACCGAAGGTTGGCCCGAAAAAGACCTGGCGATTTGACACCTGTTGAGCGGAAATTTTGGCTTGAGAAAGTCAATCGACATCTGGAGGAGTTGTTGGCGAAGGCCAATAGAGACAAAGACATGCTCCGTCACATGAAACATCATTATTGGGCTCGCATGCATGTCGGCAAAGCAAAAATGAAGATTTTGAAAAGGAGGTTGAGCAGAGCACTAAAACGGCGAAAGAGGCTGGATCCACTTCGATTTTTGGCCGAGGCTTCACTAGCTGAGCATGATACATGATGGAGGGTCTTCGCTCCGAATTTGAGTAAATTCGGAGAAATTTTTGTCATTTTGAAATTTTTGGTCCCAAAAACAGATTTTTCAGCTATACGAGTAGCACGTCGACGCGCTCGCTTTTGATTGGGACACTTGCTGGAGGAAAAATTTATATTTTTTGGTTTGTCGTGGTAATTTATGCATGCTCAGTTATTTCCGAAGCATTTCATCAAGTTCTGGATGATCAAAAGGCCCAAAAACACCATGAAAACCACCTTGCTGCCACCTTTTGCAACAGCAGGAAGTACTTCTGGGAGAATGCAATTTTGAAGGGGCAAATGAGCTCCAAATTGGGAAATGCCACTTGGGTTGGATAGAAGATATCTAGGGCTTTCCAAACAGCTATTGTGAGCTTGATTTCGATGTCAGGAAGTGCCCAAAAAGCAAGCTGAAAGGTGCGCTACGCATAGAGATCAGGGCGCTACGCATAGAGGTTTTTGGTCAAATTTTTCACTTTCCAGCTCAGAATTTCAGCCAATTTTGACCAATTTCACCTCTTGATGTGATTTCTGACCTAGCTTGATGTAATTTGATGTGTATGAGGAAACTTGGCACTTATTTACCTTATTCTATATGATTCATTCACAAAATAGCAAAACTTTAATGTAATGAATCAGTTTCCTAGCATATAGGGGTTAGTTGTTTGACTACCTAGATTTCAGTTCCTTGTTTAGAATTGGTTGAAACTGCTCCTAGAAGGAGGAGCTCGACCCCTAGAGGTTAGGGAATGGGTTGGCTTAGTCTATATTATGTAAATTTTCAGTCAGTAGCAAGGGTTGGACTCTTGGGAAGATTTTGGCACATTATTGTACATATTTTTCATATTTTGGCTAAGGAAAGATCAGAGGTTTTGCAGCACCTGTTGGGATTCTTGTGGATTTTAGTTCTTGATGGTGTTATCTCTCAGTTATTGTAAGTTTATTCATGTTTAAATGTATGCCATTCCCTTCTTATGTTTCTGAAACTAAATGAATGAGTAAATGAGGTTGAATTCATTGTTCACAGTGCTCTTCCTTTAAATTTGTTTAGTTTTACATGTTTTCGCCAGTTTGGAGAGGATCCATGTTCTCCTTTGCCCTCTTCAGCTCCTTGTCATTCTGATCCATCCATACACCTGATCAAAGGCATCAAGACTATTGCCTACCTCGCCCCAACTCGAATTCTACAAAGATCTTACCTTAATACCCGGACCCAAAATTGGTTTTCCCATTTCTCCAACAAAAACCTCAAAAATCTAAATCAAACTTTCCTATCTCTTTACTAGCCTAAAATCAGTATTAATTTTGAGTCATCTCAGCCCCTTTGAAGACCTTTTGCCGAGATAGACCCAGAGAGAGCCCTCTCCTGTCCTCGTAGGGCTAGCTACAAGGCTGAGCTCGATTTGATGTTGCCTCGAGTTTTGCCTTCTTCAGCCTGAGGCAGATTTGAGCGCTAAAAATGCCTTCACACCTATCTATTACTTGCTTCTCGAAAACTACCTTTACACTTAGACCCTTACTCTATTTATACAATCCCATGGTCTGCAGACCATGGGTAGGCTGACACATCTTTATATTATTTTAAAATTCTTAGGGCAGACAACCCTATGACTCATCCTAGACTTTTGCGCTCTGCATTCGTACTTTGCAGAGTCGTTACATTACATTGACCAAAATTCGGGCTTTAAGCCCCAAGAGAATGTTGTGGGGGGATCTGCTGCCCAACAGGCCCCCAAAACAATCGTCGTGACTTGTCTCGAGTCATTGTGCAACAATCTTGGCACGGAGCCCTTCCAACTGTGTCTAGGCTACGCGAAGGTCCATAGCGCACTGCTCTGCCATCTACTGGATTTGCTTTGTTCGCTCGGCTGAATGCTCACTGTCAGGGTCAAATCCCTATCTTAAAGCATGCATTGCTTTCATTTGTGCGAGTTTTCCTTCGATTTCGATAGTGATGAGGAAGGCCTCATCAATCCAAGGCTAGACGTGTGCTTTAAGTACTGCCTCTTTTTGGCGTGTGGCATCCACTTGTTCCTTCAATGCCTTTGCCTATTGTAGCTTCGCGAGCCACTGGGTCAGGACCACTGTTTGTGCCATCCCATGCACACTATCATATTGCATTTGAAGCTCCCGCGCCTCTGTTTCCAAGCGCTGTATGGTGGGGTCCTCCTGTAGGGAAGTGAGGACCGCAAAGGATTCTTCCAACATCATTGTACAGGTCTACACTACCTGTCCTATTTCCTCCAGCCCCTTTTGGATAGCGTCATCACATTGTTTCCGAGCTTCTGGGGGTGTGGATGACTGCGCCTTTAATCATAGTTTAGCAATCTGAAGGTTGAGGTCCAGTTGGATCCTCGTTGCTTCCTCCTTTGCCTCGTGGAATCCACTAGCCAATTTGTGAATCCACACTCCTATTGGTAGGTCTGTCGCAATTTCTAGCTCTAGGGTGCAGCGACATGCTTCCTCTACTATCTGCTCCAGCTGCTGATTCTATGCCAATGCTTCATCGCGTTGTAGGCTAAGCTGCTCGATGTTGATTCGTTGTTCACTAAGCATTTTCTCTATGCGTCCTTCCCTAGTGCGGAGTTCTGCTATCGCTCCATCCTGCAGCTGGTATAATATATCCCGCGGAAGGGTGGCCAAGTTTAGGCCAAGTCCCTTGATCCGGCCTACTGCGGCTCTATCCTCCATGTTGTCTACTGTCAGTGCTCCTTCTGGCAGTATGACGGTGTTAGCCATTTTGGCCCGCAACAGCTGCTCTGTTGCCAATGTACCCACGGCACCATAGGCAGCTACCGTTCCTTCTTGTGGGGGCCGCACCTGAAGTTCCTGCAGTTGTGCCCTAAGGGCCCCCAACACATTCTTCTGCTCCGTCATTGCTTCCTAGAGCGCTTCCCTAGTGACCTCACGAACTATGTCGTCGATGTCATATAGGTCACCCTCTGTTAGTCTGATGGGTTCACCACCTAGCTTGGAAGCCTTGGTCTTCTTTCATGGCCCCATTCATTCTGTATCATGCGGCTGTTTTAGTTATGCAGGTGTCGTGCTTGGGTCTGCGCCTTTCGCCGTGTCGTTTGTCCCCTATCCTGTGGTCAGGTCTAAGCCTCTTTCCTCCTTTGTCGTGGTGGCCTTGGTGGCTGGTGCTGCTGCTACTTTTTCGGCGGCCTTCACTGCCTCGGCTAACTGCTCATTGTGCTTTTGCTGTGCCAACAGCTTGGCAACATCCTTATGTTTTTGTATCACTGTATCATCACGCGCCGCCAGATCTGGGGCATGCCACTCGGGTGGCCATGAGTTGAGCACAGCGAAAACAGCATCATCAATCATCATGAAAGGGATTTTGGTCTAGTTCTACTCCGAATCCTTCCCCGCTTTGATATACACATTGTGCATATCTGCCTTAAAGTCCGCAAAGCTCCTCAAACTATCATACACTGTGGGGGATAGGTATAGACTGTTGTTGATCCACATTCAGACGATTGCCTCCATGAGTATCCAGAAGATCTTGGTCTCGCGGATTCGTATGCTTTGCCGACAAGAGCAACGCGTATTTTTCCGCCTTTGGCAAGTCCTGTTCAAGAGGAGGAAACTGACTGTCCTCAGGAAATTCCCCTATAATCAACAAGATGGATAAGAGCAACTACGCACAGTGGAAGGTCTTACCTTGCTCCTGGGCCTCCTTACAGTTCGTCAGAAACTCTTTGTAGAGCAACTGTGCCCAGTTGAACTATACCCACTCTGTGCACTATTTGGCCAACGCGATGACCGTCGCTTCATTGCCATGACATTTTCTCATCACCTTCCCAGCCAGCAACTGGGTGGCTATGCGCACCTCTTTCTCTTGAATGCTATTAATCACGTAGCCCATCTGCTTCTTTTCCAATTGGAATTTCTTCTTCATGGCCTCTACGAGCACCAAATATCCACTTTTGCCAGCTATTTCTGTGGGGTCCCTTCCCATACAGGGAAGCCGAGAAATCTTGTGAATAAGCTCCGCCATGATAGGAATAGGCTCCTCCAGCCATAAGTACCCATCGTGCACCAGGCAAAGTAGTTGCCTAATGACAAAGATCGTGATTGGTGCCTGGTGAAAGTGTGGAATCCATATTAGGTGGAGTAGCTCGGCCTCGTCCACACCGCGTAGCCATTTCTGCAGCTCTAGCGCAGTAACTAACCCCTTCTTGCTTTGTTTCATGAGTTTGCTAGTCTCCAAATGTGGGAAATTCTCGCTGTCCGCGAGGTCCCAATATTCAAATTTCATTGTGGGCACATGGCCCAAAACCAATCCTTCAAATAGAATTCCATCTGGGAGGAGTGGGGTTTGTAGTGTGCTCTTAACGACATCCAAATATTTGGGTACTTTTACTCTCCCTTTCCGCAGAGGGACATACTTGGGTAGTTTTGCTACAGCGTGCACTGGCTGAATGTCTTCCTCCATTTCTTCATCCACCTCGATCTCTTCTACGAATGCCTGGAGATCCTCCTCCTCATCATCTGTCTCAAGATTAACAGTCTTGCCCTTGTCTTCCATAGACAGTTTACCAAACCGCGGATTGCGCGAAGACATACTGACCGGTCCTGTTGCCTATGCATCCTTTTTGGGCCTCGGCGTCTGGGCGATTTAGGAATTTCTGGTGCATCCCCCACTAGCGGCGTAGGGCTCTACGCGTCTCCCTCGGTTGTTGACATCATTCTATTCAGGAAGTCCTGCATCTCCTTTTGCAAGGTCTCAAACACTGAACTTGCTCTCAAAGCCCCAAAATTTGTATGATCCATACCCAATGGATAGTACAACAACTGAATTATCAAAATGCCAAGGGTTGTTCGGTGGATAGCCCTCGTTGATTTATAGGCCTTTTTGAATTCAAATTCGACCGTTCCCCCCTCATTCAGCTCATTAATGAGAGATTGGTGGCAAATCGTCCCACATCTAGTTGTCACTTCGTTTCTTAATTTCCTACCGCCCTCTCCTCGTTGCCTTAAATTGGACATCTTGTCATGAACAGTGACACCAACGGTCACTTCCCAACCTACCCGCACGGCAGTGCAGCCCTGATGCGCTGTTGCGACCCTGTGACATATTGATCTTGCACGCAACCTCCTTATCGCGCAACTCCCATACAGACTCTTTTATAATCCTGCGCTCTCTTTCAACTGCCTGGAATGCTGAGACTATGCTCCCTACGAATAGTTAGGTGGTCGCATCACCTGTTCGAAGCTTCAATTTACCTTCCGGCCCGGTCCACAGGCATTCCTCACTTACCCTCGCAATATTTAGCACCTTACGTTTTTCCTTATGTAGTGTGCTCCCCTGGTTACTTTGTCTGGTAAGGTGCAGTCGCAGCCATGGTAGCATAGCCACAAATTCTCGGCGGAAATCTTCTAATGCAGTAGTATGGCTGCCCATATCTTGTCTTGTCATTCTTAGTTTATCGACGTGATAGGCTTGCGCGATTTCGTTTTCCAGTTCTTTGCTCTCTGCATCCATTAACACACTTTTCTTCCTCAGTCGTACCTGATCTTTGAGTTCGTGAAGCTTACGGTTCCCCCATCGAATGGATTTCTGAATCTGCATATGTTCGTCCTCGCGCGACTGCATAATTCCTTCATCCTGGTCCTCGTGTACTGTCCCAACCATGGGAGCTACTACGTGATTATTCCTTCCTTCCAAAACTATGGCCTTGACTCTGTTCGTCGGCTTCAGAATCATTTCAACACTCAGGTTTCTGTACATGGCCCTATAGGCCCGTTGGACCGCTGGTACGCAGAGGTCCCAATCGGTTCGGCTCACCTGGTGGACCCTATTTAGGATTCCGCATAATTTCTTGAATGCTTCTATGCGGAACATGTGTGGTGCACATCGCTTTTCCTACTGCTGCGTCCTGTTCCGATTTTCGATCCTTAGTTTGGGCTGTGTTTGTGTGGACTATACAACACACGTCTGCACCCATCGACATAGGTGGGCGTGCAAGCTGCTTCATCCTGGATGCCTGACTCTCGTTTGAAGCTGGGGGCTTCCAAACCACAGGCGCATCATCCTTCTATATCCATGCTAGTCCTCAAAATTTCCTTGATGTGTACCCCACCATCATGTAGGTGTTGAACGCAGTGCCCATTTTAACGCATTGAACCATTGCTATTATGGTACTGTTCTTTCAACTTTGTTCAAGAATTCATCCACTGTTGTCAATCCATGATATGTCGGCAGCTCTCTTGCCTCTGTTGTCACGCAGCGCAGTGATCTAACCATCATGTTGCAGTTCAGTGTTGTTACTTCGTTCAACCAATTTTTCCATTGTTTTACTTCTTCCTCTGAATCCAAAGTGCAGGAGCTTTCGCGCTCCCACAAGATTCTCCCATCTACAATTGGATTCGCCCGATCCAGGTCTCGTGTAGTTATCTTGTAAATACAATCCAACTCATCGTTGCTCTCATCGTTGCGCACTGGTTCAGTGTAGCGCGCTCCTTCGGCTGGGTCCAGTGGGACTACTACGTATAGCGACTTTTTCTCGAATATCATCTTCCACTTCTTCAGGTTGATGACTCTGTTCATATCAATGGCCCAGTCTATTCCTAATAGCGCAGGATAGGGATTGTTGTTATCGACAATCTCTATCACTTTAAAATCCGTCTATGTTCTCGCACCTTCAATATCAACTATTACCCCTTGCAACCTCCCCATGGGCAAAATATTCTGTGGGTTTGCCATTCGTAATTGAATAGGGGACCACTGTAACGCATGCCTGCCGATACGCTCCCATGTTTTCTTTGTTAACACATTCATGTCTGAACCTAGATCTAGGATTACCTAATCCATTTCATACTCACCAATCTGCACAGTCAATCTGAGTTCCTTCCCAGTGCGCAATGCATGCTTTCCCAATTTCCAGACCACATGTGGTTCTCCTGACCCCGTGCCTGGTGATCAGCTCCTGTAGTCCCTTAACTTCATTTTTTTCGCGCAGTAGTTTCATACATGTCTCCAGAAAGGTAGTGAGCATTGAAGGATCCATTCCTGGCTTTGGTTGATCCTTATTACTTGAAGTGGAGGCCTCCGCGAAGCTCTTCTTAGCTTCCATGAACGTCTCCTTTCTACATTCTAAGGAAAACTCAAGTTCCTTTGTAGGAGCCTTACAAACTAATGTATCTTCCTAGGGCTGCTTCCACTTATCCTCCCCTGTGGTCGCACCGCTTCTGAGCATCATGTTCATATTTGGGTCTTCTTCGCACGGTTCAGACCTCATCATTTGTATATTCTGAGTCAAAGGAGGATGGAATACCCCTTTTTCGTGCATCTGTGTGATCAACGTAGGACAATCTATTGTTTCATGATCAAACTGAGCACAGTATGAATAGGATATCCTTGTCGGGTTGGTACAATCGCGGGCATAGTGCCCTGGTCCTCCACAATTGTAACAAATTAACTGTCTGCGGCCCCTTCCTAGTCCCATTCCTCCTCGTCCTCGACCTTGCCCCTGAAATCCAGTGCGCGCCATCCCCATAGCTAGGTCGAGGGCTCGCGTTTTTGTCTGCATCCTATAGGCTGGGGTCTGATCCATCATTAACTCGTAGTTGCGACAAGTGCACTCGTCGTGGACTACTGACCTGCAGAACTTACAAAACAACTACTGGGGGGTCTGTGTATACTTCTGTAGTAAATGAGAATCAGTCGTCTTGTATTTTCCTCCTATCTGACAGATCGCATACCATAATGCGGGTGTCACGCTCAACCCTACCTATGCCTCTGGTCTCAATGGCATTGGCCCCCCTCCTGCCAAGTAGTTTGCGAACACTGGACAGTGATCCTTGTCATGGCCCTAGCCTTTGCATTTTATGCACCATACTTCCTCACGTGCCTTTGGCCACGGTGCCCTATCCTACTTCAAACTTTGCATTTCCAAGCATAGATTCTGTAGCTGCATGTGGATTTGTTGAACTCCCAACCCAGGGTCTTGTATCGGGGTCTCATGCAACCTCATCACCATTTCCAATGCTTCGACCTGGCTGAAAAGTTTATGTTGTGACAGCGTCATCGTCAAGCGCAGTGTTAGAGATGCCACAAACCATGCATGATGTTGTGCATCTTTTAGCGTCATATTGGCCTCACGGATCGTACTCTTCAATCTTTGGTCCAGATCCCAGGGGGTCTCGCTTAGAAGCATCGTGATCTCTTTAAACCCAATAATTGGCTATGTCTCAGATTTCAGCCGGCTAAATTCTCTGTTCAACGCATTCTGGATCTCTATTATCCCTGCATTTGGGTGGTCGTTAGAGTGCTTGATATACCATGTCAATGCGTCATCCTGCAGTGCGCTCACCAATGTAGCCTTCTTAATATTGTCATCTGTGACACCTTGCGCTTCCCATACTGCTCTTACCATGAACCAGAATTGGTCCGGATGTTGATTCCCTACCCGTCTGAATACTGGTAGTTTGATTGTGCTCGCCATACTAAACCGTGGAGGTGGTGGGAGTGGAGTGGGTGGAGATGGAGCTGAGGGAGGTGAAGCAGGTAGTGGCGTGGGTGGAGGTGGTAACTGTGGAATGCGCTGCCTTATCAAACTAACCGCACTTCTTGGAGAGACCTTAGCGAGCTCTTCCTTTCTCTCTCACAAAGATGAAATTAAGGGACTGTTTCCTAATTCCTCGCTACTTTTGTATATCTTTCTGCTCCGCGTTGTCCCAAACATTAATGTATTCATATGACCCTCTTTGCACATAATAACATCTTAATCCAAGTATTTAAAGGCTTAATATACTTACCTCACGGTCCTTTGAGGAAGTGTCATTTTTCTTCGCTGTAACCCATGGTCATGTCTACCGCAAACTCAGTGATAAATCACCCTATTATCTGGTCAAGCCAATGGTCCACAACTCACGTGATATTATCTTCTGATGCCTCTAGTTTGTGTACTAATTCCGGAGTCCACACTATCGGTTGGTCGAGCCTACACCTTCCGTGGCTGTCGACTAGCCTCGCGATCCACTCATACAGCTCAGAGGGAAATGATGCAAAAAAAAATTCATGGATTTCCATATACATGTAGTGAGCTAGCCACTTTTTCTCAGATACTTGCGGAGTTCTATTTTCCTATGTCACGAATTCGTGAATCTTCTTGTCCCACCACTCTTCAATTTCATTCTTTGTTGGGTTCCAGTGGCACGACATTAGACATCCCTTAGGTAGATCCCAGTCCTGACAATGGAACCATTTGTTGGCTGCGTGGGGCCTGACCCAGGTTCAAAAGTGATTTAGCCAAGCAAATCCCAATACTACTGGCCCTTTTGGCAATAGTCCGCGGAGCGCAGACTGAGGTCTCACCCGAAGTAGTATGGGAGGGTGCTGGAACCAGGTTTCTGCACCGTCGGGATGTCTGATATGGGGTGATAGGGACATGATTCAACCTTCGTGCTTATTAGGCTACGTGCACCAGTGAGCCCCTTGCGTCCTTCGCGCAAATCTAGCCGCAGCACGACCAGTGTTAATTACCCAAGTCTTCCTTAATTATGTTCTGTTTGCAAATTACTTAGAAGGTTTTCATACATAAGCATTCATACTAATGTTTATCAAGTGCGCGCATATAAATAAATAGATACAATTAACGCATAACATCAAAATAAAGATCCACAAAATAGATGCACAATATGTCGAATCAAACTTATCTTTATTAATAATCCTTTTCAAGCTTAGTTCAATATAGACCCAACTCTGCCCTGCGCACTCAGCTGCAGGGGTCCACGCACTCAACTGGAGACTCTACTAGGCCTCTGCGCACTCAGCTGCAGAGCCTCTTCCTACTACTACGACCCAATACACTTCAGATCCACTTCTATCCTTTAACCATGCCTTCACATCTATCTATTACTTGCTTCTCAAAAACTACCTTTACACTTAGAGCCTCGCTCTATTTATACAATCCCATGGTCCACGGACCATGGGTAGGCTAACACATCTTTATATTATTTTACAATTCTTAGGGTGGACAACCCTATGACTCATCCTAGACTTTCGCACTTTGCGTCCATACTTCACGGAGTCTTTACATTACATTGACCAAAATTCGAGCTTCAAGCCCCAAAAACATGCTGTGGGGGGATCTGCTGCCCAACAACTAGTCACACCTGACAAGGGTCAATTTCTCAAGTGATTTCTCTCTACATCTCCTCACTGCAACACTAGAGGGACCTCAACTGATCACATAAAAACTACTAGGATATTGTGTGACAATATTTACCCAACATAAGAACATTGGTCATAAATATTCATCCAATGTAAGTAATTTAATTAGAAAAATTCTCCTAACGCCTCTTTTTGACAAAGAATTATTTGTAAAGTTGGTAAACATTTCCATTAAAAATTAATGATTCCCCCAGCTTAAAATGGATATTGAATACAATATTCACCTCCCTTTATAAACTTTTAATAAATATCACATCATTAAAGTTTTCCTAGGTATAACTTAATTTTAAACACCATTTAATATTTGTATAACACTAAGTTTTAGACAATGCAGATCACCTACATCACATCCATTTGAATCCATTCAATTGCAACTATAGTCATGATAAGGCCAATAATAGTCTTGACAATTATTAATTTCTCATATTGTGTTGGTTAACCATAAATTGTGTGAAATGATATGGTTGGTGACATTATATAAATTACCTTAATTTTTTTAATCAATTTTATATTAAAAATCATAATTCTTTAGCTTTAAACTTTGAATTGTCTTCTAAGATGATCTAGCAAGATTTGTAAAGTACTTATAAAATATTAAGAAGGAGCTCTCATGCAAAGTTATCAAGTTTTAATTTGAATTTCATATGAAATAGAAAAAATTAGTCACATAAAATTCAATACAAAAATAGCTTCGAGTACACATCTTATAAATACAAAAATATGTTACCTTTAAAAAATTAAAAAAAATTAAAACTGAGAATTATGATTGCAATCCATAAGGTTAGCATGTAAAATTCAGTTTATTTATCAACTAAGAAAATAAATTTTTTATGCATTATATTTCATAACTTAGATGACAACATGTGCACATGCTAACAATACTGGTAACTCAATGGCATAGTGCATCAAGGTATGAATTAATAAATGTTCCAAGTTTCAAACTATATTAAAGAAGTCTCCTACTACACCATAAAACACTATGTGTTCAATTCTTTCATTTTTAAATAAGTTAATTGTCTTCTTTGGCCCCTTACTCCAAACCTCAAAGATCCTTCAAAAGTTTCTTTCTATCATGTTATGAAAGATACAAATGAACTCAATGATTGAAAAAATGAATATAATTTTTATCTGATAGATAAGTTACTTGAGAATGAGAGTTTCTTATGTATATAAGAAGTAATTTTAGACATGAAGGGATTGAGAAGCATTTCTCAATTTCCCTCTAGATAAATGAATACAAATTAATTCCAAAAGAAATGAGGAATCATAACAAAACAGAACATGTCAATGATAATAACTCAACCATTGAATGTAAAAAAGTTAATAAGTAGTGTAAGAGTTAAGTGTTTATACAAAATTACTAATAAAGAATAAAATATTATGATCATGATCAGAAATGAAGATCCAAAAACATCTGAACGAATTCTAGTAATATCATCTCCATCATCATCACTGACATTGGTTTATTAAGTAATGATCATGGTAGTGCCTTTGTTGTAGCTTTAACAACCCATGCAAGCTAGAATGAGTGGTTAATAATCCCTGGATCTTCCTTCCAGATGACTTCACATTGACACACATTTTCATCATATGAGAAATATGATGATGGAATGGTATAGCTTAATTATAACTCTCAACTTATCATACTTGACCATGATAGAGTCTTGGCCTAATAAATATGATGGTAGAGGGAAGGGAATTAGTGAAGTTTTGCACATTACAAGTTTAGCATGGAGCCTATTATTAGTAATAAAAATTAATGTTGTAGGTGTGTAGGTCATTTTCTCCGAAAAATGGTGTAAGATGGTCTAACAAGCCTTGGTTCTCACTAAGGTTATTCATGACGGAACTTTGTTCCTAACTTGATGTATGTACCATTTAGTGCAATCATTTTTTTTATTTCTATAGTGAAGAGGTTTATAGGATGTACACCACAATCAAATATTAATATAACTACTCTTGATGGTCATGCTTTTTGGCCACCTAAACAAGTTGTTTCCTTAGAAAGACAATTACTTGTAGAGAAGAAAATATATGGCACCAAATTTTGGGCCATATAGGTGAGATATTCCTATTTACCTTGAGAAATAAAAGTAATGTGAATGGATTGAATCATTTTTCTCCTAAATTTTATTTTTGCAAGCATTACATATATGTGAAATATAATATAGGTCAATTTTCTTATAGTTCTCAAAAATCTTATGGGTTATTGGACTTCATTCTTCCAATATATTTCAAAGAGTTAAAGTTACTTAGGTTTCTAATGCTTTGTATTATGTGTCATTCATGGATGGTTATTGCAAGGGACATGTTTATATTTTCATAGAACTAAATCTAATGTTTTTAGTTAGCTTACGAAATTTTAGTTTTTATTGGAAATATTCATAAGAAGATAAAGGCGTTGAGGACCAACAATGGTGGTGTTTATTTTCCTACGATTTTTTATAGGTTTTGTATGGAAAATGGAATTCAAAAACATAACATAATTATATATACCCCTTGGTAGAAAGGAGTTTAAAAAAATGAGAAAAACTTTAAAAAAGAGGGATAAAAGGATTCTTAGTATGCTTGAATTAGAGAAGAAGTTCTAGGAAAAAGCAATTGTTATTGCATTTTACTTTATTAATATGTTAACCACATCAACCCTTGTGGATAAGAACTTTGTGAAGATATATATGGAAAAGAATAACCACAGAAGAACTCACTTCAACATCTTCAATTTTTTAACTATGAGGTATATGCTCATGTGCCTAAGGAGAAATTATTGAAGTTGCATAGAAAGGATACCAAATTCATCTCCATTGAATATGATGTTGATGTGAAATGGTAAAATATTTTGGATCCTATGACTAGAAAGGAGTTGTATAGAACAAATATTAATTTCCAATGAGTTAAGAATTCCCCCATAGTTTTGTAGCCATAAGAGGATGAGAAGAAGTTAGTAGTTCAATGACCACCCAAGATTGAGATAGAAGAAATATAAAATAAACAATATGTTCATGATGGACCTAATGAGGAGGAGGGTTCATACATTTTGGAGAGATGGAATGAAATCCACCTCAAACTTTGAGATACACTTCATAAAGAAGGAAACCATATAGGTATAACTATAGTCCATTTAATTTTATATACTTTATTTATTTTCTAACATTGATGATCCTATAACTGTGAAATAAGAAATGGAGATGGATGATAAGAAGTCCTAGATATTCGCCATGAATGAGGAAATAGATAAACTTAGAAATAATGATGTGTGGAACTAGCGTATTAGAGGAAATTTTAGCCTAAAAGTGGCCTCCTAAGTAAAAGTAATAAAATAATAGTTAAAATAATTAAATAAGAGTTATGAATTTTGCAGGGAAAAGAAGAAAACTACTTTTTTTTTTTCAATTGTTATTTTGGCTTATCTGCTTATAGGTTTACTAGAATTTCAAGTGTAGACACTCTTTGGATGCATAATTAAATTCCACATTCAACGAGTACTAATTATGCATACTTTTGAGAAAATCCTCATTCATAAAAAAAAAAGATACATTAAAAAAGCATATTCAAGATGCTTTTTTAGTGTATCTTCATTTTTTTTATCTATGTGGGTCTTCTAAGAAGTATGCATAATGGGTACTCATTAGATGTGGAATCTAATTCCACATCCAAAGAGTGTCTACACTTGAAATTTGAGTAAACCTATAACAAGATGAGAAAAAAATACAATTAAAAAAATAGCTTTCTTCTTTTCCCTCCAAAATATTTACATGTTTCTCTTTTTAAATTTAAGGGATTTTGATTTATTTACATATTATGACATGAGAATTACATGAAAATTTCATGGGCACTTTTAGGTTGTAATTTCCTCCAGTGGTATCATTTCATAATGGATGAAAACCCATTGGGTGTGAAAGAATGTTCAAAAGAAGAGTGATTGATAGGCAACATTGAAAATAAAAATCAAAGGTTGGTTGTGAAACAATATTCCTAGGTTGAGGGGATAGGATTTAGTGATATATTTTCCTAATTTTCTAAGTTAACATCTATTAGGTTCATATTATCTATAAGATTAATTTTTTTTTGGAGATAGAATAGATAAATATGAAAATAACATTACTGCATGGTCTATATGACTTGAAGAATGATATCTATATGACAAATTTATATCACTGCATTGAAAAAGGTAAATAGTCATTCCTTTGCAAATTAAAAATGTCTTATATTGTTTTAAGAAGCCTCCTAGAATGTGGTACCAAAAGTTTGAATATTTTGTGTTGGAATTAGGATTATTGAGATCCAAATCAAATCATTGTATGTATTGGAAATAGAATGTGGTCATTTCGTTGTTATGAGTCTATATGTATATTTGATGACTAATTTTTGGTAAAAATAATGATGTGATTAATGGTTTTAGTCATATCATTCATTACAATTTGATATGGAGGACTTGGGGGTTGAAAAAAATATCTTAGGAGTGGAGATAAGAAGAGAGAGATTAAATAGAAAATTTTGGGTGAGTCAAAGTAAGTATGTAAAATCTATAAGATTTTCACATTATAGGTTGCATAATTGAATGTTTCAATTTTTAAGGGAACTAAGATTTCAATTAATCCATATCCTATAATGATAAAAAGGATGGAGGATGTGGATTATATCCATTATGCTAGTCCAATTGGTAGCTTGATGCATGTTCTGGTTTATTATAGAACAGACATTTCCCAAGCAATTGGAGATTTCAGACGACTCATTGCTAATCTTGTAAGTGAACATTAGGATATAATGAAGAGGATATTCATGTATCTCAGATTGATCTAAAATGGAGAAGATTAGTAATGATGTGCTAATTCCCCATTTAGAATAAAACCCAAGATGCTTATCATCTTCTTTTCATGTGTTTAAGGATTCAAAACTTTTCCTCAATTAACAGATTCACATGAGAGTTTCTTATGTAAATGTTATGAACAATTTAACATAAAAACATACACTGAGCAACAACAGTATAACAAAAATGAACATCAAAATACAACACATAGCAAGAACATGATAAAAGAGTTCACCCCTCTTGGGCTACATCTTGTTGGTCCAACTTCCAATGGCTTGAGCCTCTCTCTTATGCTCAAATTACAACAAAAGTGTGTTTACAATAGGGGTGATTTTAGGGGCGAATGTTCGCCCTTTGGCGAAATTAAGGGGTTTTAAATTTTTAGTGGGCGAATATTTTGTATCATAGTACATTTTTACAAATCACCACGAATAGCCCACCTTATTTTAAGGGAGAGGGTAAAAAAGGTAAATTTAGCCCTTGAAATTAGGAGTTACAACCTTCCATTCGCCCATTTTCAAGAATAGGTTTTATTTAAGTGAATCCATTCGCCCATTTTCAAGAATAGGTTTTATTTAAGTGAATCCATTCGCCCATTTTCAAGAATAGGTTTTATTTAAGTGAATCCTATGGGCCAAAGGCCCAAATACCATATTTATAAAAGAGGTATGGTAAATTAATAAAAATATAAATAAATGAGAAGTATGGTAAATAAATAAAGAATTTTTTATATTTACTCCATAAGTCACCTTATATACATGCAAGGGTGTAAACAAATAAAAATATAAGTAAAGTGGAGGTATGGTAAATAAATAAAACATCTTTTTATACTTACTCAAAAGGTATGGTAAATAAATAAATAAATATAAATAAACTAGAGGCATGGTAACTAAATAAAACCTCTTTTTATATTTAGTCCGTAACCCTCGTTCTATTTATGAAGGCTCAAGAAAGAGGTTTTATTTAAGTGAATCCTATGGGCCAAATACCATATTTGTAAAAGAGGTATGGTAAATTAATAAAAATATAAATAAGCGAGAGGTATGGTAAACAAATAAAACATTTTTTTATATTTACTCCATAAGTCACCTTTTATTTATGAATGGTATGGTAAATTAATAAAAATATAAATAAACCATATGTATGGTAAACAAATAAAACATTTTTTTATATTTACTCCGTAAGTCACCTTATATTTATACTATGGGACAAATACCATGGACTAGATTGTTATTAATACCATGCAAAAAAACATTATTAACCCTAATATTAGTATTAATAAAAATAAAAATGGCAATTGGTATTGACCCATGGTATTCACCAAAATGGCACATGGTATTGACCCATGGCATTCACTTGGAATGTAGCCTATTTAAATGGGGGAATTAAACTAGCATAGATCCATCTTTACTCTGGATCTACTAACCCCTGAGAGGTATCAAATATCGTCATATGTAAACTAGCATAGAGTGAAAAGATATTTGATCCGATCAAGAGTAAAAATGGATGTTGTAATTTAATGTATGTTAAACATTTTAGCTTGGTTAAAATAAAAATAAAATAAAAATCAACTATTAATTTTATTAATTTTTATAAATTAATAATAGTAATTTTTAAGCTCCAGGTTTATGATAACCCATGGTATTGACCCATGGTATTCATGTGAGCATAGACTATTTAAAGGGGAAATTCTATCTTAGATCCATCTTAATTCTAGGTCTACCAAGTGCTCAGAGGGATAAATAGATTTCATCCCCATAAGAGTGGTAGATGTGGAGTTAAAGATGGATATAGGTTGGTTTTTATGATAATGAAGATATTAAATAGACTTAGGAAATTATATTGTAAAAACATCTTAAGGTGAATGGTTAAAGCATAGACATTGGACAAGTATATTTGTATACTTCTGTTTTAAACTAAAACAAATCCAAGGAAAAACGGAATGGATTGATTGCGCTAGTCATCCTTCTATAACTTTCCAACATATGCTGGAGTAAATAGATTGTAATTTGGGTAATTTTTCTAATTGCAAACAGGAACATACTTGTGTATTGGCAGGGTGGTTACGAGGTCCCTAGAAGTGGAGTAAACAGATTGTAATTTGGGTAATTTTTCTAGTTGCAAACAGGAACATACTTGTGTATTGGCAGGGTGGTTATGAGGTCCCTAGAAGTGATGAATTTGAATTCTTGGTTTTATATATAGTATTAGGTTTTTTCTCATGCTTTCTGTGAATGGAACCGATGAATTTTATCCTACACCCACTAGGTTATCGATATGTAATTTCGGTAATTTTGATTTCAAAAGATATTTTAAAGAAATGCAATGATTTCATTTGTGTATTCAATAAACACAAGATTTTATAATTGAGTAAAATATTCGCCATGCCTGGTGAGAGATTCACCAAAAAATTATATATACATATCATATTATTGATAAAATCGCCTTCCATTTTTCCTATATACCATGGAGATTTGCCCATTTATTATACATGTAAATTTAGGGGGGGTTCTTAAAATTTTCCCTGGTTTACAATTCTCAGATGCCTCTAAAACCTATCTCAATGAGTTCGGAATACTCAAAAATGGCTATCTAGCCTCTTTTTGCATCCAATTTGGATAAGAACTGAAGAAGTTATGACTTCTCCTAGTTCCTCCGCTATTTGTTCCCCAAATTGCTCTAAAACTGACCAAAAACCCATTTTCCATTCCATAATCGGCTAATGGAGTGAAAAATTCATTGTTCGGCGGGGTAAATCTTGTCAGCCTTATCACAATCACAATTGGCTAAGATGCAGGTTCTTAACACTGTAAAATGTTGATATGTGGTGTTGCGGACCCGACGGGTTGTTAAACCGGAATATATAACCTCCTGCGTCTGGCATCCACTGCTCATCGTAATCGGTGATCAGCTGCAGGCGAAGGTTTTATTTACCTGAAAGAAAACTGCAATTGTGATTTCACGGACCTGCTGGGGTATTAAACTATGGCATATAAACCTATCACGTCTGGGGTCTATTGCAATAAGAACTCCACTGCGTCGAGGTCGATTCTTGTTGTCGATGCGATTGTGATATGCGATTACATCGCATTGCAACTTCAACCTTGCCAGGGCCGATAACATGTTTGTTGATCCATCTATCACTGCGATATGTGATTTCTGAGGGCCAATGGTAGGCTAACACATGGCACCTCCTCATTTGCTGAAGACCTTGCCACACCATCCCAATCCTGGAATATAAGCAAGTGAAACTTGAGCTTTGACTTGCTCTAACTTCTACATACAAACTTGGATTTGAGTGTTGTTCGCACCGTTGAATTTATAATTATGAGATCTTCAATATGTAGCTGATTTTGACAAGATTCTCACACTTTGATTTTTGAGCATAATTCTAAGCACCTAATCACTCCTCCCCACTGGAAGCCTTTTGGACCCCAAAATATTTATATTCGGTTATTGAACAGATGAGGGTACCGTTCCCTCACCTTCCCCACTTCAATCCATTTGGCCTTTGATGGATGTGTACCTTTGAGACCCAATCAAAGATAATCAATGCTACCCCTTTTAGTTGTCCTTCTCTTTCTGTCAAGTATAGTGTCTAGCTGAAGCACATCAAGGAATTCTGGAGAAAAGTCTTCAATAGATGGAATTTAAACATCCTTTCCTTGATCTTCAATCAAAGGAGGTTCATATAATCTCAACTTTTCAACATTAACAATGGAATAGATTTTCAGATATGAAGGCAAATCAAGCTTGAAAGCATTATTACCAATCTTTTCCAGAATTTAAATGGACCATAATGAATTGGTTTCAGATTTTTACCTTCACGTTGAAGCCTATCCTTGCTAATGTATAGCCAAACTTCATCACCTAATTGAAATTGATGATCCACATGATGCTTATCATGCCTTTCTTTATACTTTCCTTAACTCTTTTCTAGTTGTTCTTGAAATATTTGGTGAATCAACTTATTTTTCTCAATGAATTTATTTGCTCTATCTATGTCACTATGTCCATCTACAGCTATATATTTTTCAAAGATGAAATCCAAGGGTGATTTAGGCAAATAACTAAGACATGCCTTAAAAGGCGAAGTTAAAGTAGAAGAGTGTTTTGCTTGGTTGTAAGCATGCTAAATATAATGCATCTGTTCATCCCACAACTTAGGATGTTTGTTGCAATATCCTCTTAGAAAATGAATAACTGTCTTATTAACCACTTTAGTTTGACCATTTGTTTGTGGATGAAAGGCTATACTTTTCTTCAATTTAGTGTCCATTATGTTCCATAAACTTGACCAAAAATTCCCAACAAATCGAGAATCACAATCACTTACAATAGAATTAGGCAATCCAAAATGAACCCATACATTTTGAAAGAAAAGTTGAGTTGTTTGTTCAACTGTAATTTGATTTTTACAAGGCATTAATATGAACATCTTGTTGAACCTATCCACAACTACATACAAATAATCATGACTTTTCTTTGATAAAGGAAGACCTCCTACAAAATCCATAGAAACACTTTCCCATGGTCGTGAAGGCACTGGAAGTGGTGTGTACAATCCTAGTTTCCAATTACTAGGCTTACTGACTGCACACAATGAAAAACCTCTTATAAAAATTTACACACTTTCAAGCATACAAGGCCAATAAAAATACCTCTGAAGATTTTCTACTATTTTACTTACACCGAAATGTCTGGCAATAAGAGAAGTGTGTGCTTCCCTTGTGACATTTACTCTCTCTCCCTGTGGAACACAAAGTTTTCCAAAATGATACAACAGATTATCGTGTACATGGTAGTCTAATTCCTCAACTTGGTGGCCTTCACTCAAGTTTAAATATACCTCTTAAAAGTCAGCATCCCGTGCGTATTGTTCAACATAACTTTCAGGCAAATCATAATTATTCTTGAGTAAAATTTCTACATTTACAATTGGTCTAGGAAGCATATTATGAACTATGTTATATATACCTTTCGTGTACCTTATTACCAAGTGGAATTGCTATAAAAATCCCATTCAACGAAAGTGCCTTGACTGCTGCAATTTAGTTTGAGATTATAGATATTGTAGAGGCTGATGATCGGTGTGAATAATGGTTTCTTTTCCATCAAATAATGCTTTGGTGGTTCAAACATTTCTCTACAGGGATATTTTGATGCAGATATGGCGTGTGACAGAGATAACAAGAGGAGCACAAAAGGATATGTGTTTACTATAGGTGGAACAGCCGTCAGTTGGGTTTCAAAACTTGAAAGTGTTGTTGCACTCCCAACAACAGAAGCGAAGTATGTTTTTGCTATAGGGGCTAGTAAGGAAATGATTTGGTTACAAATGTTTCTAGATGAATTAGGTAAGAAGAAGGAGTTGGTCAGGTTATATAGTGACAGCCAGAGTGTCGTACATCTTGCAAATAACTCTGCATTTCATTCCAAGACTAAACATATACACCTCAAGTACCATTCATACAGTCAGTGTTGGAAGATGGATAGTTGAAGATGGAAAAGATACACACTAGCCAGAATTGTGCAGATATGTTAACAAATGTTGTAACTAGGGAGAAAATGAGATTCTGCTTGGTTTCAATTGGTCTTCAAGTATGATGAAGAAGATGAGAAATAGCCAGGTCCAAAGTGGAGTCATTGTCTAGCAAATGAAACAATAGTGGAGTTGCTATAATCAGTGTCCAAGTGGGAGATTGTTGGGTCTAGAGCCTGATTATCTTCTTTATTCAGAGGTATCGCTGCATTGGACCCCAGTTCATAATGTGGCCACAACACCACCCGTAAAATGTACGCTTCCAAGGGGGTCCAGCGGGGGCGATGGTGATTATTTGGAGCCCCCCCCAGCAGGGGATTGGGGGCAGCACCCCTGAAGCTAAAAATAGATGTAAAATTGCCTTGTAAAATGTTGTAATTTCATAGTCAATCTGGGCCATTCACTAGGCGTAGATCTGATGGTAGATGTTATGTTTAATTTAGGGTTTTTTGCCCTAGAAGGCAACCCCTCACTATATATGAGGGAATTATATTACGTTTATGTAGATCTGTATTCTGAGTGAGGAAGAGAGAGGAGATTGTGTGAGAGCAAAGAGGGAATTACAACAGATCTGCTGTAGGTTGTATCTCTTCAGTTTTCTGGATAATATAAAAGGAGGGACTGGTTGTTTCTCCGTGGATGTAGCCCAAATTGGGTGAACCACGTATATCTGTGTCTCTCTTGTTTTATGTGTTTTCTGTCTTTATATTTCTTCAATATATTTTATGTGTTCCATTGCTCTGTAATATATAATTTCCTAATACAATGTACTCCACTCTATTTTTGAACAAATGCTATTTGTTGTCAAATCTGTGGAAAACAACCTTCCTGTCATACAAATACAGACTTCCCAACACAATTCTTGAGATATCCAATGGCACAACATCTAATTCAACATCATCAATGAAATTAGCAGTGATTGCAAACTTGAAAATACATTTTCGTGTGACTTGTAAATTATCATCCTTGGTTATCCATCCCAATGGACATGGTTTGTGATGGGGCATGGTTTCCATATTCATTTTCTTAACCAAATCCGTAGAAATTAAGTTGGCCTATCATCCACTGTCAAACAACGTATCGATTTTCATATATTTGGAAATGACTCGGATATGGAATAGCTCTATTTAGTTTTCCTCATTTGAAATGTTGTGGGTATTATTTGTTGTGCTAGTACATTCTATGGCTGCCTCTTTGTTGACCTCTTTGCTTTATTTTGCCACGATTTTTCCTTTGGTGACTGTAGCTGTGATTTTTGTTTCATCCCCTGTGTCTGAACCCAAGTCTTGTTATGCAATAGCATTGATCTTCTGTTTCCATTTATTGTTGAATTTCTTCAGTCATAATTCTAGATGAAGCTTACAGCAATGTGCTTCATCATGTCCTTCCTTGGAACAATTCTTGCACATGGGTTTTTCCCCTTCTTTCTTAACAGAATCATTTTTCTTCTTCTTTCCTTTAAAATTATTCCCCTTTTCAACACTATGAAATGGATTATTCTTACCTTCTTCCTGTATATTTTTCCCTCTTGCTTTGAGGTCTAACATAGCTTGAACACAAACCACATCAATATTCGTGAGACTAAACATAAGAATAGTATTTCAAAGATAGCTATGCAACCCTCCTATGTATTTCAGCAAGGTATCTCGTGACTATAAGTCTAATCCTAGAATAAGAGCTCTTTTCCTAAACTCTTGAGTATACTCTTGCACATTTTGGCCTTTTAACTATCTTAAATTTTTCCAATTCATAATGGCTTTTTGCATATGAGCTAACGGGTAGAATTGTCTTTTTATAGCAGCAATGAAATCAAACCAAGAAATAGAGATCTTACCATGTTTTTTGATCTCATATTCAGTTCTTGCTTCCCACCATACAAGTGTTGCACCATCCATTCTCAATGAAGCCAGCTAAATCTTGATATCATCCTCTTGAAGGTTTTGAATTCTATAATACACCTCCAAATGACGAATCCTGTTATCCAGCTTCTCTGCATTAACTTCTACATTGTACATAGGCAACTCTAATTTAACATCAAGCTTCAGAAAAGGTGATTTACCAACCCCTTTTGAAGAATGATGATGAGTATGAGTAACAATGGTATTTGTATAAGAGTGTGAAGATTATTTCGAAGAAGAAGATGAAGAAGAAGGTGGAGATGGTGGAGGCTTTCCTCCATTCCCATTACCTCCTTTTCCTTTATCTTCTTTTCCATTACCTACTCCTAAAGAACCTTCTCCATTGGGAGGCTTGGAACTTTCTCCTTGCAATCTATTGTTCATCTCCTCATACGTGACCTTAACCATCTCTTTCATGTCAAATAAATCCTTTCTTAAGGTCTTCTCATCTTTTGTCATGATAGGTTCTCCTTCATGAGACATGGTCTCTGAAGACTCAACTACAACTTGAGGCTGAACTAGTATAGAAGACTTTGGAAACCTTTCTCTTCTTCCACTTGACCCAACTTCAGGGCTTTCAACAATCCTTCCCTCACCTTTTTTGAGCTTTAACTTTGTAAGCATGACATCAACTTGCAAACAATTAAATACTTCTTTCACAAGCAAATCTAGTAAGAAAAAACAAGTGCTCTGATACTAACTTGATCTGAAATGGAGCAGATTAGTAATTTTGTGCTAATTCCCCATTCGGAATAAAAACCAAGATGCTTATCATTTGCTTTTCAAGTTCTTAAGGATTCAAAAACTTTGTTGAATTAACAAAATCCCAAGAGAGTTTCTTATGTAAATGTTATGAACAATTTAACATAAAAACATATGATGAAAAACAACAATATAACAACAATGAACATCAAAATACAACACACAACAAGCACATGATAAAGGATTTCACCCCTCATGGGCTACGTCTCCTTGCTCCAGCTTCCAATGTGATCGGCCTCTCTATTATGCTCAAATTATAACAAAAGTGTGTTTACAATGCTCAAATGCCTTTGAAACCTATCTCAATGAGTTCATAATACTCAAAAATGGCTATCTAGCCTATTTTTGCATCCAATTTGGATAACAACTGAAGAAGTTACGACTTCTCCCAGTTCCTCCACAATTTGTTCCCCAAATTGCTCTAAAACTGACCAAAAACCCCTTTTCCGCTCCAAAATATGCTAATGGAGCGAACAATTCATTGTTCGGTGGGCTAAATCTTGTTGGCCTTATCACAATCATAATCGACTAAGCTGCGGGCTCTTAACACTGGAAAATGTTGATATGCAGTGTTGCAGACCCAACAGGTTATTAAACTGGAATATATAACCTCCCACATCTAAAATCCACTGCTCATCACAATTGGTGATCAGCTGCAGCTGAAGGTCTTATTTACCTGACATAACACTATGATTGCGACTTCGTGGAACTTCTGGGATATTAAACTATGGCATAAAAACCTATTACATTTGGGGTCTAATTCAATCGAAACTCCACTGTGTCAGGGCCAATTCTTGTTGTTGATGCGATTGCATCAAATCGCAACTTCAACCTTACCATGGTCAATAACTTGTTCGTCGATCCATCTACCATTGCGAGGGCTAGTGGTAGGCTACCACTTGGTGCCTTATCATTCACTAAAGACGTTGCCACACCATCCCAATCCTGCTATGTAGGCAAGTCAATCTTGAGCTTTGAATTGCTCTAACTTCTTCATACGAACTTAGATTTGAGTGTCATTCACACCGTTGAATTCAAAATGATGAGATCTTCAATCTGGAGTGGAGTTTGATAAGATTCTGACACTTTGATTTTTGAGCATAATTCTAAGCACCTAATCAGTGATGCACTTATGAATCTTAAATTTATTATCATAATAATTTTTGAAGGGACAAACATTCAGTGGACATATAATAGTATGTGGATTGTATATACTTAGTTGATGTAGATAGAAGGGGATCTACAAGTGCATATGTTTTTCAACTATTGGGTGGAGTGATAATTTGGATGAGAAAATAACAAGTTGTTGTTGATTTTTCCACTACAAATATGAAGTATATGATAGTTACTCATGTGTGTGAGGAGGCCATTTAGTTTATGAAATTGTGTTCAAAAGTAGGGATAAGTCAGAGAGCTATTTTAGTTCAATGTGAAAGTAAAATTTCCAATTGTTTGGCTAAGAACCAAACTTCTCATGAAAATACAAAGCATATAGATATCCAATATCATTTCATTATGGATAAGGTAGAGGATGAAAAATTGATTTGAAACTCTAAGGAATGTTGCAAATGCACTGATGAAGCTGATGGGAATGAGTGAATTTTTGTGGTATTGTCAATCCATGGACCTTATGGCCTTGAACATGTTAGATTCAACTAGTTTTTTAGTTGCTGAATGTCTTCAAATCTGTAAATTTGTTGTTATGAAATAAGTCGAAACTCATAAACCTTTTACTGTCACGATTTTGACCGATCACTGCTTGGGAAGTCATCATGAATCTGGTCATAAAATATTTTGGTCAGTAATGTGTAGTGGTGGTGAGTCTTTAGGAGTCGTCGTCACAAAATTTTGGGTCATGGGGTATATTGTAAAAGAAAATATATGTTAAAGGTTTCATTTGAATATCAACTACAGTCAAGGGGATGTTGTTAAAAGCAACATGGTTTTAAATACTACACTTCTATCCCACTTCTAATATCCCTTATTCCCTTCAAACTTCCCCATTGCCTATTATTTTCCCCTTTATCACCTTATTCTGTTCCTAAACCCTACCTATCCTATCTCCCTATCCCATTATTTCTTTTCAAATTATTTCCCATTCCTAATATACCCAACTATGATGTCCTTTATCTACCCCTAGGCCTAATCCCCCTTGATAAATCATCATTGTGCATGATGAGAAAGCATTACCCATGTACCCCATACACAAGCTCATCCCATCATACGCAAATCTAATTACCCAAATACTCATATGCTCCCATGCTCTAGTATGATTACCCTTCAGGTGGAGCACCGACCAAATATCACATCTGATTATGTCATTAAGGAATAAACATCAATTTCAAATTTCTTGAGGAGACTGCCATTTTCATCAGTTCTGATCACGGATAGATATTTTGGTTTACATGTAAGAGTTTTGAAGGTTGGTCACAGCTTGGGGAGAAATTGCAGAGGAATTCAAAATTCATGTTACGCCATTGCTATGTAGTTGTTGCGCAATGATTCCCTGAGGCTACCAGTGACTGCACAAATTAATTCCAGTCTATGGGAGGTAGGGGTCTGTTGCTTATCCCCTAGAATTTGTGTTAAATGTTTCAATTAAGGTCTGTAATCCTTATATTACCTTTCTTTTGGAAATCCTGCTGCACACACCCTATTTGCTACACACACTGTCAATGTTAAAGAACTTAAAGTCATGTATTTTTAGTGCGACTCATGGTCAATGTGGAATGCTGAGTGGTTAGGGTGAAATATAGTTCACGACAGAAAGTTTTCCCGCTCATTCCCAATGTTGTAGGCCTAATATGTCATCATTGCATAGCGCATTTGTGTAATAAAGGTCTACGTTGTCACGAAGGTGAAGTCTTTGATCCGAACTTAAACAAGAACACAACAAATTATAGAGATAACCATAAACACAAAGATGCAGCTGAATAATACTTCATTTCATTAATGTAAAATACTGAAATATACTTACAACCAGAAATGGAAATAAACCAGCTAGGGCGATGGTAGCTTATCTCTGAGAAGAAAAGTGGTGGCTACATGCCTCTGAACTCCTTACAATGAGGCTCAAGGGCATTTTTATTATTGAACAATAAGAGCAAACCCTAAAAAACCAAAACCCTAACCCAAGGAGATGTAACACCAAGAGTTTATGGGCCCCGTTGGAGTGAGTTAGACAACCAACTTCCCGAGGTCGCGACTTGGTCATATTATCTCCATTTGACGTGCATGATAGCATGTTGGAAAGATCTATCCAAGGACTACGATGGAAAATACAATTTAGTCCAAAATTTGTTGGAAATGGATTTCCAAAAAAACGTCATTTAGGGCCTCAAAATGGCTCTGGAAGTTTAGGACCCGAAAAACTGCTAAAAATAGTAAACTATGATACAATTAAGGAAACTGAAAAAACTAAAAGAAGAAATGGTGGGGGTCCAACTGGAATTGGTGGGTGGCCACCAATATCCACCTGGATCAGTCTCCCACACTCTTTTCTGTGCAAGTGGTCTACCACACAGTCAAAGTAAGTTTTCCAAGTGTTTTTAGGGTTAAATGGCTCCTACCACAAGAAAAAAGGGAGGGAATGTCGTGTGTACTGAGCCCACGACTTTAAACTTAGTGAAATATTCCCTAGCCATGAAGCTTGCCTTTTAGAATGTTGGATGTATTCCATTTTTCCAAAATATTCAGAAGGAAGGCCATCACACAAGGCTTGCTAGTCTTTTTGCCTTGAATTTCAAACATGATAAAGTCAAGCTGAAAAATTTGGAGATTGTTGTCACAGAGAATCTTATTGCAAATGCCACAGGTCTCCCTATAGCAGGAAATTAGTGGTCCGAGGGTGATGAGTTGGATATTTCAGCCTTTAAGGAGTTTTTTAAACCTGAGTTTAGCAACAAATATTCCACAACCTTCCCCACTATCTTCAATATCATTACAATGAGTTGTTGAAGGTTATCCAAAGGTATTTTACATGCAATGGTAGATTTAGCAGGGCTTACCAATACCACTTGAGAATATTAGCACATTTAACAGATAGAAAGCCCATGAATTTACCTTTCTTCCTTCTCAAAAATCTAGAAAGAATGTTAGCAAAGGTTCAACTTCAGAAGGGAAACCACATGTCTAGCTTGTTTCATTTTACCCTTATTAAGATTATCGTTAAGTTTGCAATGAACAAAAGAAGAGTATATTGGTCTGATTTTCTATCTAGTCTTGGTCTATTACCCTAAATAAAATCTTCACCAGTGAAAATTTGTGAGGAGAAGCAAGAGGCACATGAAACTCATGAAAATAAAGTCACTCAGACAGTGAAAGAAACAAAGGTAGTTGAGGAAAAAGATGATCAGCCCAACACAAAATCCAAAGCCAAACCTAGCAAGCAGTTGGATAAGAAACAATTTACAAAGGGTGAAGAGAAAGCTGAGGAAACAAAGGTTTAGATGGAACCATCCTAGACTATGAAGATTCAAGTGGAAACAAAGGAGATGGTAAAAGATGAAAAGCTTGTGATGAGACCTAGAACTAGGTTGAGAGTTAAGAAGAACATGGAGGAATCAGTTCCTCAAGAATTTGTTCAGATTTCAAAAGAGAAACAAGAGGACAAACAAGAAAAGAAGTGGAGAAAGATACAATGCAGCTTGAAAAAGACATGATGCATTTTGAAGAAGAAGATCCCAAGATGGTGAAAATGAAAGAGGCTCTTTCCAAGTAGCAGTTGAAGATATCATTTTTGAAGAGGAAAAATAGAGACTTGAAAGAAGAAACCCATCAAGCATCTAAAGAAAAGGAAGGGGAAAATACACCCCCCAAACTATTGTGGCCACCAACAACCCCCCTCTTTGTTTGGTATTAGCGATAACACCAAGCAAATGGGGACCCTTAATAAAAACTCCAAAAAAAACATTTTATCAAAATTTTTGTATTTCAACTCCCTAAAACTGTATCGCATCGCAAGAAGAGAGTGAAACTTTTTCCTATGCGTATAATATGCTGCGAAGAAGCGACGCGAAATACATTGCATCGCATACATTATGAAGCACTCTTAAATGAAAAAACTTAAGGAATCTCCGACGGCCGATATGCGACGTCACATATCGCAACATCGCGTAAGCAGCACACAATGATTGGATGACTAAGCGCAATCTACGATTTGTGATCTGCGATGTTGCGATCTGCGATGAATGCGATTTGCGATAAATGCGATCATCAATTTCTGCGATGACACATCTTGACGACGCGATCCTCGATGCTGCGATGCGAGTCGCAGAAATCACCCATCGCAAAATTTCCTCGGCACAGTATTCAAGGAAAGCTGTCTGTAGACCAAAATTGGGCGCGCGCCTTAAAAGAAATTAATGATTGTATGCCAAAGTATTCAAGAAGGATAGTGTTGTGTTTTTCGAGGAGTCAGTTTGTTATGGGTGTCATGATTATGCATTCATTAGAGCTTAAAGCTTTCATGTCAATCTTTATCATCATTACTCTTTTCCTTGCGTAAACTGTAAGATAGGAAATAACATAAAGCAATGTGTAGGAAACATCTAAGGAAAAGGGGAAAGCGTCAATGCTCGGAGAACAGAGAAGAGATGCCTTCACAAACGGATGTCGCATGCAACAGGACCACAGATTCCAGAGTATCACTCAACAGATGCTGATGGCAATACGCCATCCAAAACTCAGAATCAAAGGCGCACAAAAGCAGCATGTTTGCAAAAGATCCTGAAGCTTATGCCCGGTAAAGCAAAAAGAAAAAGGCGCTAAAGAAGGAAAACGCACCAGAAAAGCCCAGAACAAAGAACGGAGGCAGTTTTCAATACAGAAAATTGTTCAGAGAGCAAAGTCCCTAACTTATTCAGTCATTCGCAAGGCCGGAAACCGAAATAGCAAAAGCAGAATCAGTTTGAGAGGAATTTGGGTTATTACCAAGTATACACGCAGTGAATACACCCAGCCAGAGGAAGATTCTTGAAAATATCTTCTAGTTTACCAGAAAGTTATGCCAGCGCTTGTTATTTCTATTTTCGTAGCTCAAACGAAAGGAGAAGACGACCATCCGACTCTTCCCAGGCGAATGTTGCATGCTTGCAGCACTAAGGAGCAAATACAGAAACGGTTAGGAATTAGATTCAATTTTTAGAAATAATTTTGCTTTAGCAGAAGGGCGGTCATTTAAAACCGTATCCTAAATTTATGTAATTAATTTAATTAGTTAGCAGTATTTAAACCCTTCTTAGGCATTTGGAGAAGGGTCCAGAAATTTGTCAAAAAACTTGTCCTCAGAACATGCACTTTTGCACCCTCGGAGGGGGTTTTTGATGAATGGTTGGATCGAGATTTATTAATGTTTGCATTTGATGTCTGCTACTGATGTTGCACTTCTGTACTCTTAGTAGATGTTAGAGCAAGGAGAGATAAATCATTGTTGCTTGAAGCTTATGAATGGAACCAATCATAAATGGTACTTTTATCTCTTGACCATTTCTGCTCATATTCTTAAAGTGATATACGGTTTTCAGTTGTTTATATGTTACTGTATGAATGTGTGAGTTACCATTTGGCACTTTTGTATGGTGGAGTCATTCATTTATGTTTGATATATGAATAACTTATTATGCGATATGTTGTTCACAACTGTTTTGCTTAAATTTTTATGCAAAGTGGTTTATCTTAGTTGATTTCTATTCTTATGATAGCTGAATGATCTTTATTACCATTTATTGTTTGAAATCTCTTTAGATCGCATAATAGAAGAAATGCATCCCGGGTTAGCGTAGATTAGATGTGTTGTTTCTCATTAGATTACAATAGCATAGAGTTAGTTTAGAAGTTTGAATTAAATTAGCTTTAAGTACTCTTAGATCAGCATCATCCAACTCTACACACACACACACACCCTTAAATTGGGAAACTGGTCCCTTTATCCCCAGTGAGACCCGCTATACCAAACGAATAAGGAGCTGCCAACCAAGGTCCGGACCGGGTGGGTATCCCCCTTGTTGTCGACCCGATTTTCGGGGCTTCAACATATTTGGCGCTAGAAGGAGGGCCCGAACTATGAATGGCACCTAAATCAAAATCTAAATACCATTCTGAGAGTAAATCGCCCTCATCAACTCCCCCGACTTCCCCGGTACGTTTAAATCCAGAGTCAGAAGTCGCTCGAGTATTAACCGCTGCTACATACCCTAATATTTTAGACCAATCTACCATTGAACCCCCTGAAGTTCAAACTCTAATTCGCAAACTCCAGGGATTTTCTATTTTTACACAGAGGTCTGATAAATCTCAAAGCAGCCTGACTTCGCAGTACAATCCTGCTCATCCCCTGACTAGATTAAAGAGTGAAAAATTTGGCATCCAGCCAACTAAATTCCCTCTCCCCACCAGGAAAAGAGCAAGGAAAACGCCACCAGAGTCTGACACTGAGACTCTTTCATCTACATCGTCCATTTCAACTCCCTCACCACGAAGTCAACCACCCACATCTTCATTCCAAACCACTCATCCATCTTCCACAACCCCTCCTCTTCAATCATCTAAGATTATAATATCTTCATCTTCCTAGCCTCAGGGATCATCCTCTACACTTTCATTTACTAGCGGTTCAACGATGGCCCAGTCTCCATGGAACAATCCTGGGGCAGTTTTAATGCCTCCACCCCTGAGCCAAATACCAGCCCATCCTGAGAAATGGCTACCCAAATTCAATCCAGAAGCAGGCATGCTAGCTGAAGAGAACATTAATAATTTCATGCTTTCTGTCAATCTCAATGGAGTTACGAACGAGGATGCTGTTGTCCGGCTTTTTCCCTATACAATGCAAGGAACAACTGGGTCATGGTACTTTTCATTACCTTCCGGGTCTATCACAAGTTGGGACATTTTTCAAAGTCAATTCCTTACCAAGTTCGGTGATGACAGATCAACGGCAACATTAATCAATGACCTATCCAATCTTAAAGCCGAGGCTAGAGAACCCATCAAAGATTTCAATTTACGGTTCAATAAAATCCTCAACAAAATTCCCACTGCTTCCCAACCCAGCAAAGAAGTACGATGTGAATGGTATATTATGGCCTTACCATCAAACTTAGCAATCTTCGTGGATAGGGCAAATAAAACAACCTTAGTTGAAAACCTGACAGAGGCGATAGCAGTAGAGAAACGCGTAGTAGCCCTGGAAAAAAGATCTGTGATTGAGGAACGCAAATCTAAGAAAGTCACCTTCAAGGAAGACTCCAAGAAGAAACAAACGAAAGACCCTTTCGATTTGGAAGGATTACAAAAAGTATTAAAAACCATGTCCAATGAGATGATTGACATAAAAAAACAAGTAGCAGAAACTTCTTCAAAAAAGCCCTACAGAGCTTTTAAAAGAGGTCCTTCAATGGATGTGAAACCACCCAACAGTATCTCAAATGTCGAATCCGAAGAAGAGGAAGAAGAAGAGAGTACTACTGAAGGGCAGATCGATGACGAAGAAGTTGTGGAACTACAAGGAATGTGGGATTTCATCCTCCCACAAGAAAAAGATCAAGAAGCATTTCCGGTTAACACACGAAGCAAAAATCAACTTGATCCTCCCCAAACTACCCCTAAGCAGAAAGGCGCAAGCCCTGCAGCAAAAGATAAAGTCGCAACAAAGAAAACGACCGCTAAAGCGACTCAATCTAGCCCAATCCAATCAGATCAAACACCTCCATCAGGAACACTGATAGTGTCGGATGAAATGGAGTACAATATTATTGATGACATGAAAAAGACTAGGGCTAATATCACTCTTTATGAATTGAGCAAATTGAAACATCAACAGAAGATAATGATGAAAGAATTACATGCTGTGCCTACTACATCTTTGCCTATAGATGTAGCTTCCCACAACATGGGAAGACCTATTGGCATTATGATGCATGTGTTGTACTTGATGGCAACCCACTCATAAAAAAACATCTCTCTTATTTATATCTAGATGAATCTACGGAAGAGATATCAGATGACAATTCTCAGTATGACAAGTCCAAAGGGGGAGATTGTTGGCATTATGAGACAAGTGTTGTCCTTGATGGAAAATCACACAAATGATAAATTATAGTGCAGCAAATTTATTTGATAAATTATAGTGCAACAAAGTTTCCTTCATGTAGAGAAAAGTTCACGCACTTTTATGTAGAGAAAAGTTTATTCCATGTAGAGAAAATTTCACGCACTTTTATGCAGAGAAAAGTTTATTCCATGTAGAGAAACGTTCACGCACTTTTATGCAGAGAAAAGTTTATTCCGTGTAGAGAAAAGTTCACGCACTTTTATGCAGAGAAAAGTTTATTTCATGTAGAGAAAAGTTCACGCACTTTTATGCAGAGAAGAGTTTATTTCATGTAGAGAAATGTTCACGCACTTTTATGCAGAGAAAAGTTTATTTCATGTAGAGAAAAGTTTACGCACTTTCATGCAAGAGAAAAGTTCACACACTTTCATGGTTGGTTCATGGTATTAGTCCGACAGTTTTTGATCGTATGGTTTTGGTCTGTGGTATTGCATCCAAAAGTGTTGATCTCACGCACTTTCATGGTTGGTTCATGGTATTAGTCCGACAGTTTTTGATCCTATGGTTTTGGCTCGTGGTATTGCATCCAAAACTGTTGATCTCACACACTTTCATGGTTGGTTCATGGTATTAGTCCAACAGTTTTTTGATCCTATGGTTTTGGACCGTGGTATTGAGAAAGGACTAAGGCTATAAAAGAGGAAGGAGATCATTTGGCAAAGCATCGTTTGATTAATTGAATATCTGATAAAGTGCTAGATCTAGAATACGGTGATTGGGTTATGGTGCAAATCTAGATTTGAATAAAGAAGGAACCTGAGCGCAAGGAGAAGGATAAGTTCTATTGATGGGTCAAAATCTTAAGGCTGGAATAGTGGTATCTCTATATGATTTTGATCTGTGATATGTGGTGCATGCTTGATCTATAAATCTGATAAGCTGGGTTAACTAATATCTGAATGTTTGAAAGAATGAAATTATAGATCTATACGCAAGTTTCTGTTGGTGAAGTTGCAGACTTTACTTGAAATATGTTTTAGCTGTTTTTATCTATTACTGTGGTGTTCAAGGTTCTGATTTGATATCTGGTTGCTGTGTGCGGAGAAAGTATTAATTCAGCTTATGCACAAGGAAGTTGGTTGATTGCAGATCTATTTGATACTTGATGGATCGGGATCTTAAGGATTGGAATGTTTATCATTATCTGGTTTGATAGACTAGATCTGAATTATTGACGTATGTTTTATGAATGGTATGATCTGGGTATGTCTGATGTATGGAACAGTTGCAAAGTTATAAGGAAATATTTGCAGATCTATATGCGGGTTGGCTTTGGTGAAAGCATTGATTCAGTATTGGGTAATTCAGAGATTGATGATGCTAGTATTGATTGATTATGAGCTTCAATGATATTAATGGGTCCAGTATGAAAATTGGATGAAACATGGCCTTTCAGATTATGATGTTGTGCTTCAGTGTATCCAGTCTGAAAATTGATGAAACGTGGTACCTGGAGGAAGAAAGAGAAGGTTGTAGCCTTCAGTAGGTCCGCACCTACGTACTAGTACATCAGCTAGTACAAGAGCCAAGGGGGTGGTAGCTCCCTTCTAGTAGCAGCTGGAAAACAAGTAAAGGTTGGAGCATCTCAGCAGGTAGCAGCCTGCGCAAAGGCGGTTGTAGCTCCCTTCCAGGAGAGTCTGGAGAACGAGAGAAGGTTGTAGCCTTCTACAGGTAGAAGCCTATGTACTGGTATAAGTTTGCACCAGTACAGAACTATTGTAAAAGGTATTTCTTATTAAAGAAGATTGAGACGACTTGCAGCAGGTGGTTTTCACCCACATTGGGTTTCCACCTTACATCATGGTGTTCATGTGTGCTTCTTGTGGTGATGATCTGTTCTATTTTACTGCTCTGGTTTACTGCTCATATGGTTAATAATGTTCTGATGCACTCATTAGAGATCAACTAACTGAATCATATGTTTAATGGATATATACTTGTTGCATCACATATGAATCTTAATATGGAAAGAGAAAAAGTTATATTGATCTTATAATACTGATTCACCCCCCCCCCCTCTCAGTATTATTTCCAACAATTGGTATCAGAGCAGGTCCTTTGGTAGAAGCTTGATCGCTTGAAGGAGATCCGTGGAACTATGGGAAAGAAGCTTAAGAAGAAAGAACCTAAGAAGAAGAAGACATTTCAGAAGAACTATGACAGTGGGAGAATCGATTGGGGATTAGGTATAAGAAGCTCTTCAGATTCAGAATCATTTCAGAATGAAGATGAACTATCAGGTACGAATTTGCTATCCTCTGATGTTCCAGCTATCTATCCATTTGGAAAGGATGGAAGTGATAACGAAACAACTGAATGTGCTCTTATGGGTGAGGAAGAAGGATATCAAATAGAGACAGTATTTAGAAGGCTTACAGATAAAATTAAAGATCAACAAGATCTATTGAACAAAAGGGAATGTGCTTTCAAAGAAGAAGTTACCAAACTAAAATCTCAATCAGAGGAAGGAAACAACGTAAGAAAGTTACTCAAGGACAAGGAAAATCAATGTCAAAAGTTGCAGGGTGAAGTGAAATCATTAAGAGATGAAGTCAATGAAAGAAGCACAACCATCAAGAAACTCAGAGATAGATCCAGTTACTATGAAAGTCTTGAAGCCACGATCCGCTCGCTAAAGGAAGATCTTGAAGAATCAAAGAAGCAGAATAAAGATCTACTCCAAGCTATTGAAAAACAGGTAAACGAAGTTATCAGCTTAAAATCTCAACTGGAATGTGCCTTCAGAATTCGTCAAATGTAGCAGGATCTGAATGAAGAACAAGAAAAGGAGATTCTCAAACTAAGGCATCAGTTGGAAGAAGGAAGGAAAGCTGAAGAAGACATGAAGAAGCAATGTCTAGAAAAGGAGGAACAACTTCAAGTTGAGGTAAATATCTTGAAAGGTAAATTAGAAGAAAAGGATAAACTGTTGAAATTTCAAGATAGTACTAAAGCCTTGGATGATATTCTTAGTAGTCAAAGGTCTCCTGCTATCAAGACTGGTCTTGGTTTTCATGAATCTGTTGAAGGTGAATCTAGTTCACAAGGTGAGGCAAGGAACTCTAAAGAGAAATCTAAAAAGATCAACAAGGAGATGAAAGGTCAACCCCGTCAACAATCAAGGAAAGAGACTCCTCAAAGAAAATCTTTTACTCCTCCTATGAATAATGTTGAATGTTATGTATGTCATAATCTTGGACATGTTGCAGCTAGATGTGGAAGAAGAAGGGTTCAAGACCATCATGCAGAAACATCATCACATTCAAGGTACTTTAATGGATATTGCTTTGCTTGCAATATGTTTGGTCACAAAGCTGCTGATTGCTACAGGAGAAATATGAAACATGTAAGATGTTATGCATGTAACAAGCTTGGACATATAGCAAAGGAATGCAGGAACAAAGCACGGACATCACACCAAAAGGAGAAAACAACATCACACTTGAAGATATGGAAGAAGAAGGAAGTACAGTCAGAAAGATGTGGCTGAACACAATGTACTCAAACATAGCACAACATAGACATAATAGACTCAGAGGGAGCTGAAAGCATAAAACTTCAGTGTCCTGAATTATATACGCAGGTTCCATAAAGGGAAGTCACGTATATACGCGAGTTGGATACTGCACAGTAGCGTATATGATTATCTGAAGAAATGCAGTAGGGACAGGTTCAGGAAAAGGATTTGGTATGATTCAGTCCATTATTTTCTCTATTTGATAATGTTTACAGTCTGCTGAGGATGTGTGGAAATGTCTTGATACTTGTAAAGATGTTTAGAAGGATCCTAACTTGATGATGATGATGTCTTGATGCTGATATATGCATGTTCAGATCTAACAGTGAACAGATGGCACAGGTTGAGGGGGAGCATATGCCTTTAATAATGCATTGTTGGCATTATGGTTAATAGTCCTTGATGATGATGTTTATATGGCTAAATGATATATCTTGCTATGATGTGGTTATGAGTTGTCCATGATAAAATCTCATATGATTCTTGGGGTTACATAGTTGATGTTCAGATTGTATTTGTGAATTGATTCTTAGATGGTGCATATATGATGCTTACATGGTGATCTTCAGAAGTACAAAGCTTGAATTCACATCTTCTTTACTTGATGATGAGTCACTCATATGCCGTTGCCGTCATATGCATAAAGATCATATATTACAGTTATGATGCAGGATTCCTATTGTTCTTGGCACATATATGGATGAGGATTGTTGGCTGGATACATGGATGATTATTCAAAGTTGCATTGTTGGAGACATGATGATGATGAGTTCTTACCTATATGATGATAGAATTCTGTTCAAAGGGATGAATTGATGCAGACATACCTTGTTATAGGTTGATGACTTACAGGACATTTACAGGTTGGTGATCTGGAATTGGCTGTACGCGAGTTTCATAAGGAGTATCCGCGTATATACGCAAGTTTCTGTGGATACAGTCGCGTATATGTTGGTTTGAATAAAATCAGTAGGCCAGACTCTGGGTGAGAAGAGTCTGATATGGGTCTGAGAGAGACCATCTGGCACAGGTTCAGGGGGAGTAGATTAACTTCTAATAATGCATTGTTGGCATTACCTTAGAAGCTCTTGGTTCATATACACAAGCTGTTTTGGTTAAAACAGGTGCAGAAGGAGAACAAAAGGAGATCATGGTTGCTGATCTGAAAAGTGGTTGACAGATGCTGCTCCTATCAGTTATTGGTGACTTTCATAAGTTTTGCTCTAGATATTTTGTCTCTATGTCATGTATCTCTTTTATGGTGTCAAGGTCATGTAACGGCCTATATTGGTTTCCCCACTATGCCTGGGATGAAGATGTAATGTTCTTGTTTTATCTTTTGATGTATCCCCACTTGGTTGGGTGGATGAGTCAATTCTAGTATATCCCCACTTGGTTGGGAAATGGATGTATGTATGAGTCCTTGGTGATAGGAAGGTCATTTATGATAGAGTCATGTTCTTCTTGTAAAACATCTTTTTGCAGACCTTGCTTATAGACAGGGGGAGCATGAACAACACACTTCAGCAGAGCAGAGACTCAGCATGTACTCAGGGGGAGCATGGACAGATAGGTACACCTTGGCATATACAAAGGGGGAGCTCATTCAGAAATTTCAGCAGGCACTCAGGGGAGTATGGACAGCGGAATGTTCAGCAAAGGAAGAGAATATCTTGGTCCGCCCTTTGCCCTTGATGTCAAAGGGGGAGAGTGATTTGGTGTTGTTGCCATCAAGTCCAAAGGGGGAGATTGTTGGCATTATGATGCATGTGTTGTACTTGATGGAAACCCACTCATAAAAGAACATCTCTCTTATTTATATCTAGATGAATCTACGGAAGAGATATCAGATGACAATTCTCAGTATGACAAGTCCAAAGGGGGAGATTGTTGGCATTATGAGACAAGTGTTGTCCTTGATGGCAAATCACACAAATGATAAATTATAGTGCAGCAAATTTATTTGATAAATTATAGTGCAACAAAGTTTCCTTCATGTAGAGAAAATTTCACGCACTTTTATGCAGAGAAAAGTTTATTCCATGTAGAGAAAAGTTCACACACTTTTATGCAGAGAAAATTTTATTCCATGTAGAGAAAAGTTCACGCACTTTTATGCAGAGAAAAGTTTATTCCATGTAGAGAAAAGTTCATGCACTTTTATGCAGAGAAAAGTTTATTTCATGTAGAGAAAAGTTCACGCACTTTTATGCAGAGAAGAGTTTATTTCATGTAGAGAAATGTTCACGCACTTTTATGCAGAGAAAATTTTATTTCATGTAGAGAAAAGTTTACGCACTTTCATGCAAGAGAAAAGTTCACACACTGTCATGGTTGGTTCATGGTATTAGTCCGATAGTTTTTGATCCTATGGTTTTGGTCCGTGGTATTGCATCCAAAAGTGTTGATCTCACGCACTTTCATGGTTGGTTCATGGTATTATTCTGACAGTTTTTGATCCTATGGTTTTGGCCCGTGGTATTGCATCCAAAAGTGTTGATCTCACGCACTTTCATGGTTGGTTCATGGTATTAGTCCAATAGTTTTTTGATCCTATGGTTTTGGACCGTGGTATTGAGAAAGGACTAAGGCTATAAAAGAGGAAGGAGATCATTTGGCAAAGCATCTTTTGATTAATTGAATATCTGATAAAGTGCTAGATCTGGAATACGGTGATTGGGTTATGGTGCAGATCTAGATCTGAATAAAGAAGGAACCTGAGCGCAAGGAGAAGGATAAGTTCTATTGATGGGTCAAAATCTTAAGGCTGGAATAGTGGTATCTCTATATGATTTTGATCTGTGATATGTGGTGCATGCTTGATCTATAAATCTGATAAGTTGGGTTAACTAATATCTGAATGTTTGAAAGAATGAATTTATAGATCTATACGTAGGTTTCTGTTGGTGAAGTTGCAGACTTTACTTGAAATATGTTTTAGCTGTTTTTATCTATTACTGTGGTGTTCAAGGTTATGATTTGATATCTGGTTGCTGTGTGCTGAGAAAGTATTAATTCAGCTTATGCACAAGGAAGTTGGTTGATTGCAGATCTATTTGATACTTGATGGATTGGGATCTTAAGGATTGGAATGTTTATCATTATCTGGTTTGATAGACTAGATCTGAATTATTGACGTATGTTTTATGAATGGTATGATCTGGGTATGTCTGATGTATGGAACAGCTGCAAAGTTATAAGGAAATATTTGCAGATCTGTATGCGGGTTGGCTTTGGTGAAAGCATTGATTCAGTATTGGGTAATTCAGAGATTGATGATGCTAGTATTGATTGATTATGAGCTTTAATGATATTAATGGGTCTAGTATGAAAATTGGATGAAACATGGCCTTTCAGATTATGATGTTGTGCTTCAGTGTATCCAGTCTAAAAATTGATGAAACGTGGTACCTGGAGGAAGAAAGAGAAGGTTGTAGCCTTCGGTAGGTCCGCACCTACGTACTAGTACATCAGCTAGTACAAGAGCCAAGGGGGTGGTAGCTCCCTTCTAGTAGCAGCTGGGAAACAAGTAAAGGTTGGAGCATCTCAGCAGGTAGCAGCCTACGCAAAGGGGGTTGTAGCTCCCTTCCAGGAGAGTCTGGAGAACGAGAGAAGGTTGTAGCCTTCTATAGGTAGAAGCCTGTGTACTGGTATAAGTCTGCACCAGTACAGAACTATTGTAAAAGGTATTTCTTATTAAAGAAGATTGAGACGACTTGCAGCAGGTGGTTTTCACCCACATTGGGTTTCCACCTTACATCATGGTGTTCATGTGTGCTTCTTGTGTGTGATGATCTGTTCTATTTTACTGCTCTGGTTTATTGCTCATATGGTTAATAATGTCTTGATGCACTCATTAGAGATCAACTAACTGAATCATATGTTTAATGGATATATACTTGTTGCATCACATATGAATCTTAATATGGAAAGAGGAAAAGTTATATTGATCTGATAATACTGATTCACCCCCCCCTCTCAGTATTATTTCCAACAAGACCTCCCACCAACACGATCAATAAGGTTGATCCAAATGACATCGCCTTGATTGGAGGAAGATCAAGGTCTCACACTCCCCCTTTTCTTCTCACTTATGAAATTTTCAATAAAAATGTGCACAATTGTTTGGTAGATTCTGGTGCTTCAACGAATATTTTACCCAGATCAATATGTGCCAAGTTGAATGTTCAACCACAAAAATCCCAAGTGCGCATAGTTCAGCTTGATCGATCTCAAGTCGAAGTGATTGGTGAACTTAATCAAGTGACCATAAGATTGTCATCTAACCCGAAGGTATGTCAGGTTATCGACATTCTAGTAGCTGATATCCCAGAATTCTATGGCTTGATTCTTAGCAGGGATTGGTCCGAAAAACTCCATGGATACTTCTCAACCGACTGGTCGCACATGTGGTTACCCTACAATGGTAAACCAAATCAAATAAAGGTTGAACGAGAGTTACACCAGAAGTACATAGTAACTAAATTGGAGGGAGAAAATGAAGTAATAGCATACAACAGCAGTATCATAGGCAATTACTCGGTAGATTCTTTCCTTGGCAATTTCAATGCTCATACATCACCTTACTTAGAAAATTCAGTTTTATCCCAAGTCGAAAATTTTTCCCAAACTGATAATTCAAAGTGTGTTAATTTTTTAGAGAAACCTGTAAATACATCTTTGTTTTGGAAATTATATTTTGATGGCTCTAAATCTAACGAAGGAGCAGGAACAGGATGCGTTCTGATTAGCCCAGAAGGAAATAAGACCATGCTTACGTGCAGATTTGAATTCAATTGCACAAACAATACAACGGAATATGAGGCCTTGGTGCAAGGCCTATACAAAGCAATTGGGTTGAACGTCAAGTACCTTCAAGTCTTCGGAGACTCTGAGATTGTCGTCAAATAGGTACGTAACACCATACATTGCCTATCAGGTCATTTGAAACACTATCAATCTTTAGTACAAGATCTGACTGAGCATTTCATAGCATTCAATATTTCGTCAATCCCAAGACTCCAAAACGCGAGCGCAGACCTTTTAGCTAACGTAGCCTCTAGACTTATTCCCACCGAAGATTTTAGTCTAGATAGATTATCAATAGAATTAATCTTTAAACCGTCCATCCCTGACAACATTACAAATTGGAGAGTATTCAATGACAACCTGATATTGTAAATTTCCTCACTTCTGAAGGATCCTACTCCAATCAAATAATTGACGAAGACCATCATGATCGACAAATACAACAAGATAGCACTGATAATGCTATACCTAAATCGGTGGTTAAGTTAGAAGACTTATACGATTTGAAAAGTCGGTTTAAAAGGTCTACCAATTCTAAGCTCTACAATTCAACTCTGAACTATGAATTAGTAAACCTAGGAACCGATGATAAACCACAAAACGTTAATCTAGGCCACGACCTAGCCCCTGAAGAAAAACTAGCGTATATCCGTCTTTTGAGACAATACAAAAATGTTTTTGCCTGGAATTACGATGAGCTGAAGACATACGACACTTCTATCATTCAACATACCATCCCTACGATTGACAATGAAAAACCTGTCCAACAGAAACTCAGAAAAATCCACCCCAATTTAGAAAATCAGATAAAAACTGAGCTAAATAAGTTATTAAGAGCCAGAATAATTTTCCCCGTCAGACATTCCAAATGGGTCTCCAATATGGTACCCGTTAGAAAAAAAAATGGAGATATTAGAATCTGTATCGATTTTCGGAATCTCAACAAAGCCTGTCAAAAAGACAATTTTCCCCTCCCACCTATGGAGCAGATATTATAGGCAGTAGCAGGCTCAGAATTAATGTCTTTTTTGGATGGATTTTCAGGATACAATCAAGTGCTGGTACATCCCGATGATCAGTTAAAAACCACATTCCGAACTAAATGGGGCACATACGCATATCGGAAGATGCCATTTGGTTTGATCAACGCTGGCGCTACATTCCAGAGAGCCATGGACATCGCATTCAAGCGTTTAGTCAATAAATCTGCAGTAATTTATCTGGATGATATAACAGTGTACTCCAAGAAGCGAAGCGACCATCTCAAAGACTTGAAACAAATCTTTCAACGATGTTTAAGGTATGGGATTTCACTTAACCCAAAGAAATCTTTTTTCGCATTAAGTGAAGGAAAACTTCTAGGATTCATAGTGTCAAAATCTGGTATTCACATTGAGCCTCACAGAATCAAAGAAATTTATAAAATATCCCTACCTCATAACAAAAAAGCCATGCAATCTTTCCTTGGTCAAATCAATTTTGTGAAGAGATTTGTCCCAGATTTTTCACGGATTGTTTCTCCTTTGCAAACCATGATTAAAAAGAATTCAAATTTTAAATGGGGTCAAGACGAGCATGAAGCATTCAACCTGATCAAACAAGCTATCATTAATGCTCCATCTTTAGCAACCCCGAATTTTTCAGAATCTTTTATCTTATACACATTTGCCTCAGAGAAATCATATGCTGCGATTCTAACTCAAGCAAATCAAGAGAAAGCGGAAGCTCCAATTGCATTTTTTAGCTCGAATTTACAAGGTGCTGAACTCAATTATTCAGACGTGGAGAAACAGGAATATGCTGTTTTCAAAGCGATCAAATATTTCAGACCTTTCTTACTTAAAGCCCATACTAAGGTCATAGTACCGTTTCCAGCGGTAAGAAATCTTCTAATACAGAAGGATGTGGGTGAAAAAAGAGCAAATTGGATCACCGCTTTACAAGAATACGACCTTGAGATTAAACCAGCAAGCATTGTAAGAGGTCAAGGCTTCTGCAAAATGTTGGCTGGAGCATCGCAAATTCCTGAGAATTCATCTGAAGAGATACAAACGTATGAGGTAAGCCTAAATGATGCAGAATCATTATATGCTGACACTATTTATTATCTTAAGAATGGGTATGCTCCATCACACCTGGATCACACCAAGAAAAGAGCTCTAAGATTGAAAGCTAAACAATATCAGCTCATAAATGATGTTCTGTTTAAAAGGAATTACGATTATGTGCTTCTTAGGTGTCTTGAGAAAAATGAAGCCAAAAAGGTTTTGCAGGAACTCCACGATGGACCAGCAGGCGGACACTATGCTGGAGATACTACTGCACATAAAATCTTACGTGCAGGATATTATTGGCCCACGCTATTCAAAGACTCACACAGTTACATGAGGAAATGTCAAGTCTGCCAAACTATTGCAGGGAGACAAAAGAAACCGTCCATGCCACTACAGCCGGTAAACATCGAGCAACCATTCAGTCAGTGGGGCTTGGACATAATATGTGAGATAGTTCCTCACTCTTCTAAGCAGCATAGATACATCTTCACAACAACAGATTATTTTACTAAATGGGTAGAAGCAGTTCCTCTCAAGACAGCTAATTCTAAAAACATCATTGAATTCATAGATCAATTTATAATCACTAGGTTTGGATTGCCAACGGCTTTAATGTTTGATAATGCCTCATACTTTTCTGGGAGTGCAATGACTGAGTTTGCACTTAAAAGAGGGTTCAAACTGAAATATTCGGCCAACTACTATCCACAAGGTAATGGATTGGCTGAATCAACAAATAAAAACCTGATCAGGATTATTAAAAGAACAGTTGACCAGAACCAAAAGAATTGGCACAAAGCTTTGGTAAATGCTTTATGGGCAGATAGAATAACGAAGAAAGCTTCAATCGACACTTCTCCCTTTAATTTAGTTTATGGGAAAGAAGTGGTTCTTCCAACTCACTTAGTCATCCCCTCTTTGTCTTTAGTACAATACATCGATGAGGTATCTACTTCCTCCATACAACTAAGACAAATGGAAATAATTAAATTAGAAGAACGACGAGAACAAGCTAAGAAAACCCATGCTCATCACCAAGCGCTAATAAAATCCTCTTTTGACTCGAGCATAATGACCAGAAAAAATTTTCAGATGGGAGATTTAGTTTTGAAATGGGATAAGGCTCATGAAGAAAAGGGCAAACATACAAAATTTCAGAAGATGTGGCTTGGTCCTTTTCAAATTGTAGAAGTCATAGGCCCATCAACGTTTGTGTTGCAGGATTTAGCAGGTAGAAGGGATTCTTTGCCTGTTAATGGACAGATCCTTAAAATATATTTTCCATAGAAGATTACTCTTCTATTTTGTAGGATAGTTTTAGTTTTTTTTTTCTTTTTTTTCTTTCTTATAAATAAAAACCAGTTGTAGATGGTTACTAAAGGGGTTCACGAAAAAGACACCAATTCTCTATCAGATTTTGAGCTTTTTCGCTTGTACAAGTAGCAAAATTTTTCGAAAAATATGATCTTTATTATTGACAGGTAGAGTTAACTTTAGCCTAGATATGATACTAGTTTCAACTTCAAAAAATTTGATGAAAGCAACCTTTGGTAAAAAATTGTTTTATATCAGCACAATGAAAGGCATCAATAATAAAATAAATATTCTCTGTAAAACTGCAGTTTTCAAACTCTATTATTGTTGTCCAGAGCTTTCTTAAGGAAAAACAATGACTTCCTCCCTGCTAAAGGAAATCACAGCATTCAGAGGAACAATCCGAGAAAACACTATATCTCAAAGAATAAGAGGTCTCATCACGAGCTGGCTTATCATGATCACATATATTATAACTTGCTGACTTTGCCAATACTGTCCACCAAAACAGGGCAATGACTCAAGATTGTTGCAATGAAAAGACAAGGGGTCTCATCACGAGCCAGCTTGTTCAGCAAAAGTGTAAATCAAGTGAATGACTGTGTCATAATTTGGCCACCAAACCAAGACATTGTTCTTTAGAGAATAAAAAAAGGAAAAAGTGTCAAAATGAGTTTTTCTCTGAAAAGTTGTAAATAGCCTTAAGCAGGATAAAGGATCATTGCTGGGTAACAGGTAACTCTGTCGAGGCTATGGACGCCTGCTGGCAGCAGAGGCTCTACCTACGACAAATGAGCATATTTTAAAAGCCAGCACGCAGAGAAGACCTTATTTTATCTTTAAAAGACCAAGTAATGTCTAATGTAAATACAAGGACTAAGCCTGAGGAAGAAAACAATTGGAATAGGAAAAGGTTGAGACAAAATATCATTGATAGGATAAGGCATAATGTACTCTATCTGTCCATAACAAAATTTAGACGTATGAAAAATTTTCTGCTTTGGAAGTTAAAATTCAATAGAAAAACAGAGATAATTGGTTCTTCACAGTGAATCGCCATTGTTGTGGCCACCAACAACCCCCCTCTTTGTTTGGTATTAGCGATAACACCAAGCAAATGGGGACCCTTAATAAAAAATCCAAAAAAAACATTTTATCAAAATTTTTGTATTTCAACTCCCTAAAACTGTATCGCATCGCGAGAAGAGAGTGAAACATTTTCCTATGCGCATAATAAGCTGCGAAGAAGCGACGCGAAATTCATCGCATCGCATACATTATGAAGCACTCTTAAATGAAAAAACTTAAGGAATCTCCGACGGCCGATATGCGACGTCGCATATCGCAACATCGCGTAAGCAGCACACAATGATTGGATGACTAAGCGCGATCTGCGATTTGCGATCTGCGATGTTGCGATCTGCGATGAATGCGATTTGCGATAAATGCGATCATCAATTTCTGCGATGACACATCTTGACGACGTGATCCTCGATGCTGCGATGCGAGTCGCAGAAATCACCCATCGCGAAATTTCCTCAGCGCAGTATTCAAGGAAAGCTGTTTGTAGACCAAAATTGGGCGCGTGCCTTAAAAGAAATTAATGATTGTACGCCAAAGTATTCAAGAAGGATAGTGTTGTGTTTTTCGAAGAGTCAGTTCGTTATGGGTGTCATGATTATGCATTCATTAGAGCTTAAAGCTTTCATGTCAATCTTTATCATCATTACTCTTTTCCTTGCATAAACTGTAAGACAGGAAATAACATAAAGCAATGTGCAGGAAACATCTAAGGAAAAGGGGAAAGCGTCAATGCTCGGAGAACAGAGAAGAGATGCCTTCACAAACGGATGCCGCATGCAACAGGACACAAGATTCCAGAGTATCACTCAACAGATGCTGATGTCAATAGGCCATCCAAAACTCAGAATCAAAGGCGCACAAAAGCAGCATGTTTGCAAAAGATCCTGAAGCTTATGCCCGGTAAAGAAAAAAGAAAAAGGCGCTAAAGAAGGAAAACACACCAGAAAAGCCTAGAACAAAGAACGGAGGCAGTTTTCAATACAAAAAATTGTTCAGAGTGCAAAGTCCCTAACTTATTCAGTCATTCGCAAGGCCGGAAACCGAAATAGCAAAAGCAGAATCAGTTTGAGAGGAATTTGGGTTATTACCAAGTATACACGCAGTGAATACACCCAGCCAGAGGAAGATTCTCAAAAATATCTTCTAGTTTACCAGAAAGTGGTGCCAGCGCTTGTTATTTCTATTTTCGTAGCTCAAATGAAAGGAGAAGACGACCAACCGACTCTTCCCAGGCGAATGTTGCATGCTTGCAGCATTAAGGAGCAAATACAGAAACGGTTAGGAATTATATTCAATTTTTAGAAATAATTTTGCTTTAGCAGAAGGGCGGTCATTTAAAACCGTATCCTAAATTTATGTAATTAAGTTAATTAGTTAGCAGTATTTAAACCCTTCTCAGGCATTTGGAGAAGGGTCCAGAAATTTGTCAAAAAACTTGTCCTCAGAACATGCACTTTTGCACCCTCGGAGGGGGTTTTTGATGAATGGTTGGATCGAGATTTATTAATGTTTGCATTTGATGTCTGCTACTGATGTTGCACTTCTGTACTCTTAGTAGATGTTAGAGCAAGGAGAGATAAATCATTGTTTCTTGAAGCTTATGAATGGAACTAGTCATAAATGGTACTTTTATCTCTTGACCATTTCTGCTCATATTCTTAAAGTGATATACAGTTTTCAGTTGTTTATATGTTACTGTATGAATGTGTGAGTTACCATTTGGCACTTTTGTACGGTGGAGTCATTCATTTATGTTTGATATATGAATAACTTATTATGCGATATGCTATTCACAACTGTTTTGCTTAACTTTTTATGCAAAGTGGTTTATCTTAGTTGATTTCTATTCTTATGATAGCTGAATGATCTTTATTACCAGTTATTGTTTGAAATCTCTTTAGATCGCATAATAGAAGAAATGCATCCCGGGTTAGCGTAGATTAGATGTGTTGTTTCTCATTAGATTACAATAGCATAGAGTTAGTTTAGAAGTTTGAATTAAATTAGCTTTAAGTACTCTTAGATCAGCATCATCCAACTCTACACACACACACACCCTTAAATTGGGAAACTGGTCCCATTATCCCCAGTCGGACCCGCCATACCAAACGGATAAGGAGTTGCTAACCAAGGTCCGGACCGGGTGGGTATCCCCCTTGTTGTCGACCCGATTTTCGGGGCTTCAACACAAACCTATTATAAAGGATAAAGGAAAACAATTTGCATTTGCTAAACAGTTCAAAGAGCTCAAAGTAGAGTCCAGTGGACCTAAAAACAGAGCAAAAAAGTCAAAACAAGTTTGGATGCAGTAAATGAAGAAAGTGGCCCAATCACCTGATAGGCCAGACTTTGACAATTGGAAAGGATACCAAATATGTTTAGAAGAACTTGAGGAGTGTCAAATGCAAGTGATATGAATACAGTGGAATAATCAAGACTATAAAAAATATGGTCCACATTTTCTTGAAAATTGTGGCAAAGAAATCTGTGAGGCCTCCAAATCACTGGACAGAGTTAAGCACCTTGTCAAATGGTCACTTCTTGTAAGAAGGCAATGTAAGAATATTTATGGCAAAAACTTGGTACTAAATACAAGGCTAAGGAGAATGAAGAAAATATTAGTTGAGGTTGAGGAGTATGTCAGGAAATACAAAGAGGTAGCCAAGATACCTCCACCTGGAAGAGTGCCAAGACCAAGATCTAAAGCTCAGTCTGAAACAAAACCTTCTCAACCAGTGCCTACTGAACACAAGGATCCTACACCTAAAGCTCCTAAGGTTCAAGCTTCCACCAACAAAGCATCCAGCAAGAGGAAAAGGAGGTAACAGTTTCTTGTTTGAATTTTTTTTATTTTTATTTATTTTTATTTTATTTTATTTATTTATTTATTTATTTTTAGTTTTTTCCATGACCAAAGGTGCTTATGTTGCACAACAGGGGTACTTTTTTTTTTTCAAGTTGCAGTTGGAATTTTGATCAGTATGTTGAAATGGTTTTGGATATCTAGAGTGGCCTACAATACTATGTTTTTGTTTTGTTAAAACTTGATGGCGTAAAAGAGGCAGTATTGAAAGTTCAGCTATGCAGCTTCTATGCAGCCGCTGCACAGCCCCTACCTACAGATTTCTACAAGTGCAAGGAAGATGCCAGTTGTCAGAGGTTGAAGGAATGAACGTGTATTAGAGGTGGGAGCCAGCTCAAACCACCAGTCACTAGTCACGTGCCACCCTTGGGAGGAAAATGTGCCAACACCATCGCTGCCCAACTGCTACCCAGTCACTGCGCAGCCAGTGGCCACATGTCCATGTTTTTACTACTTTTATTGATCCATGAGGATATAGTTCGAAGATAGATATGCTTTTAGAGATATATTTTTTTTTTAGATAAAGTGATAAGAAATTTTTTGTTTTTTGTTCTTTTTTTTTTTTTTATGATTTGAGGAAAAAAACTTGAAACAACCAAAAAAGTTTCCTCTTTTTGGTTTGATTCAATCCACTATATGGATCAATGATGCATTGCATCTAGATGTTTTTTATTTGCTACAGAATGTTTATTTAAGTTGGAAAATAGATGGAGTAGAGGTTGTTGTTGGTTTGATATTATTCTGAATTGTTGTAGACACATGTGTGTTGTGATCTTTATTAATGAATATGCTTGATGTTGAAGTTATTCCAATTACCATTACAAATATTCTTGTGGTATGATGCTTTGAAATTGTCCTTCTCCAGTGTATTTGTGATCTTATTTATGTTTCTTCTTAGTCTTTTTAAAGGTATAATGGAACAACTACATTAGAATTCATCTTGTATGCTCTTGTTTAGCTGTATCGAATGTTTTAGTTGCACATAGAATGTATTATGCCTTTAAATGTTCTATTTTTCCCTCTTGATATTCACTCATTGAAATTGTAGTAAGAAAAGTTTCATTTGTTTTTTTCTAGTGAATGAGTGCTTTTACGTTCATGTTGCACTGTACTACAAACTGTTTTCCTATTCAAAGTATGTACTAGACAAGCCTTTGTGTATGAAATTGGTTGGGAAATGCATAGGTATGATGAGCTAGTAAAGTCATGATCACATGCATCAATTATTCTAGAACCCTTCACCAATTTCCAATTAAATCTATAAAAACACTTTTCAAATCTGGTCTCTATCTTGTATGTGCTTGCAAAGTCCCCAATTTTAAGTTTTTTTTAGTGAGGGAGCCCCCTCTAGCTAGAAAAGACCAGTTTCTAGTCAAAAGCAGTTTTGTGGTTACCTTTGTGAAACTACCTTCAACCTAGTAGAATTCATGGAGTGCTAACATAGTGGCGTTGTTGTCAATGATAGAAAGGTCTAAGTTTTCCCGGGAAGTTTTTTCATTTTGAGAGTTACATCATAGGCTGAAATTTTCATAGTCACTTTAACTGTTAGTGAAATTGGTTGCATGAAAATTTGTATGAGAAGATATGGCTTCTAGGAGGTATACCAAGCAGAATCCTAATCCAAACCCCCCTGTGGTTGTTTATGATCCTGAAAGACTACTTAGGAAGGAGAGGATTGTGGTGGAGAGTCAAGCAAGTAATATCCCTCTTAGGAGATTTGTTTCTTTACCAGAAATTTCTTCTGAAGTTCCTCTGTCCAGAACTAGATCTTGCTCCTGTATTCCCAAAGTTCTAGTGGATTCATTTGTTGCTAGTTCTTATACCCCACTTCTGAAAAAGGAGTTCAGTCGAAATATTCTTCAACAGTTTAGTAAACTTAAAAGTTTAGTCAATAAAGTTCAGAAAACTACTGAAAAGACAGTCTTGTCTCAAAAAATAGTCCCTTCACAAGTTAGTTTAAATTCTAGTTCTATCTTCACATCATCTCTGGGCCCTCCATCATCTGTTTCACCATCTATCCATCAAGTTGTTCCATCATCTATTGTTTCAGTTACACTGTCTGCTAGTCACTCAACTACTCAAGTAGTAGTTATGGTAGCGAGATATGCTCCTCTGGTTTTGCCCACTCAGCTCCATGATTTTCCTCTTAACTATGGTCAAAGACTTCCCCAATATGATGGTACAAGGGAAGTTACAACTAAGCAACATGTGGATAAGGTTAGTGATTTTGTGGATTTAGAGGAAGTGGACCATGACGATGTTAAAGTCAGATTGTTTGCTCAAAGATTTTCTGGTGATGTCAAGAAGTGGTTCAGGAGTTCTCGCTCGGGAGATTTTGCCAATTATCAAGAGTTGGAATATGATTTTCTTGCAAGGTGGGGTGAGAAGAAGAATCCCTTGCAAATTCTTTCCGAGTACAATAATCTAAAAAGACAGCCTGGAGAAACTGTTCAAGGCTTTTCTGTAAGGTTCAATAAAGTGTACAGTTATATTCCTATGGAAATAAAGCCTCCTCCTAGGCTAGCTTTACTTCATCATCCTGATGCTTTTGATCTTGCGATGGCCTAACATCTTAGGGAAAGAAATCCAGGAACACTGGAATACATTCAAAACAATGTAGTCAGTGTGGACACTGATTTGTTGGCAAAGAAATCCACAATGAAGGAAAAGAAAAGACTCACAATAAAGGAAGTGTCTACCACTTCTTATGATGTTAATTTTGATACATTGGTCAAAACCATGGAGAAGATGATGGAGAAAATCTCCCTTACTGACGAGGCAGTAGCTAGAGAACCTCATATTGGTCCAAAAATTAGAAACCCAAATTTTCGAAGGCAACCACAGGTGCCAAACAAACCAAGAGATCAAAAGGGTCTAGAACAGTCATAGAAGCAAGTAAGACCGCCTTTTTAGTAGAATTATGCTCAAGATAAAGATGAGGAGGATGAGAAATTGCCGAAGGATCAAATTCTATTTTTTGGTGATGGGCAACAAGATGTGTATTTGACTAAAGAAGATCAAGAGCAGGAGAAATTTGAAAATTTTGTGGCAGAGGATGAAGAGTTGTTGCTTTCTCAGTCTCAAAATGATGTATTGATGATTGAATCTAAGGATTATAAGCAGGGATATCAAAATTATGGAAATGAAAGTTCAGCGATAATATAATTTGAGGAACATAACTGTGGGAAGCAATGTAGCGAAAAATGATATACCAATCGATAACATAGCAAATAAAGAGGTGGAAGCTAGCAATGTGAAGAAGGATGGCCCTAGTACAAGTGCTCAAAATAAGGATGTCCTTAGTACAAGTGCCGAAATGAAGGATTCACCTATCACTATCTTGCAAAGGAAAGAAGACACAACAAAAGATGCTACAGAAATGGAGGATGTTTCCCATAAAGAGATTGAAAGGGTATCAACTCCCTTTAACCTTCAATATTAAATTGTTAAATTAAAAATATGCATTCCCCTTGCTGAATTGGTAAAGAATGACCAATATAGATCTCAGATTCTAAGGGCACTTAGAGTTGAAAAATATTTCGATACAGTAAACATAGTTGATGACCATGTAGCTATTATCTTTGGGCCAAATATTGATGACAAAGGACAAGATGGAGAGGTTCCTCCTTTCTATGTCAGTTTAAATATGCATGAGAAAATACTGCATAATGCTATGCTGGACTCTGGGGCCTCACATAATCTAATGTCGAAAGTGATCATGGAGAGGTTGGGCCTAGATATTACAAGACCATACAAGGACCTTTATTCATTTGACTCCAACAAGGTCAAGTGCCTGGGATTAATCAAAGACTTAGTGGTGTCCTTAACTCAAATTCCTTCAAAATGTATGGTAATGGACATTGTGGTGGTAGATATACCTCCCAGGTTTGGTATTCTCTTGTCTAGATCTTGGATGGCGAAATTGCATGGAGCAATGCAAACAGATATGTCCTACATCACAGTTTCAGTTTTCGGAGGTCAGTCAAGGAGGTTATACAGGGAACCGCTCATGCAATACATGATTAGTAGTAAGGATAAGCCCATGAATCATCCAGTGTACGCTCTTCATTCTGATTTGGACTCATTTGTGTTATTAAATTTTGTTTGTTCCAATGATGAAGACATTGTTTCGGATATAGAAGAAGAAAGGGATAATAATCATAAATTAGAGTTTTTAGACAAAAAATCAAAACAAGGCAGTGAAATAAAATTAGATGTTTCCGACACAAGAGAGGAGAGATATGACAGAGTAAAGGTAGATGTTCCAGTCATCGGAAAAGAATTAGATAGCAAGGAAAAAGCTAAAGAAAAAAATCATAAAATGGAAGGACAGGACAACAGTAAAAATGAGGAACAGGGTAGCCAAAGTGTCCATAAGAAATATACAAGTTTGAAGGTTTAAATGGGTGAAAAAGAGTATAAAAACAAAGTGTGTGGACCATGCATTTCGATGGGGAAGCGAGCAAAGAAGGTGTCAGTGTGGGGGTGTGGATAATCAGCCCAGAAGTCTGTAAGTCAAAGCTATGTTCATACAAGTTAGTTTTTTACTGTACTAATAATGTATCGGAACAAGAAGCACTCCTTTTGGGTCTATGAACTTTGAAGAAATTAGGAGCTAGAAGGATAAATGTCTATGGGGATTCCGAGCTAGTTGTAAAACAGGTCAAAGGTGAGTATCAAACAAAACACCCATGGATGTGTGCTTATTGCAATGTTGTTCTAGATTATTTGCAGAATTTTGTTGAATATAATTTTTCAATTGTTCCAAGAAAGGATAATGTTGTTGCGGATGCATTGGCCACTTCAACCTCTGATTTTGAAATTCCCAGCAGTGTTAGAGGAAAATATAGAGTAGAAGTGAGACATAGACCTATTGTCCCAGCTAACATGAAGCATTGAGAAGTCTTTGAAAACAATAAGCAGTTAGAAAACTTTTTTTTAATGAAGGAGGAATTTTCCAAAATGAGATTGGAAAGGGATGGTGGATGGGAAGATGTAGACAAGGAAAGTTTCATTAATCAGTTGAAAGAGGAATTGGATAAGCAGGGCACTGAGTTAAAGGTATTGCAGCTAAAAGAAAATGTTCTTCCAAGAGGGCTCGTACCTTTGGAAGAACTCTTTGACCAGAATGATGTGGCCAAGAGGCCAAAATTGGCACCTACTAGAGAGGGAGTTGAAGAATGCAATATAGGTACAACAAAAAACCAGAAAATGATAAAGTTATCCAAGACTTTGAGTCCAGAAATGAAAAAAAATACTTGGAATTGTTGACTGAATTTTCTGATGTGTTTTCCTGGGGATATGAAGACTTGAAAGTGTATAACAAAGACATTATTCATAACATAATACTAGTCAAGGAAGATCAGAAACCATTCAAGAAGAAGCTATGAAGGACAAATCTGGTGTTGCTGCCCCTAATCGAGAAGGATTTAAGGAAGTTGTTTGATGCTGGCATTATAGTACCTCTTAGATTTTCTGATTGGTTATCTAACTTAGTGCTAGTAAGGAAAAAGACGGGTGAAATTAGATTATGTGTGGATTTTATAAATTTAAATAGGGTGTCACACAAGGACAACTATCTACTACCGAAAATGGATCATATACTTCAGAAGGCAGTTGGCGCAAAAAGAATGTCATTGCTAGATGGTTTTTCCAGGTATAACCAGATTTGGTTCACCTGGAAGACCAAGATAAAAATTCCTTCACTACACCTTGGGAACTTTTAAATATGCCAACATAAGTTTCTTGCTATATACCTTGATGATATTACTATTTACTCACAATCCGATGATGATCATTTGCAACACTTAAGAGAAATCTTTGAGAAGTGTAGGAAATATGACATTTTATTAAACCCCAAGAAATCATTGTTTGGGCTGGAGGAAGGAAAGATTTTGGGTGATATTGTTTTGAAAGATGGCATCAAAATAGAACCTATTAGAGTTTTATCAATTTAGCAAATGGAAATTCCTAGGAGTAAAAAGGAGATTTAGTCCTTTTTGGGCAGAATTAATTTTTTGAGGAGGTTCATTCCAAATTTGGTTGAAATTTTGAGAAAAATTACAAACATGTTAAAGCGGGACAACGAGGTGAAATGGGGTGAAGACAGCAAAAAAACTTTCAGTGAAGTTAAAGTATCATTTTCTTGTTCTCCCACATCATCCAATGTAGATTATACACGAGAATTCATAATCTTTTCTTCTGCTTATAAGCACAATATTGATTATATCCTATTGCAAAAAAATCAACAGGGAGTAGAAAATCCCATTTCATTTTTTAGCAGAGTACTCAGAGATGTTGCTCTTAAATATGAGATAATGGAGAAACAAGAATTTTCTCTTGTTAAGGCTTTGAAGGATTTTCAGGAGTATTTTTTGCATTCTCATGTTGTGGCTTATGTATCTAGTGCTACAGTCAGAGACATTTTGACTCAAAGCGATCCAGATGGGAGAAGGGGAAAATGGATTACTTTCGTACTTAAATATGACATCAATATCAAGCCAACAAAATTGATTAAAGGGTAAGTCTTGGCTTGAATGATGGCAAAATCCAATCTGCAAACACTTCAAATCAATTTCTTAGTTGTCTTGATAGAAGAGGATCTCTCAAGTATTGCCTAATAGGTTCTGAAAAGGTTTGTTTCCTCACTTTCGTATGCTAATATTTTATATGTGTTGCAGCATTTACAAGAACCCTCATATTTCACTAAGACTAAAGCTCACTTTCTAAAGTTGAAAGCAGTAAAATTTTGTATCATTGATCGGTTTTTGTATTGGAAGGATCTCGATAGAATGCTGCTCAATTGTATGTTAGAAGATGAGGCTCAAGCAACAATGGAGGAGTTTCACAAAGGATATTGTGGTGGGAACTTGTATTGGAAAACCACAATGAACAAAATCCTAAGAGCTGGATTTTATTGGCCTTCCTTGTTTGCTGATGTGTACAAGAAAGTGGCCAGTTGTCATGAATGCCAGATTTTTGAAGGAAGAAAGAAGTTTCTCCCGCTACCCCTGAAGCCTATAGCAGTTGAGTGACCATTTCAGCAATGGGACTTGATTTTATTGGTGAAATTCATCCAACTTCATCTGGACAACACAAGTGGATATTAACAACAACAAATTATTTAACCAAGTGGATCGAGGCAGTTCCAACCAGACAAGCTACAAACATGGTGATCATTCAGTTTCTAGAAGGTAACATTTTGTCTCGTTTTGGTTGTCCACAGAAAATTGTTATAGATAATGTTGTTGCCTTTAAGTCAAAGAAAATGATAGAATTCTTCCATAAATATAACATTGTTATAGGGCACTCCACAACTTATTACCCTCAGGGTAATGGCTTGGTGAAATCATCTAACAAAAGTCTGGTCAATATTGTCAATAATTTGTTGCAAGAGAATAAGAAGAGTTGGCATAAAAAGCTGGTACATACGCTGTGGGCAGATCATGTAAGTACTAAGAAGTCGATAGGCATGTCTCCATTTCAGCTGGTCTATGGGACATATGCACTCTTTCCTTCCTCATTGGGAGTCCCAGTTATGAAGTTATTGCAAGAAGTTGAAGTAGAACCAAATGACATACAACGAAGGATTGGCCAAATGATTCAACTTCAACAGTCAAGAGAAGAGGTGTTTAAGAATACACAACTGATACAAGACAAAATTAAAATAATTTATGACAGAAGAAAAAAAGCAGTTGATTTTCAAATTGGAGATTTGGTATTAAAGTGGGATGCCTAAAATGAAGAAAAGGGGAAGCATGGGAAGTTTGAAAATCTATGGAAAGGACCATTTAAGATTGCTGCATTTCAGGGAAAAAATGCTTATCTACTTGAGGATTTGTTTGATGAACCAGTTGGAGTAGGGCCTGTGAATGGCAGGCTATTGAAGCACTTTCTCACCTGATTTCACAGCTGAAATATCATTTCATTGTATATACCGCTTTACTTTTGAATATTGCAAGTGTGGGTAGTTAGGGTTAGGATTTAAAGCCTGAGGTGAAGGCCATAAGGTCCCAGCTTTCTTGCTACCATAAATAAGTCATTTTGTCAAATAAGTTTCTATTAGTCAATAGTAATTTTCATTCAATTCAGTGAGTTAATTTTTTTTAGTTTGTTAGTTATTTTTTAGTTTTGTACATGATTTCCGTTGCCCAATGGATAGGCTTCTAGTCTGCGGTGTCATTTTTGGCACCTCATATCGAGGCTGCCATCCCTAATGGAGCCGATGTTAGAGTCCAATAGTTTGTTAGTCATTGAATGTCTTCAAATCTGTAAATTTTTTGTTATGAAATTAGTCAAAACTCATAAACCTGTTACCATCATGAGTTCAACTGAACACTGCCTAGGAAGCCGTCATGAATCTAGTCGTCAAAGTTTTTAGTCCGTATTGTGTAGTGGTGTTGAGTATTTGGGAGTCATCATCAATTTGTTTTGGTTCATGGGGTATATTGTCAAAGCAAAGGTTTGTTAAAGGTTTCGTTTGAATATCAACTACAGTCAAGAGGATGTTGTTAAAAGGAGCATGGTTTTAAATACTACACTTCTATACCACTTCTAATATCACTTATTCCCTTAAAAATTTCCCCATTGCCTATTCTTTTTCCCCCTTGTCACCTTATTTTGTTCCTAAACCCTACCCATCCTATCTACCTATCCCATTATTTCTTTTAAAATTATTTTCCATCCCTAATATACCCAACTATGATGTCCTTTATCTACCCCTAGACCTATTTCCCCATTCATAAACCATCATTACGCATGATGAGAAAGAATTACCCATTTACCCCATACAAAATCTCATCCCATCATACACAAATCTAATCACCCAAATACTCCTATGTTCCCATGCTCTAGTATGATTACCTTTCAATTAGACTGCCAGTCAAATATCACATTTGATTACGTCATTAAGGACTAAGCATAAATTTCCAATTGCTCGAGGAGATGACCATTTTCATTAGTTCTAATCACATATCAATACTTTGGCTTATCATGAAGGAGTTTTGAAGGTTGGTTACATCTTGGCAAGCAGATTGCAGAGGAATTCAGAAGTTTTTCTACACAATTGCTATGCAGTTGTTGCACAATGATTCCCTGAGGCTACCAGTGGCTACATAAATTAATTCTAGTCTGTGGGAGGTAGCGGTCCGTTGCATATCCCCTAGAATTTGCTTTAAATGATTCAATTAAGGTCTGTAATCCGCATATTACCTCTCTTTTGGAAAGCCTATTGTGCACACCTTGTCTTCCATGCACACAGTCAATGTTAAAGAACTTAAAGTCATGTATTTTTAGTGCGAATCTTGGTCAATGTGGAATGCTGAGTGGTTAGGGTGAAATATAGTTCAGAGCAGAAAGTTTTCCCACTCATTCCCAATGTTGTAGGTCTGCTTTTTCATTACTGTGTAGCGCATTTGTGTAATAAAGGTCTGCGTTGTCACGAAGATGAAGTCTCCCGCCCTCTTTACTATATATGTAGTCTACCACGGAGTCAAAGTAATTTTTCGAGGACTTTTTAGGGTTAAATGGTTCCTACCACAAGCAAAAGAGAAGGTGATGTCATGTGTACTGAGCCCATGACTTTAAACTTAGTGAACTCTTCCCCAGCTATCAGGGTCACCTTTGAGAATGTTGGATGTATTCCATTTTGCCAAAATATTCAGAAGGAAGGCCATCACACAAGGCTTGCTAGTCTTTTTTCCTTGAATTTCAAAAATGACAGAGTCAAGTTGGGAAATTTGGAGATTGTTGTCACAGAGAAGCTTATTGCAGATGCCACAAGCCTCCCTACAGTAGGCGAGAAGTGGTTCAAGGGTGATGAGTTGGATATTTCATCCTTCAAGGAGTTTATTAAACCTGAGTTTAGCAACAAATATTCCACAACCTTCCCCATTATGTATCTTCAAGATCATTACAATGAGTTGTTGAAGGTTATCCAAAGGTATTTTACATGCGAAGGTAGATTTAGCAGGGCTTACTAGTACCACTTGAGACTCTTATTACATTTCACAGATAGAAAGCCCATGAATTTACCTTTCTTCTTTCTCAAAAGTCTAGAAAGAATGTCAAAAAAAGTTCAACTTCAGAAGGACAACCACATGTCTAGTTTGTTTCATTTTTCCCTTATTAAGATTCTAGTTAAGTTTGCAGTGAACAAGAATAAAGTCTATTGGTCTCATTTTCTATCTAGTATTGGTCTATTACCCCAAATATAATCTTCAAACGAGTGAAAAATTGTGAGGAAAATAAAGAGTCACATGAAACTCATGAAAAGAAATTCACTCAGACAGTGAAAGAAACAAAGGCAGTTGAGGAAAAAGATGATCAACCCAGCAAGAAATCCAAAGGTAAACCTAGCAAGCAGTTGGATAAGAAACAATTTACAAAGGGTAAAGAGAAAGCTCAAGAAACAAAGTTTCAGATGGCACCATCCCAGACTACCAAGATTCAAGTGGGAGTAGAGGAGACAGTCAAAGATGAAAAGTTTGTGATAAGGCCTAGAACTAGGTTGAGAGTCAAGAAGAACATGGAGGAATCCATTCCTCAAGTAGTTGTTGAGATTTCAGAAGAGAAACAAGTGGGAAAAAAAGAAAAAGAAGTGGAGCAAGACACAATGCAGTTTGAAGAAGAAGATCCCAAGATGGTGAAAATGAAAGAGGCTCTTTCCAAGTATCAGTTGAAGATAGAATTTTTGAAGAGGAAAAACAGAGACTTGAAAGAAACAACCCATCAAGAAGATGAACAAAAGGAAAGGGAAAAGAAACCCCCCAGACCTATTATAAAGGATAAAGGGAAATGATTTTTATTTGCTGAACAATTCAAAGAGCCTAAAATAGAGTCTAGTGGGCCTACAACTAGAGCAGCAAAGTTGAAACAAGGTTGGGTGTAGCAAATGAAGAAAGTGGCCCAATCACCTGATAGGCCAGACTTTGACCAATGGAAGGAATACCAAAGATGTTTAGAAGAACTTGAGGAGTGTCAGATGCAGGTGATAAGAATAAAGCAGGATAATCAAAATTATAAGAAATATGTTCAACATTTGCTTGAAAATTGTGACAAAGAAATGCGTGAGGCCTCCAAAGCCCTGGATAGAGGTAAGCACTTTGTCAAATGGTCACTTCCTGCAAGAAGGAAATGCAAGAATATTTATGTCAGAAACCTGGTACTAAAGACAAGGCTGAGGAGTATGAAGAAAATATTAGCCGAGGTTGAGGACTATGTCAGGAAATACAAAGAGGCAACCAAGATACCTCCACCTGGAAGAGTGCTAAGACCAAGATCTAAAGCTCAATCTAAAACAAAACCTCCTCAAATAGTGCCTATTGAACACAAGGATCCTACACCTAAAGCTCCTAAGGTTCAAGCTTCCACCAGTAGAGCATCCAGCAAGAGGAAAAGGAGGTAACAATTTCTTGTTTGATTTTTTTTGCAGTTTTGTCCATGACCGAAGGTGCTTATGTTGCACAACAAGGGTACTTTTTTGTTTTCAATTTGTAGTTGGAATTTTGATCAGAATGCTGGAATGATTTTGGATATCTGGAGTAGCCTACCATATTATGGTTTTGTTTTGTTAAAACTTGATGGTGCAAAAGAGGTAGTATTGAAAGTTCAGCTACGCAGCCGCTACGCAACCCCGTCCTACTGATTTCTACAAGTACAATGAAGATTCCAATTGTTAGAGGTTGAAGGAACAAACATGTATCAGATGTGGGAGCCATCTCAAACCACCAACCACTAGTCACGCGTCACCCTTGGGAGGAAAATGTGCGAACATTGTCATTGTATAACTGCTACGTAGTAACTATGCAGTCAACAACTACTTGTCCATGTTCTTATTGCTTTTATTGATCCATAAGGATATAGTTCGAAGATAGATATGCTTTTAGAGATTTAGTTTTTTTAGATAAAGTGATAAGCAATTTTTATTTTTTTTATCAGTTGAGGAAAAAACTTGAAACAACAAAAAAAATTCCTCTTTTTGGTTTGATTCGATCCACTGTATGGATCAACGATGCATTGCATCTAGATGTTTTTATTTGCTACAAAATGTTTATTTAAGTTGGAAAATAGATGGAGTAGAGGTTGTTGTTGGTTCAATATTATTTTGAACTATTGTAGACACATGTGTGTTGTGATATTTATTAATGAATATGCTTGATGTTGAAGTTATTTCAATTACCATTACAAAGATTCTTGTGGTATGATGCTTCAAAATTGTCCTTCTCTAGTGTATTTGTGATATTATTTATGTTTCTTCTTAGTCTTCTTTAAAGGTATAATGGAACAACTACATTAGAATTCATCTTGTATGCTCTTGTTTAGTTGTACTAAATGTTTCAGTTGCAAATGGAATGTATTATGCCTTTAAATGTTTTGTTTTTCCCTCTTGATATTCACTCATTGAAATTGCAGTAACAAAAGTTTCATTTGTTATGTTATAGTGGATGAGTGTTTTTATGTTCATGTTCCACTGTACTACAAACTATTTTCCTATTCGAAGTATGTACTAGACAAGCCTTTGTGTATGCAATTGGTTGGGAAATGCATAGTGATGGGCCTCTAAATTAGGCATAAATTAAATGCCATGCCTCTAAATTAGCCATAAATTAAGGCCCATCTAACCATCCTTCAACACATTAGACCACTCTTTTTTCATTAGATATTGTATTTTTAACTTTAATATGTTCATTAGGAAGGTTTATGGATAATTGCATATTTGTGCCTAATATTATTTATTTTTGTGGAATATTGTGAGAATATTAGGCAGATTATGACAATTTGGAGGAGGAGATAATCTAGGGACCTGCTCCCTACTATAGGAGGATCAATATTAAATAATAAATCAACAATATATTCTAGAAGTATGCCACAAATTGTGGAGCTCCAATAATTGAGAAAATCTAAGAATGTGTTCCCTATCATTTAATGCAGATTCCTAGTATTGGGAGCCAAATCCACTAATCAAGGGATTTTGGTGGGGGAAAATTCCTCCTTTCATGAGGGATTATTCCTAATAATTTTTTATAAGTAATAAGTTGAATTTTCCTCTAGGAGTGGATTTTGCTTAGTCTTCTTGTGGAGAGAACTTGTATTTTTGCAACTCCACTTTCATTTCTTGCAGGGATGTAATTGTATTGATGGAAATAATGAAGATTGGTGCCATGTCCAGCTTCTAAATCTTGGTCACCTTCATAGGAATTTGAGTTTCCTTGGGCTTCAACATCCCAGGAGCCTCAGATCCTGTTTGTATCATTTACTTTTCTTCCTTTCACTTCTTATTCACATGCATCTCTTGTTCTTGTTTTCTATTTCTGCATTTAGTATTAATGATTTCTTATAGTAGGATTGGGTTAAATGGTTGAAATTATTTTGTAGGATCAAAAGAATCATTTAATCATTGGAATAGATTTGGAAGCTCGTAGTAATCATTGAGATACTTGGATTAGTTTTTTTATTCCCAAATCTAGATTTCTGGAAGTCCCTTGTGGCAAATAACAATAAATTTCTTCTATTTTATAGATCATGCTAATGTGATTCAATTGATTTCATTACAATTTTTTTAGATCACAAAACAAATCTAGTTAATAACAAAAATTACCCCATTATACTCACTTTATTAGGTTAGACATTTGATAGATTTACTAGCTCACTAGTTCTCGAATTTCTAGATTTTAGACTAGTAATTTTCTGCCATTTTTTAGCATGGGTTAACTGAGGTATTTTTGAGTGATTCCACCTGGAATGGAGACCTAAGAAATCATAGTCAATAAAAAAAATTGTTCCATCCAATTTTGATTTTATTTTGTTGGTCATTGGGTGAATTATAACTCCCTATAGAAAATTTGTTGTTTCCCGTGTGAACTACAGGAAACTATGTAGCATCCTTCCAACATGTATATACTTGCCCATATTCATGCAAGAAGATTTTTTATTGTCCCTTAGGGTTGAATCATAACCCCTAGGCTCTAAATCAATGATTATGGAAGACTAAACACCACATACCACTTGTCTTTTTACCCATGCAAAATATCTCAACGATTTGGGTTAATGGACATATTTATGAAATGGGAATACAATGATGATTTTATTAATTTCCACATCCAATGAACTCTCTCAATAGATATAAACTCTTTGAAATGTAATGAATAAAATTTAGTTCATTATCTCTAATTTATTCAATTAGAATAGGTTTATTTCCTTGTATCTTCTTTCTTGCAATAGGATAAGGTTTCCATTTCGAGCATTTCATTTTTTGCAATTAGTTTAGAATTTGATTTCATTGCATGCACTCCATTACATCATGAAAACAAAGGAAGGACACATTGTATGCTGCACATATAGTTCCTATACCTCTTAAATTTGTATGAACCACAGGTTGATAATTAAAGTTGGTAGCCTTGGGAGTTGCAACATTCTTGTCGCAATACCGAGGCTCATCATTTTTTGGTGCCATTGCTGGGGAGGTGTCAAAGTATGCATTGTTTCCATCCCTAGTTGATTGATTTATTTTTACTTTTTGCAAAAACAAAAAAAAATTGCATTAGGCATATTCCATTCCAAAAATAGAAAAGTGCATTTCATTAGTGTTTTCATTAAATCAGAAAAACAAAAAAATTCTCCAACACCAACCCAACCCCCCATTTGATCATGTGGTGCAGTAATAGCCACATCACCATCCAATTTTGCAGGTAGAAGAAGAAGAGATCACAAATAATGTAGAAGAAATGGATGGAGATGTTGACAATGAGGAAGATCCTCTCGGATTTACCATTCAAGATACTGATGGTAGTGTGCAAATGAAGAACATCCCTCCATATTTTCTTCCAGAATTTCATGGTTTAAGGTCAGAGGATTTGGAAACCTTTCTCTTTGAATTTGAATTCCTTTATAGATCTTATGCTTACTTATTAAACACTCAAAAACTGAGATTTTTTTCAACAACATTGAAGGATAGAGCTTAAATGGTTCATGAATTTAAGGACTAAATCAATATGATCATGGAATGGTATGCAAAAGATATTTCTAGAAAAATATAAAGATCATGATCTTAAAGAATAAATATTTAGAATGAATCAAAAAGAAGATGAGAGCCTTGAGGATTTAATAGAGAGGTTCATGTATAATGTTAAGAGGGGAAAATTACATCATTTAGGATCTGACACACTAAAAACCCTCTTACTTAAAACAATTAGGGATGAGTGGATTGATATTATTGATCTCATGAGTAGAGGTGATGTATACCAATTATCATTTGAAGAAATTTGTGAAACATGCAAACATATATCAAGAGGAAGGGCAAGAGTAAGTAAATCAACATCAAGATCGATAAGTCAAGCTAAACTTGGAAATTTGTTTGATGAATTTAAAATAGAAATTCTTAGCAATCTAACCAAACAAGTATAAAGGTTAAGAATGAAAGATGAAGAAAAATAAGATGTTGATATTTGTGTTGTCCATGCAGAATCACATGATGTTAAATATTGTCTATCATTATCGATGTTGAAGGAAGTTTACCAAGAGGATAATCGAGCAAGTCAATTGACAATGCAGCTATGTTATGTAGCTCCAAGAGGGCCATGGCATCCTATTCAACCTGATATGATGCAAGATCCTAATTCACAATATCAAGGTTATGTATATCCACCTCAATGCAATTGGAACACACCCTTTCCTTCGAAACATTAGCCATCTCAACCCTAAAAATCAATGTTGGGAACAAGGTTGGCAACGAACTTATGGGAGCCACCCACAATATCTTCAATATTTTCCTCAATATCCTCCATACCCAACTCCATTTTAACCCTACCATCCACCTACACCACAACCACAACCCTAACCACATCCATCTCAAATATTCACTCCCACTCAACTACCTGTACCACCATTTCCAAACCCACACAATGAAATAGCTCAGCTCACTTACAATGTTGAGGTACAACACTTCCAAACATCTCCTCTTGATCTAAATAGTATTCATCTTAGCTTAGGAAGAGTATTGAAAAAAAGAGATTATCTTGATATCATTGAAGGACCGCATCAAGAAGAAGATTATTCAAATGAGAATACCAAAGGATCGTGGGATGCATTTTATGAACAACAGACATCAAAATTAGAGATTGAGAAAGCTCCCTCATTGTTACCATCAAATCCTCCATGTGTTCAAGGAAATAATCAGCAAAAAGAGGAAGATTAAGACATCCAAGATTATCCAAATCAGCAAGTGGACCAGAAGCATCACAACTATATTGAAATATGTTTCCAGAAAGTCATTAAGTTGTAGCAAGACTCTCTTCTTCAACTGTGCTTGATATCATCAAAGTCAAAGTATTCGATCTCTCAAATTTAGGTACATGTCAAAGCATACATTTCAAGCCTACACATCAGTTTGTCTGTCATCTTAATGTGAACATGGCTCCATTGGAAGTATTATTATACTTGAAAGCGATTTTGTTTTTCAAGTAGAGTAGGGTAGAAAAATTAAAAATAAAAATAAGAGAAAAAATAAAAATCTAAGGTGAAAACCTCCTTCTAGGCACTTGAGATTAGCTCATTGATTGAAAACCTCCATCAGGTGGTCAATGGGTTGGAAAAAAAAAAAAAAAAGAGAAAAAGAAAAGATCCTATGTGAAAACCTCCTTTGAAGCACCTAGGCGGACCTACTAGTTGAAAACCTCATTGAGGCGGCTAGTAGGCCTAGAAGAAAAAAGGAAAAAATAAAAAATATTTTCTCCATGTATCTCTCTGATGAATGTAGGTGCTCTCCAACATCTGCAAACAACAAAAACAAGTTGGCACCAAAAAACAAGAAAAATTGGTCAAAATTCTAGTCAAAGGAAGTCAAACTTGGACTTGCTCCTCATTTTCTTGATGGACGGAAAAGTTGAGTTTGGAGGCTATCTATTTGATTGTTGTCCTCTTTGGTTGTGGTTGGAACCCTGCAAAAAAACATGTTAGCAACATTGCTGTAAGGGTTCGCTTGCTTTTCCCTTGTTATTTTTCTTTCTTTTTTTTCATTTCCCTCTTTCTTTCTTTTTTTTTACTTTCTTTTTTAGACCTACAAGCTACCTCAAAGGAGGTTTTCGCCTAGGGATCTTTCCTTTTTCTTTTACTCTTGGATTTCCTCATGGAGGTTTTTCAGTCCTAGAGTTTGTCTTAGGTGCGTCATGGAGGTTTTCACCTAGGTTTCTTATTCTTTTTCTTCTTTTTTTTAATTGTTTTTCTCTTTTTCTTATTATGTTGATCAGACGATCGATGAAGTAGGATTTGTGAGGCCCCCAATTACATTTATCCCCTTCCCTATTAAGTTGGTAAACTCCTCTTTTGACAAATGTTTCTGGTAGAGTTTCAACTGGTAAGCATTGAATAAAAGTGGAATTCATTCTTCATCAATTTTTTTGATATGGATAGAGCCATTCTCATGACATTTTTCCACCAGGTAAGGACCTAACCATATTTTCATCAACTTTCCCTTGAATTCCTTGAATCTAGAGTCATGTAGAAATACCCAATCATCCTCTTGGAAAGTCCTTTCTCTGATATTTTTTTCATGCCAAATATTCCTCTACAATTGGACCAACTCAGTATACATGAGGGCCTACAACCTAAGTCCATCAAGGGCATTGAGTTGTTGCAGCCTTTCTTGTTGAGAATTGGTGTTGTCTACATCTAATTATGATTTCATTCTTAGGGTTTTGTACTCAAACTCAATGGAAAAAAATGCCTTCTTTCCATAAACCACCTCAACAGGGGTGAACCTAGTGGTGGTTTTCGAGTTGGTTTTTATATAGGCACAAGTGGCCTCCAAAAATAGGGTTTCCCAATCCTTTTTGTTGTTGCTGATAACATTAGTCAAGATGTTCTCCAAAGCTCTGTTCGTGAACTCTGCCTGCTCATTTTCTTAAGGATGAGAGGTAGTGGATTTTTTTGCCTTATATGGTGTTGCTCCAAGGTTCCTTCAATTAGATTTGAGATAAGTTGATCTACTTGATCAGTGACCAGTTCCCTTGGGAATCCAAACTTAAAAAATATTTTTTCCCTTAGAAACTATACCACCTTCTTCTCTATTGCTTATTTTACTACCTTTACTTCAGCCCACTTTGTCATATAGCTAGTGCACACAATCATGTACCTCCTTTGTTCATATGGAGATCAATTGGTCCACTGAAATCCATTCCCCAATTCATAAATGGCTCAAGAGTCACTTGAGGTTGCAAGGGAATTTCATCCTTTCGTGTATTCTTTCCCATCCTTTGTAACTCATCATCACATCTGGAAGTCTATCTCCTAGCACCTTGTTGTAGAGTGGGCCAATAGTAGCCAACTTTGAGAATTTTGAAGGTTTCCTTATTAGCAACAAAATGGCCCCCATGGGATCCATCATGGCATGCTGAGAGGATGTAAAAAACCTCATCCTCCCTTACACACCTCCTCAAGATCTCATATGGTCCCAACTTGAATATATTTCCCCCAATCTAGGTGAAAAGGGAACCTTTTCTGATAATCTTTCTCTTCTCCTTGGAGGATAGATTAGCAGGGAATCTCCTAGCAACCAAGAAATTTGCTATGTCAACAAAGTAAGGAGACAATAGTGAAATAGAAAAGATGTGTTCATTTGGAAGTTGATCATCTATCATCTCCTTATTTTCTCTGGGCAATGTTAGTCTAGACAAAATAATTACAATTTTCCTTCCCTGACTTGCCAACAATGGTTAGATCAAATTGTTGCAACAAAAATAGCCATCTAATGACCTTAGCAGTGACATCAGGTTTATTCATTAAATATTTAATGGTTTCATGATTAATGTGAACAAAGACTTGGTACCCAATGATATAATTCTCAAAAAAAATTAAGGGGTCCACAACAACTAATAGTTATTTTTCAGTAATTGTGTAATTAAGTTAAGATTTGGAGAGGTTCTTACTGATGAAATATATGGCATATGGAAACTTGTCTTCCGCTTTTCCCAAAGTTGCTCCTACAACCTTGTTTGATGGATCTGTGTGGATGTGGAAATGAAATGCCTAATGGGGACCTCTTAGAATTGGTGCAGTGACTAGTTTCTCTTTGAACTCTTCAAATGGATCTTAACACTTTATGTATCCAACAAAAAATATGAAGATTTAGTTAAAAATCCAAACAAATCTGAAGCTAACTTACTAAAATGTTTAATGAATATCCTGTAATATCCAACTAGTCTAAGGAAACTTCTAACATCCCTTTGCTTCTGAGGAACAAGGACCCTTTTGATAATGGAAAACTTCTTAGGGTCAACTTGGATCCCTTCCTTAGAAAGGAAGTGACCTAGGAAAAATCTTTGCATTCATAAGAAAATCACACTACTCGGTTCTTAGTGAGAGATTCATTTCAATGAATTTCTTTAAAAATTTCACAGATTAGAAAGGGCTTCCTATAAATCATTCCCATAATGAGTGAAGTCATCCAAGTAGATTTCAACTGTGTCATGAATAAGATCAACAAAAATTATCAAAACTGACCTTTGGAAGGTAGTAGGGGCATTGCACAAACCAAATAGAAAGACTCTACAGGAAAAGGTCCCCCATGGACATGTGAATGTGGTCTTATACTGATCCTAAAGGATTATTTGGATCTGATTATATCCACTAAATCCATCCATGAATGAAAAGAACTTCTTCCCTGTAAGAACATCCAAAACATGATCAATAAAAGGCAAGGGAAAATGATATTTCTTTGTAGCCTTATCAATTTCCCTAAAGTCAACATAGATCCTCCACTTTGCATTATTCATGGGTACTATGACAAGAGGAGACACCCATTCACTATCTAAAATGAGGTAGATGAATCTTGCATCCAGTAGATTTTGCAATTATTCTTTCACAATGTCATTCAGGGAATGGTTCATTCTCCTCTTGGGTTGGTAGAAATGTTTACATCCCTCTTTCATATATATGTGATGGGTACAAACTTAGGTATGGACCCCTTTCATTCCCTTATATTCCTAACAAAAATTACCAAGATGTTGTCTTAACACAGTGCCCAATTTCTCTTCTTGGTGTGCTCAGAGGGAAGGATTGATTTTTAGAGTCTTGGATGGACTAATTTCCATAAGATTAACATGATATTGATCAGAATTGGCTGTGAAAAGTTCAACCCATGTATTTTTCTCAATTATCCCTAAGGATTCTTCTACTATCTCATCAATGGGTGTGGCAACAAGAGGTTGTATCTGGAAAAATTCATTGATAAGGTCATCCTCATCTAACAGCCTTCTTCCTACAATGGTGTCTAATGTACAAACTAGGTAGACTTGGATGATTGATAAAAATATTCCTCCTATTCTTCGTCTACCAAAAAAGGTAATCCATGATCACCAGAAGGTTGAGCATGGGGGTATAATACAATCTTCTTTGTGAGATGCCTATTTTTAATAGTCATGTCCTGACCCTGCAGCTAATGTAAGCATCAACAGTGACTAACCAAGGTCTCCCTAAGATGATAGGGTACCCATTTAACTTGGTTTTGGGTTGGAGGACAAGGAAGTATGTGGGGCACTCCTAGGATTCAATGAATACCATCACATCCTCAACAACTCCCTCAAGGGCTACTATCGATCTGTCTGCAAACTAAAGAACCGTAGTGGTCTTTCTCAAAGATCCTTGGATGTTGAGCTTCAACATAGCTTCCTTGGTCATGAAATTTATTGCAGCCCCAAGGTCAATCAGTGTGTTGGGGACTAAAATATTATTAATGTGCACATCCACTGCTGCGCTACTGAGATCGAAGTACTTTGGGGAGATAACCCTCCCAAGCATCAGATCAGACACCTTCCCAGCAACATTGATAGTGGGGGCATCTCTTTTCTCCTTCTAGGCTTCTTGAGGCACTCTTCCCTGATAAGCTTGTTGTAGATGGGAACATATTTTATGGCCTGGAGAAGGGGTGTTTTAACACACATTTTCTTCAATTCTCCCATAAGTTCAACCACTTCCGAGGTGTGTTGTTTAGGTGGGACCATCCTTTTAGGATAGGGAGGTATACTTGCTTGAGGGGAATTATCTTCCTCCTCTTCTTTAAGATATTCAGGTGGAGAGGGTGGGTGAGCATATAAAAGTAACTTCCTAGAACTAAGGTTGATCTCCTAGATCCCCACAACATAAGAAATATAGAATGTCTCCCCACTATAGACCTATTGGACCTGCTTGTTCTTTGGTTTCAAATTTGGTTGGGCAGACATCTGAGGTTTCTTAGGTGGATTACTGTGGGTTATTTGTGGTTGAGGTGGAGGAGGAGGCATTAAGGCATGAGATTGGTCTTCCTGATGCCTCCATCCTTAAGAAGGGTTTCCCCATTAAGGAGGATGAGGTTGATATGGATGGAAGGGTTAATTAACATGAGGAGGAGTGTATTGAGGAGAATATGACCAATATGAGTGAGATGGAAGATACCATGGTTGAAAGGGTGAACTCTAGTTTGGATTGAAGGAAATATAATGTGCACCTTACATGCCTTAATAATATGGTCAAGCGCCTTGTTGCCCCCTTTGGTTTTTGAAGCGAAGCTGCTCCAAGCCATTCTCTTCTCCTTCATATACAGTTACCTTCACACTTGGAAGAGAGGGACATTTTCCATTTGCATGGTTCTCTTCATAGAAAGAGCAGACCTCTATGGAATTCAATGGGAATTCATGTTTTGGGTGCCTCCTGGTGCATCTAAGGAAAGAGACAACTAGTGCCCTTTCTACCTCATATTGCTTCTTTTTTATTTGCATAGTATCCATTTGCAGGGAAAAGGTGTGCAACATGTTACTCTTAAATCCTTCTAGCATGCTCCCTATTTCATGTTTGATGGTTGAGGTACATGGAGAAGAGTTGAGAAGGCCTTGACTAGACCTATCTCTCTTCCTTGCAACCATAGAATGATTATTGAATATTTTCTTGATGTCTTCATAATTTAGCTAGTAAATGTCTCCACCAAACAACATATTAGGGGTCTCCATAAAATCCTCCCTAATCCCTTGGAGAAGTACAAAATTCAAGGATTTTGGTCAAGGGTACAATTAGATCTTCTGTAGCTGAGTTGGAATCTTTCTTCATAATCCTCTAAGGATTTATTTGGGTCTAGGGTTATCCTAAGGGTATTCCCTTTTTCTTCACTTTATCTACAATAGTCCCTATATTTTTTATTAAAGGTTTGTTGAATTTGTACCCAAGTGGTTATGTTTCCTCCTTCCAAGCTCATGAACTAGCACAAGGTTTCATTCTTGAGGGTAGACGGGAACAAATTTAGCTTCTAATCATCAAAAGTGTAATCACGGGTCCTACAAACAACAACAAACTTGAACATGAATGTATCATGGTCCTCATAAGTTGGGCCATGGAAGTGTGGGAGAGTAGTGGGGCTTATGTTCTTCATTTTGGTTTCCCCATTGGTTTCTCTAATAGGAAAGAGCTTAGTCTATTTTTTCTTAGCCTTGTTTTGGGTAGGTGATGTGCATTCTTCCTCCCTTATGGGTTCCTCAAAGATTTATGGTTTCTCACATATACGATTTTTCAACTCCTCTGTGGTCAGAATAGGAGGTTCAAAGTCACCAAAGAAGAGTGATGGTTGGATACTTGAAGGGGTGGGGGATTTTGGTAGAAATTTCCCTATATTATCCCTAAAACTATGAGGTGTGAAATAAATTTGTGTGCTTTTTGTGTTTTCTTCCTTCTTTTTGAATTTATCAAGAAAATCATAATTGATGCAAAGAAAAAGTGAAATGGGAAAGAAATAAACTCTAAGAAGAAAAAACGCTTACTTGGACACGTCCCTGGTAATGACACCAAAAGGTGATGAGCCCTAGTATTCAACAAGAGTGTTGCAACTCCCAAGGCTACCATCTTTAATTTTCAACCCAAGGTTTGTACAAACTTAAGATCAGGTGGCAATGCTTTATGCACAATAGGTTAAGCTATACTCATGTCACTATGAATTAATGGACCAGAAAAAGGTATACAAAGATTTCTCTATCAACTAAATTTATATTTTCAAGAAAAAGAGATTGCATGAAAGGGAAGTTTAAATCTTCTCAAAGAAATGGAAATGTTAATCTATTTGCAAAAAATGGAAATGTTATTTCACTTTGCAGAATAGTAAATATTAACCTACTAGATCAAATGTAAATTCTGAGCTACTTACAAAAATGTAAAGGCTACATTTCTTCAGAAGATAGACATCTAATCTATTTTCATAATGTAAATATTGCATCAAAAGGAAACCTAGTCTATGCACAAAAATAACGATGCTTGAAATACAAAACCTAGCTTAAGAAGCATAAAATAGAGAAATAAATGCTAATATACCTTGCATGAAGTAAAGGGAATTAAATCAAAATGTAATCACTTCATTCAAGAGAGATTATATCCTAGCAACAGAGTTCATTAGGTGCTTCATAAACTAATCATGAAAATCATCACTATGTTATTCAATTCAGGAACTTGTCTACTAAGCCTAATTATTGAAATGTTTTGCATTGGTAGAAAAGAAAGTGTTAAGTGGTATTTTTTCTCCCTCAATCATGGTTTCAAAGCCTAAGAGAAATTTTTTAGGGTTAGCAGGAAAAAATCAAGCTTTAAAGGCAATTCTGGTCAAGTTTGGAGGGCTTCTACACGGTGCTAGGACATGCTATAAGATTGCCCTATTTTGCTATAGGATTGAATTTGTGAGCATTATGATGGCTAAAAGGGTTATATAAAAGTGGGAGAGGGTCATGGAAGGTAGAATAAGGTTTTATGAGACCCATTCCAAGCTTAGTCCCCTTTAGGGGCCCATCTTGCACAAGGAACAATGAACATGATGGCCTTCAACAAACTAGAAATGTACTCTCAGTGAACAGTGTTTTGAAGAAGTTGTTGAGGTAGAAGGGAAGGATATGGAGGTAGGGGGAGAAGTGTAAATGACAATGCTAACTCCGCAAATCAAAAATAGTACTTTCACACCATAAAAGTTACCCAATATTTCCAAACAACTAGAGCATCTTGACAATGCAAATTGCAGAAATTTGAAATGACAAAGAAAGGATGAGTTGAATTTCATTTGATATTTGACTACTACATTAACAAGAAACCTATCTTGTATTCTACAAAATACCTACATAAACAAGAGACTATGCTTCCTATGCTTAAAGAAGCCTATTAAACTAATCACTATTTTGCAGAAAATAAAGATGCAAAAAAAGAAGACAAATCCAACATCTAACAACTTGATCCAAGGGATAAGTAAAGTGCTAAAAATTCAAAGTGTCCAAAAGTTCTCTAAACTAGTGCCAAAGTGTATGGCTTGCCGATCTGAATCCAATGCAACTTGAATCGCTCAAAGCTGATATTGTATGCTCCCGATATCACATTTTGATCATTTTTCTAAACAGTTAAAATTTTTGTAGGTTGGGTGCGGGACTGGTGACCACGCAGTCTGTAGACCGACTAGGTAGGCTACCAAATGGCCTCACTCGATTGGACCAAATTAATACGATTTTTATTGGTTGTGGAATTTTTAGGTGGACCAATGGTTGGATACCATGTGGCCTAGTCATGGGTTGCAACATGGCACCCCGATATAGTGTAAAATTTTGTTAATGGGTCGAACTGGCCTCCACAAGATTCCAACAAGTGACCTCATACCCACAATTTAAGTGCCTTACCAATAGGCCACGGGTGGTACTTAATATTCATTGCAGAGAATGAATATTTAAATTTTTTGCAGATTAATGTTGGGGGAATGGGTCGGGGCTAAGCTGCTAGCCTCTAGTCACTACACAATCCATGAGGTCATGACGCAGAGTGACCAAGGGCTCGAGGCTTAGCCCCAGCCCAAGGTCTAACAATATGATATGACCAGAGGCGAATCAAAGTGGATCAATTGTGAAGAGGTGCAAGGAATTAGGGGTTAGCCCTAGGATTTATGATAGAGCAAAACCATGGCACAAAAGACTAGGGGATATTCTAACGGAGGTGGGCAGTTAGCCCCAACCCCGGGGCACATCACCCCATGTGGCTTTCATTTTGCGCCAAAAGGCGTCATTTTCCATTTAAAAGATCCAACAAAATTCACCCGAACTGGCGAGAATATCATCGGCGTTGGGCAAAAATGGTGTTCGATGATCCCTGGAATTGTGGAATTCGTAGAACAATTAGCAAAGGAGTCCAGTTTGTAGAGAAGTTAGCAACAAAACTTCTCTAGAGCATAACTTCTTCAATTTTTAGCCAAATTGAGCCCAACAAGAGCCCAACTTGGGGTTTTTTACTATTCTGGAGCCATTAGAGACATTATTTTTACATTATGAGCATTGTAAATCCATGTAAACACAAATTTGAGCACTTAATGAAAGAGTCCCAACATTGGTAGCTCGACTAAGAGATGTAGCCCAAGAAAGGTGAACTCCTTTATAATTTTGTTGTCTTGTGTTACTGTATATGTTATATTTGTCTCTATTTTTATGCTGCAAACTGAGTTTTAAAACCATTATTTTATGTGCTTTTGCAAAGTACTCCATTTCCTAAAAGACATAAAAAAATTCTTGCATATTTTCGATCACCTTCAAAATTTTAAAACATATCAGTTTGGTATCAGAGCTCAAGGTTATTTTGAAGGTTTGATTTTGTTTGTAAGTGTTTTTTGATGCTTACAAGGTTAAATCTCAAAAGAGGAGAAGGAGAACTTGTGGAACCAATATCTCAAATTATTTCAAGGAGAACACACATATCTCAAGCTTCACCTGTCATGACACATGAAGAAGGTCATGAAGGGATGTCTGAAGATGAGAGAACTTTCATAAAAGCTTTCTTTGAAATGTATGAAATGGTTAAAGTTATTTATGGGGAGAGGAACTCAAGGTTACAAGGAGAGAGTTCAAAACCTCCAAAATTAAATGGAGGAAATGGAGACAAACTTCCAAAAATGAATGGAGGGGATGGTGACAAGTGACCATCTTCACCTCCATCCTCATCCTCATATTCTTCTACTTCTACCCCTTCACAAATTCCTCCACATTCTCCAAAGCTACATGGTAAAACTCCTTTGTTGAAGCTTGACATAAAGTTTGAGATTCCTATGTACAATGGAGAGGTAAATGCTGAGAAATTAGATAGTTGGGTTCGTCATATTGAAGTGTATTGTAGGATACAAGCATCGAGGATGATGTAACCAAAATTCGGATTTCTTCTCTTAGGTTGGAAAGTGTCACACTCATTTTGTGGGAGGTCAAAACTCAAGAGGACATGAAGAAAAATCATAAAGTTTTATCCTCTTGGAATGATTTTGCTGCTGTAATAAGAAGACAATTTTATCCATTAGCATATATGCAAAAAGATCTAATGGACTGGAAAAACTTTAGACAAGATAAGGGTCAAAGTGTGCAAAGCTATACTCAAGAATTTAGGAAAAGAACTTTGATTTTGGGTATATATTTATCCTCTCAAGAAACTCTACTAAAATGCATTGGAGGTTTACATAGTTATTTGAGACACAGAATTCTCATGTTTAACCCTACAAAATTAGATGAAGTTTGTGTATAGGCAACTCATTTAGAAGCAAGAGGGAAGAATTTTCCCGAAGAGGGAAGCAAGAATCCATTCAAGAGTGGAGACAAAGGAAAGGGGAAATTCAAAGGCAAAGGGAAAAAGAATTCTTCAGTCAAGAAGGAGGGAGAAAAACTCACATGTAAACATTGTTCAAAAGAAGGTCGTGATGAATACCATTGTTGGAAACTTCATCCTGAGATGAAACCCAAAAAATTTAACAACAAAGGGAAACAGAAGACTGCTGCAACTACACAACATGATTTAGGTTCTGATTCCAGGGATGAAACAAAGATCACAACCATGGGATTTAAAGGTAAGTACTCTACTGCAAGTGTAACTAGTTCTTCTAGTAACCTCAATTAAACTCAACATGAAAAGGAAAGAATAGAGCTTTTCCACATTAGAGTCATTTAAAAAACAAGGATAGATACTTTGTTTGATAGTGGATCAAAATAAAATCTTATTTCAGAAGACATTGTTAAGAAATTAAACTTGGAAACCATTCCTCATCCTAAACCTTATGCTTTATGATGGATATGTGGCAATGAAAAATTGCATGTGAAAAAAAGATGTAAACTGAAATTTTCCATCACTGCAAACCTTATAGATGAGGTAGAGCTTGATGTAATTCCACTTGATATTTGTGGTATTTTTTTTGAAAGCCCATATTTATATGATTACAGAAGAGCCATATTTCTTCGCCATGAGAACAAACGTCATTTGTTTAAAAATGGTATTGAGTACATTGTTAGAGCACATAGCAAGAAGTTGAATTTATATCTTATGAATTATGGACAAATGAAGAGGTTTGTTAATGCTAGTAAGAATTTTCTACTCTTAATGATCAAACCCAAAGAGAATATTGAAAATGAAGCCTTCCAAGGGTGTGATGTAAGATTAAAATATAATTTGATTGAGGTTGTTAACAGCTATGATAAGATGTTTCAAGAATCTGAACGATTTCCTCCTAAAATAGGAATCCAGCATGAGATCCAACTGCAACAAGATTGTCCTCTTCCGAACATTGGCATGTATAGGATGTCAGTCATGGAGAATTCAAAAATAAAGAAACAAATCCAAGAGTTGCTTGATAAAGGGGTCATCAGACCAAGCACATTGTTATTCTAGTCTCCAATTGTTTTAGTACCAAAAAAAGATGGTACATGGAGCATGTGTGTGGATTTTAGATCCTTGGACAAGATCACAGTAAATAATCGTTACCCTCTTCCTCGAATTGATGATTTACTTGATCAGTTGAAAGATGATGTTTATTTCACTAAGTTGGACTTGATAAGTGGCTATCATCATATTAGGATTGTTGAAGGAGACGTATGGAAAACAACTTTCAAAACAAAGTGAGGTTTTCTTCAATCGTTGGTTATGCCATTTGGGCTTTGTAATGCTCCTGCAACATTCATGTGAGTTATGAATGATGTCTTAAGACCTTTTCTTGATGAAATTTTGATAGTCTACTTAGATGACACACTGATTTTCAGCAAGACTTGTGAGGAGCATGTCAAGCATGTTAGGCAATTCTTATATGTCTTAAAGAAAGAAATGTTGTTTTTAAATATGTCTAAATATGAATTTAAAAAATCCTCGTTACTATATTTGGGTCATATTGTTGGAGGGGTGAATTGATGATAGATCCCTCAAAGGTCAAAGTCATTGTGAATTGGCCTAAACCCAATAATGTAATAGGGGTTAGAAGCTTTTTGGGAGCAACGCAATATTGGATAAAGTTAATTTCTAACTTCTCATCAATTACAATTCCATTACATGCCTTCAAAAGTGTGAAACATGTTTTTCAGTGGGGAGGAAAGCAATATAAATCCTTCGATGCATTGAAAGAGAGAATCAATATAACACTAGTTCTTGCACTTCCTGATTTGAGACAACCATTTGAGATACAAACCAATACAAACCGGTGCAAGTGACTATGCTATGGGAGTGGTCTTGATGCAACATGGTAAGCCTATTTGTGACCATTCTAAATTTTTTAATGGTGCAGTAGTTAACTATCCAACATATGATAAAGAATTTTATGCTTTGGTGCAAAGTGTAAAAAAAATGGAAACACTATTTAATGGGAAAAGAAACTATAATTCGCACTGATCATCAACCATTGCAATACTTGGAATCACAAACCAAGCTACAACAAGCGAGACATTTTATATGGATGGGTTTCTTGAAGCAATTCCACTTGGTGATAAGGTATAAGAAATGTATCTATAACAAAGTTGTTGATATGTTATACAGACAAATTGTTAGTGCATCAGTTATTCTTAAGCATAATTCTATCATGCATGAGAGCTATGTTGAACAAGATGCTTTAGATGAATATTTTAAAGATTTATATGCAAATTTTTGTCAAGGAAACCAAGTAGAGGAATTAGATTACCATGTTCATGATAAATTTTTGTATCATCTTGGCAAGATATGCATTCCACAGGGTGAAAGAGTCAAAATAATAAGGGAAGCAGATACTTCTTTTATTGTTGGCCATTTTGGTGTAGGAAATACGGTGGCTCAATTACAAAGGTATTCTTATTGGCCTCATATGAATGAAAGTGTGTCACAATATGTAAGAGGATGGTCTTTGTGTGCTACTAGTAAGCCTAGCAATCGAAAGTTAGGATTTATACTCCACTTCGAATTCATTACCATCCTTGGGAAATTGTTTCTATGGACTTTGTAGGAGGGCTACCTATGTCTAGGAAAAATCATGATTATCTTTATGTTGTGGTGGCTGGTTTCAGACAAATGTGTATTTTGATGGCTTATAAGAAGCAGGTTACAACTGAATAGATTGCACAATTTTTTTTTTAAAATATATGGGTGCATTTTGGGTTTCCCACATCTATTATTTCTAATCGAGATTCTCGATTTTTCAGGAAATTTTGGTCAAGATTATGGAGACTCATGGACACCAAGTTTAAGAAGATCACACCATTTCATCCACAAGCCTATGGTTATATAAAAGTTGTTAAAAAAATGATAGTACATATTCATTGTGGATATCACAACAAACATCCTAAGATTTGGGATGAACACTTAAACTACATTCAACATGCTTACAACCAAGCCAAGAATTCATCGACTCAAACTTCTCCATTTGAGGCATGCTTTGGATACTTACAAAAATATCCTTTAGATTTTATCTTTGGGAAAGATGTTTCTATTGATGGACATAGTGACATAGATAAGGCAAAGTGATGTTGGCATTATGAGACAAGTGTTGTCCTTGATGGCAAATCACACTGATGACAAATCATAGTGCAGAAGGATAGCAGCAAGGAATTGATGATCAGACTACAAGTATGAAGAGAAAATATATATACGCAGGTTCACTATATACCAAGTAGGGTATACACGCAGGTTCACTATATACCAAGTCGCGTATACGCAGGTTCGCTATATACCAAGTAGGGTATACAAGCAGGTCCACTATATACCAAGTCGCGTATACGCAGGTTCGTTATATACCAAGTAGGGTATACACGCAGTTTCATGCACGGAAAAGCGCGTACATGTCGGAAAGCTTACTTTTGGTCCGTGGTAGTTAGTCCTCGGTATTTGGACCTATGGTTTCGGACCATGGTATCTCGACAAGTGTGTTGATCCCAAGTATTGGGCTCTTGGTATTGATTTATTATGGTTTTGGACCGTGGTATTGAGCAAGGCCTAAGACTATAAAAGGAGAAGAAGATCATTAGGCAAGAGCATCCGAAAAGTCTTGAATATCTGATGAAGTATGAGATCCAGTATGCAGGTTATGGGTTGATGATACATTGCTTGATCTGAGCTAAGGAGGGATCTCACTGGTTGATGGAGAACAAGATCTAAGGAGAGATTGGGATCAACTGGTTTGAAATGAACTATCTTTATATGGATGATTATGCTTATTCTAGATCTACATACTGACGCATGTAATGTTCTATAAATGTTATAAGTATGACTGATGTCTGATACAGCTGCAAAGTTATAAGAAAATATTTTGAGACCTGTACGCGGGTTGACCTTGGAAAAAGCGCGTATGTACGCGGGTGTGATTCATCGTAGTAGCGTATACATTTTAAAGTTTGATGTTGAAGTGGCAGTTGGGTCTAATTGATTTTGCAGAGTTCTGTGTTTGCTCTGTGTTCTGGTGACTGTGTTGTTGACAGGGTTTCAGTGTTTCAGTGATTCAGAGATTGATGATGTTAGTAGTGATTGTTTCGAGCTTCACTGATAGTTATGGGTCCAGTATGAAAAATGGATGAAACGTGGCCTTTCAGATTATATGTTGTGCTTCAGGAGTATCCAGTCTGAAAATTTATGAAACGTGGTACCTGGAGGAGAGAAGATTGTAGGTCGGCGCCTACGTACTAGTATCTTAGCTAGTACAAGAGCAAAGGGGGTTGGAGCTCCCTTCCAGGAGAGTCTGGAGAACGAGAGAAGGTTGTAGCCTTCTACAGGTTGTAGCCTACGTGCTGGTAAAGGACTACACCAGTACATTGTAAAAGATGTTTCTTAATAAAGGAAGATAGAAACGAATTGCAGCAGGTGGTTTTCACCCACATTGGGTTTCCACCTTATATCATGGTGTTCATGTGTGTTGCTTATGTGTGTTGATCTATCTGTTTTACTACTACTGTTGACTGTTAATATGGCTAATAATGTTCTGATGCATCCATTGAAGATCACATAACAGAATCATGAGTTTAATGGTTATACGCTAGTTGCAATAGTCACAGTCGCGTATATACGCAGGTACACTTAACTGAAGTAGCGTATATGAATCTGAATATGAAAATGAAAAGTTTTATTGATTAGATAATACTGATTCACCCCCCCCCCTCTCAGTATTATTTCCAACAATTGGTATCAGAGCAGGTCCTTTGGTAGAAGCTTGATCGCTTGAAGGAGATCCGTGGAACTATGGGAAAGAAGCTTAAGAAGAAAGCACCTAAGAAGAAGAAGACATCTCAGAAGAACTATGACAGTGGGAGAATCGATTGGGGATTAGGTATAAGAAGCTCTTCAGATTCAGAATCATTTCAGAATGAAGATGAACTATCAGGTATGAATTTGCCATCCTCTGATGTTCCAGCTATCTATCCATTTGGAAAAGATGAAAGTGATAGCGAAACAACTGAATTTTCTTTTATGGGTGAGAAAGAAAAGTATCAAATAGAGGCAGTATTTAGAAGGCTTACAGATAAAATTAAAGATCAACAAGATCTATTGAACAAAAGGGAATGTGCTTTCAAAGAAGAAGTTACCAAACTAAAAGCTCAATCAGAGGAAGGAAACAAGGTAAGAAAGTTACTCAAGGACAAGGAAAATCAATGTCAAAAGTTGCAGGGTGAAGTGACATCATTAAGAGATGAAGTCAATGAAATAAGCACAACCATCAAGAAACTTAGAGATAGATCCAGTTACTATGAAAGTCTTGAAGCCACGATCCGCTCGCTAAAGGAAGATCTTGAAGAATCAAAGAAGCAGAATAAAGATCTACTCCAAGCTATTGAAAAACTGGTAAACGAAGATATCAGCTTAAAATCTGAACTGGAATGTGCCTTCCGAATTCGTCAAATGCAGCAGGATCTGAATGAAGAACAAGAAAAGGAGATTCTCAAACTAAGGCATCAGTTGGAAGAAGAGAGGAAAGCTGAAGAAGACATAAAGAAGCAATGTCTAGAAAAAGAGGAACAAGTTCAAGTTGAGGTAAATATCTTGAAAGGTAAATTAGAAGAAAAGGATAAACTATTGAGATTTCAAGATAGTACTAAAGTCTTGGATGATATTCTTAGTAGTCAAAGGTCTCCTGCTATCAAGACTGGTCTTGGTTTTCATGAATCTGTTGAAGGAGAATCTAGTTCACAAGGTGAGGCAAGGAACTCTAAAGAGAAATCTAAAATGATCAACAAGGAGATGAAAGGTCAACCCCATCAACAATCAAGGAAAGAGACTCCTCAAAGAAAATCTTTTACTCCTCCTATGAATAATGTTGAATGTTATGTATGTCATAATCTTGGACATGTTGCAGCTAGATGTAGAAGAAGAAGGGTTCAAGACCATCATGCAGAAAGATCATCACACTCAAGGTACTTTAATGGATATTGCTTTGCTTGCAATATGTTTGGTCACAAAGCTGCTGATTGCTACAGGAGAAAAATGAAACATGTAAGATGTTATGCATGTAACAAGCTTGGACATATAGCAAAGGAATGCAGGAACAAAGTACGGACATCACACCAAAAGGAGAAAACAACATCACACTTGAAGATATGGAAGAAGAAGGAAGTACAGTCAGACAGATGTAGCACAACACAATGTACTCAGATACAGCACAACACAGACATAACAGACTCAGAGGGAGCTGAAAGTATAAAACTTCAGTATCCTGAATCTCATACGCAAGTTCCATAAAGGGAAGTCATGTATATACGCGAGTTAGACACTGCAAAGTCGCGTATATGTCAGTCTGAGGAAAAGCAGTGGGGACAGGCTCAGAAAAAGGACCTGATATGATTCAGTCTATTATCTGCTCTATTGATTAATAGTTACAGTCTGCTGAGGATGTGTGGAAATGTTTTGATACTTGTAAGATGTCTAGAAGCGTTTTGATCCTGACTTGATGATGTCTTGATGCTTATTGTTGATATATGCATGATCAGATCTAACAGATGGCACAGGTTGAGGGGGAGCATATGCCTTTAATAATTCATTGTTGACATTATGTTTAATAGTCCTTGGTGATGATGCTTATATGGCTAAATGATATATCTTGCTATGATGTGGTTATGAGTTGTCCATGATAAAATATCATATGATTCTTAGGGATACATAGTTGATGTTCAGATCAGATTTATGCTTGATTCTTTGATGATTCATATATGGTGCTTACATGGTGATCTTCATAAGGATAAGGAGAAGTACAAAGCTTGAATACACATCCTCCTCACTTGATGATGAGTCACTCATATGCTACTGTCATCATATGCATACAGTTACGATGCAAGCACTCTTGTGGATAAGGATTGTTGCTGTTTTGTCAAATGAGCTTGAGCTCAAGATACATAGTGTTGATACATGGATGACTACTCAAAGTTACTTTGTTGGAGACATGGTGATGAGTTCTTATCTATATGATGATAGGTTGATACTTACATATGTTGATTGATGCAGATGTTCCCAAGTAATGATAGTTGGATCGTGTAGATCTTGACGTTGATGTAATGGCTATGGTGGTTTCACATAGAATGTGAATGATTTCATGATGATGTTTAAAAGGAGGAGTTGACATCTATGTTCATACATACCCTGTTGCAGGAAATTTACAGGTTGCTGATATGGAAATGGTTGTACGCGAGTTTCATAAGGCCTATCCGCGTATATACACTTGTTTATGTGGATGCAGACGCGTATATGGAGTTTTGAAGGAAATCAGCAGGGACAGATGTTGGTTGCAGAGAGTCTGATATGGGTCTGACAGAGACCATCTGGCACAGGCTCAGGGGGAGCAGATAATCTTCCAATGATGCATTGTTGGCATTATCTTAGAAGCTTTTGGTTCTAGTTCACGGTTGTTGTTGGTTTCAGGTGAAACAAAGGCAGAAGGATCTCTTGGTTGTTGATCTGAATCGACAGATGCTGGCGATATCAGTTATTGGTGACTTTCATAAAGTCTTGCTCTAGATATTTCGGTCATATATCTCTTTTGTGATATCTCTTTCATGATGTCAAGGTCATGTAACGACCTATATTGATTTCCCCACTATGTCTGGGATGAAAATGTAATGCTCTTGCTTTATCATGTGTAAACTTTTGATGTATCCCCACTTGGTTGGGTGGATGAGTCAATTCTAGTATATCCCCACGTGGTTAGGAAATGGATGTATGTATTGAGTCTTTTGGTGATAGGAAGGTCTCTTATGATGCATAAGTCATGGTTCTTCTTGAAGAACATCTTTTTGCAGATCTTGCCTTCAGTCAGGAAGAGCATGAATAGCACACTTCAGCAGTACAAAGACTTGGCATGTACTCAGGGGGAGCATGGATAGATTGGTACACTTTGGCATATACAAAGGGGGAGCACATTTGGAGATTTCAGCAGGTACTCAGGGGGAGTATGGACAGCAGAATGTTTATCAAGGAAAGAGAATATGTTGGTCCACCCTTTGCCCTTGATGTCAAAGGGGGAGAGTGATTTGGTGTTGTTGCCATCAAGTCCAAAGGGGGAGATTGTTGGCATTATGATGCATGTGTTGTACTTGATGGCAACCCTCTCATAAAAGAACAACTCACTTACATATAACTAGATCAATCTACAGATGTGACTAAATGCATGGGATGCAGGACAGCTCAAAGGAATAAGAAGATCAAGTTCTAAGTGTGACAAGTTAGCTTTGCCATCAAGTCCAAAGGGGGAGATTGTTGGCACTATGAGACAAGTGTTGTCCTTGATGGCAAATCACACTGATGACAAATCATAGTGCAGAAGGATAGCAGCAAGGAATTGATGATCAGACTACAAGTATGAAGAGAAAATATATATACGCAGGTTCACTATATACCAAGTAGGGTATACACGCAGGTTCACTATATACCAAGTCGCGTATACGCAGGTTCGCTATATACCAAGTAGGGTATACAAGCAGGTTCACTATATACCAAGTCGCGTATACGCGGGTTCGTTATATACCAAGTAGGGTATACACGCAGTTTCATGCACGGAAAAGCACGTACATGTCGGAAAGCTTACTTTTGGTCCGTGGTAGTTAGTCCTCGGTATTTGAACCTATGGTTTTGGACCATGGTATCTTGACAAGTGTGTTGATCCCAAGTATTGGGCTCTTGGTATTGATTTATTATGGTTTTGGACCGTGGTATTGAGCAAGGCCTAAGACTATAAAAGGAGAAGAAGATCATTAGGCAAGAGCATCCGAAAAGTCTTGAATATCTGATGAAGTATGAGATCCAGTATGCAGGTTATGGGTTGATGATACATTGCTTGATCTGAGCTAAGGAGGGATCTCACTGGTTGATGGAGAACAAGATCTAAGGAGAGATTGGGATCAAATGGTTTGAAATGAACTATCTTTATATGGATGATTATGCTTATTCTAGATCTACATACTGACGCATGTAATGTTCTATAAATGTTATAAGTATGACTGATGTCTGATACAGCTGCAAAGTTATAAGAAAATATTTTGAGACCTGTACGCGGGTTGACCTTGGAAAAAGCGCGTATGTACGCGGGTGTGATTCATCGTAGTAGCGTATACATTTTAAAGTTTGATGTTGAAGTGGCAGTTGGGTCTAATTGATTTTGCAGAGTTCTGTGTTTGCTCTGTGTTCTGGTGACTGTGTTGTTGACAGGGTTTCAGTGTTTCAGTGATTCAGAGATTGATGATGTTAGTAGTGATTGTTTCGAGCTTCACTGATAGTTATGGGTCCAGTATGAAAATTGGATGAAACGTGGCCTTTCAGATTATATGTTGTGCTTCAGGAGTATCCAGTCTGAAAATTTATGAAACGTGGTACCTGGAGGAGAGAAGATTGTAGGTCGGCGCCTACGTACTAGTATCTTAGCTAGTACAAGAGCAAAGGGGGTTGGAGCTCCCTTCCAGGAGAGTCTGGAGAATGAGAGAAGGTTGTAGCCTGCGTGTTGGTAAAGGACTGCACCAGTACATTGTAAAAGATGTTTCTTAATAAAGGAAGATAGAAACGAATTGCAGCAGGTGGTTTTCACCCACATTGGGTTTCCACCTTATATCATGGTGTTCATGTGTGTTGCTTATGTGTGTTGATCTATCTATTTTACTACTACTGTTGACTATTAATATGGCTAATAATGTTCTGATGCATCCATTGAAGATCACATAACAAAATCATGAGTTTAATGGTTATACGCTAGTTGCAATAGTCACAGTCGCATATATACGCAGGTACACTTAACTGAAGTAGCGTATATGAATCTGAATATGAAAATGAAAAGTTTTATTGATTAGATAATACGGATTCACCCCCCCCTCTCAGTATTATTTCCAACAAGTGATTCATTGAACAAGTTCAATTGCTACATCAGATGGTTCAAGAATAATTGGAAAAGAATCAAGCCAAATACAAGACAAGGCATGATAAGCATCGCGTTGACAACAATTTTCAGGATGGAGATGAAGTTTGGATTTACATGAGAAAGGAGAGGCTTCAAGGAGAAGGTAAAAAACTAAAGCCAATCAGGTATGGATCTTTTAAGATTTTAGAAAATATTGGTAATAATTCCTTCCCATTGGATTTTCCTACATATATGAAAATTTATGCGGCTGTTAATGTTGAAAACTTGTGATTATGTGAGACTCCTTTGATTGAAGATCAAGGAGATAATGTTCAAATTCCTTCAATAGAAGATCTGTCTCCTAAATTTCTTGAAGAATTGCAGCAAGATACTATCCTTGACAAGAAAACAAGAACTTCAAGAAGAGGGAATGTGGAGTACCTTTGTGTGGGTCTAAAAGGTACAAATCCAAGCAAAGCCAAATTGATTGAGATTTTAAGGTTGAGGTAACTATACCCTCATTTTTTTGTTTACAGAAATAGTCATTTGGAGGTCCAAAATCTTCCAGTGGGGAGGAGTGATCCAAGGGATTAGTAAAGTGTTCAAAAGTTATTGAAATTGGTTCCAAAGCATAGAGCTAGCTGACCTAAATACAACGCAACTTTAATTTCTCAAAACTGATACGTATGCTCCTAATATCGTGTTCTGATCATTTTCCCAAACAGGTAAAAATTTTGCAGGTTGGGTGTGGGACTGTTGACTGGGCAGTCAGTATGCTGGCTGGAATTAGAGGAATTTTGAGGTCTAAAATGGGCCTCCTAAGGAAATTATAAGATAATAATGGAAATAATAAAATAATATTAGATTACATCATCAAATTTTAGGGGGAAAAAAGAAAAAACTATTTTTTCAACTTATCTCCCTATGGGTTTACTCAAATTTGAAGTGGGAACACTCGTTGGATGCATAATTTGATTCCTCATCCAAGGAGTACCCATGTTTCATACTTTTGATGGATCATACTACATGAAAAATGAGAAATACATGAAAACCATTATTGCAATCATGTTTTTTCATGTATTTCTCATTTTTCATGTAGTAGGGTCCATCGAATGTATGCAATATGGATACTCTTTGGATGAGGAATTAAACTTTGCATCCAACAAGTAATACCACTTTAAATTTGACTAAAACATTAGGGAGATAACTTGAAAATATGAGTTGAAAAAATAGTTTTATTATTTTATTATTTTTTAATCTTTTTACTCTTTTACTCCAAAACTCGTGAATCATCCCCCATGGTTGGCACCATCATCTTGAATCCTATTATATCTTATAAAGTTTATTTTGGTTGTACATTTTTCTTAGGAGGCCCATTTTAGACCTCAAAATTCCTCTGACAACAGGCTGACTGGACAAGCTGACTATGTACCTTGAGCCAATGGCAAGCTACCAAGTGGCCTCGCCTTATTGGATTGAATTTGCAGGATTTTGATTGGTTACAAAATTGTTAGGTGGAGCAATGTTTGGATGCCACATGGCCCAGTCATGGGTTGCCACAGGGCACCCCAGTACAGTGTAAAAATTTGGTAATGGGTTGAATTGGCCTCCATAGGATTCGAACGGGCGACCTCATGCACACAAGTCAAGCGCCTCACCAATAGGCCGCGGGTGGTACTTAATAGTCATTGTAGCGAATGAATGTTCAAAGTTTTGGTGGATTAATGCTTAGGGAAGGTGACGAGGCTAAGCCCCTAGCCCCTGGTCACTACACAACGCATGAGGCTGCGAGTGAAGCGACCAAGGGCTCGGGGCTTAGCCCTAGCCCAAAGTATATTAACCATATGACATGACCGGAGGCGGATTAGAGTGGAGCGGTGGAATACAGGTGCGAGGAATTGGGGGCGAGCCCTCGGTTTTATGACGCAACAGAACTGTGGCCCGAAAGACTAGGTGTGCTATGCCGATGGGGGTGGGCAGTTAGCTCCATCCCTCGGGCGCATGGCCCCATGTGGCTCTGATTTCTACCAAAAGGCATCATTGTGCATTTAAACGATCTAACAAATTACACCCAAACTGGCAGGAACCTCATCGGTGCAAGGAAAAAATGGCGCTCAACAATCCCTAGAATAGTGGAATTGATAGAAAAATTAGCAAAGAAGTCCAGTTCATAGAGGAGTTAGCAGAAAACCATCACTAAAGCATAACTTCTTTAGTTCATGGCCAAAATGAGCCTAACAAGAGCCCTGCTTAGGGTTTTTTATTGTTTTGGAGCCAATGGAGACCCTTTTTTTACATTCTGAGCATTGTAAATCCATGTAAACATAAATTTGAGCACTTAATGAAGGAGGCCCAAAATTGGAAGTTGGACCAGGAGATGTAGCCCAAGAGGGGTGAACTCCTTTATCATTTATTTGTCTTGTGTTACTATACATGGTATATTTGTCTATGTTTCTATGCTGCAAACTGAGTTCTAAAAGCATTATTTTATGCACTTTTGTAAAGTGGTCAATTTCCTAAAGGACATAAAATTTTACTTGCATATTTTCTATCACCTTCAAATTTTTAAAACATATCAACTGAAAAATAAAGTAACTATATATTTCTTTCTTTCCAACACAATATCTCTAACAACACATCCCACAAGAGAGGTGATTGGTAGACAAGCACAAGCAATTTTTCATAAGCAAATCCTATCATGAAGGAGGTAAAATACTGCTAGGAAATAAAATGCATGTATTAAATACCCATGAGAGAAACTAGAGCCTATGGGTTGGGCCCTAACCCAAGGCGACTATACCCTTTAAAGAAAACTCATATTGAATATACCAAAATATTTCTTATTAACATAAGATAGTGCCCAAGTGACCCGGATTTAAATAGGAATGCAACAAATTACAGATATAACCATAAACACAAAGATGCAGCGGAAATAATACTTCATTTAATTAAAGTAAAATACTGGAATATGCTTACAGACATAAATGGAAATAAACAACTAGGGCGATGGTAGCTTATCTCTGAGAAGAGATGTGGCGGCTACATGCCTCTGAACTGTGTTACAATGAGGCTTGAAGGCCTATTTATTGTTGAGAAACAATGGAAAACCCTAAACATCCAGAAACCTAACCCTAGAAGATGAAATACCAAACTGTGGGCCCCGTTTGGATAAATTGGTACATCAACTTCCTGGGGTTATTACTTTGGCATACGATCTACGTTTAACACACACAATATCTCGTTAGAACTATATATCCGAGAACTACAACTTTGGGATGAGTAACATCAGCCAATGGACCCATGTTGCTCCCAGATTTCCCAAAAAATATTGTTTAGGGCCTCAAAATGGCTCCAGAAGTTCAGGACCTGAAAAAATGTTAAAAATAGTAAACTGTGCTACAATTAAGGAAACTGAAAAGCTGCAAGAAATAATGGTGGGGGTCCAAGTGGACTTGGTGGGTGGCTACCAATATCCACCTGGATCATTCCTCCCCCCTTAGGAAGCAATGGTCCCCATTGCGTTGAGTTCCTCCATGAGATGAGGAAACTTCTACTGAACTTTGTCCCTGGTTAGCCACTTGCCCTGGTGAAGGAGTTGGCTTGCTTTGACAACTCGATATAGTTGGATATTCTGCTGGCGAGTGTGCTTGATCTATGTGTTCATGATTCGATCCGTTGCATCTTGGTCCATGCAATTTGGATTTAACTCTGTGGGTGTGAGATGTTTTGCAATGTCGGATGTGTCTAGTAATGGTGGAAAGTATGGCCGAAGGCGGTCCACATTGAACACTGGGTGCAGGCCAAGGAATGGGGGAATGCTGAGCTCAAATGCATTGTATCCCATAGCCTTGGCAATGGTGTCAGGACCATATCAGAGTGGTCTGAGTTTCTGATAGGCTCCGATAAGGCGTTCCTTTTGCAAATGCAACCAGACTTTGTCGCCCACCTGAAATTTGTGTGGCACCCGATGTTGATCATGTCACTGCTTGTACTTGGCATTTTATTTCTCCAAAATGTCATGGACCTGTTGAATATGTTGGATGTGCTCAATGAAGGTATCTTCCTTATCTGTTTTGGACTGGACATGACCCGAATCTGCGTGAGTAGCTACAAATGGCATGGCCACATCAATGGGACATAGTGGCTGGAATCCCAAGCCCACCTAAAAAGGGCTGTGGCCAGTCGAGTTGTGGATAGCCCGGTTGTAGCTGTTCTGAACATAGGGGAGGCTCTCGCCCCATGGATACTTTGAGTTGTACATGCACAGAATGTGTACGATCATCCTATTGACAACATTTCTCTCGCCATCAGTTTGAGGATGGAAGGCTATGGACTTAGTGAGTTTGGTGTCCAGCATCAACCAGAGACTGGACCAAAATGTACTGAGGAACCTACTATCCCGATCTGAGATGATAGACTGTGGGATCCCAAAGTTTACCCACACTCGTTCAAAGAAGAGTTTAGCAGTGGCTTTTGCTGTGATATTCTTCTTGTAGGCCGCCATAATGGCCATCTTCGAGAACCTGTCGACGACCACAAAAACACAGTCGTTTCCATGCTTAGTGGAAGGAAGGCCTGACATGTAATCCATGGAGATGGATTCCCAAGGTTGACTAGGGCTAGGCTATGGGGTATAGAGGCCTTACTTCTTGATGGTCGGTTTGGCAATGGCACAGGTAGTGCATGATCTGATGTACTTCCCAACATCCTGTCGAAGATTCAGCCAATAGAAATACTTCTGCAATACTGCCACCTTTTTCTCAACCCCAAAACACCCAGCATCCCGACTCTAGTGTGCTTCTCAAATCATCTTTCCACGCTCACTTGAAGGAACATAAAGGCGACCCAGGTGGCATAACAAGGCATCCTCAAGGTGAAAATATGGAACATGCTAGCCCTCCAAGAGTGTCTGGTATGTGTGGCCAAATTATGGGTCGCTTTTGTAGAGAAGTGGCCAATCAGAAGTCTTGTGCCCACAAGAGTTGAGTACGGTGGTTAATGCCATGATCGGTGGTCAACTGAGGCAATCTGCAACATTATTGGTGTTGCCATTCTTATACTTTATATTCAAATGGAATTTTTGCATGTATGTGGACCATTTCTGATGGTGATCATTCTGCAATTTCCCTTGGGTCTGTATGAACTGTAGGGGTTGGTGGTCTGTGTGGATGACTGTTTCCTTCCCCAAAATGTAATGCTTCCATTATCGGCAGGCCTACACAATTGAGTACATCTCTTTGTCATAAGTGGGATACTTCTAGACTGTTTCTGAAAGTGTCTCACTGTGATATGCCACTAGATGTCTGTGTTGAGTAAGGACTGCCCCAATAGCATAGTAAGAGGCATCTGTCTCGACCTCAAATGGTTGTTGAAAGTCTGGTATTGCGAGCACTGGTGCCAAGCAAAGGCAATCTTTCAACTCAGTGAATGCCTTCTATTGAGATTCATACTAAAAGAATTTTTCTTTCGCTCCTCCCTTCGTGACTTGACTTAAGGGCCAAGTGATATGAGAAAATCCCAACATGAACCTGTAGTAGAAGTTGGCAAGACCTAGAAGGTTGCGGAGCTTTGTCAGAGAGGTTGGAGATGGCCAATCCTGAATGACTTGGATCATGGCTGGATCCACATGCACCTCCTATTCATCAATAATGTATCCCAGATACTGAACCTGGGCCATGCCAAAAGTGCATTTCTCCAAATTGGCACATAACTTGTGTTGCCACAGTGTTTGGAGAACCTATCGGATGTGGTGGAGGTGGTCTTCCCAACTCTAGCTGAAGATCAGGATGTCATCCAAGTATACCACTACAAATGAGTTGGTGAATGGCTACAATATGTCATCCATTAGCCTCATGAAGGTTGCAAGAGCATTCGTCAATCCGAAAGGCATAACCAGCCATTTGAAAAGGCCCTCCTTGGCCTTGAAGACAGTCTTCCACATGTCGGAGGGTTCGATTGGTACCTTGTGATATCCTAACTTCAAATCAATCTTGCTGAAATACTTTGCCCCCTTCAATTGGTCCAAGAGGTCATCAATCCATGGGATCGGGTACCTATCACAAACAGTGATCATGTTCAATGCCCGATAGTCAATACAAATTCTCTAAGTCCCATCCTTCTTCTGTACCAACACGATCGGGCTCCCACAAGGCGATGAACTCGGACGGATGTGACCTTTTTGCAACAGCTCCTGAATCTGCCTCTTGATTTCATCGCTCTCCAGAACGGAGCGCCGATAGATTGGTCCATTTGGTAGCAGTGCACATGGGGTCATATCGATGGAGTTCTTGACCTGACGGTGTAGAGGAACCCCTGCGGGGGAGGTGAAGATGTCCTCGTACTCCTCCACGACCTTGTCCATTTGTAGTTGTCGTGAAAAGGGGCCCTTTATGGAGATCGTGGCCACCGTCTTTTTCTTTCCTTGAGGGCGTATCATCAGGAAAACAAATTTCCTAGTTTTGAAAATGAGCTTACTGCATTGTTTTGCAGTAACCAAAGAGATGGCAATCGGTGGTGCTACCTTCGGTATCCTGTACAACTTATTTCCCAAAGTAATAATAATAGCACGGGGCCTTGATTCATACATAGCATGTCGCTTCCACAAGTACAGTTGTCCTAATAATACATCACAAACTTCAAGGGGAGTAATGTCACACAATACCTTATCCGTGAAGGGCTTGATATTGTATGGAAGGAGACACTGCTGGCTCACGCGAAGATCCCGTCCTTGGTGAAGCCACCCGATGGTGTATGGTTGTGGATGTGTTGTGGTCGATAAGCGCAGCTGATTCACAACCTCTGCCGAAATGAGGTTCTTTTGGCTCTCGGTATCGATAATGAACTGTAGTGGGGAGCCCTTTACCCACATATGGGAGTGGAATAGATGCTCCTCCTCCTCTGGATCTTCGAGTTCCTCCTTCTAGATCTTCGTGGTGGCAACGATGGCATTGGGCTCCACATCAATAATCTGCTTCCCTTTGTCATTCCCCTTATCGGGTTCTGATTGAGAGTTGGAACATGCATCTGATTCTAAAACCTTTAGCTCAGCCACCAATGACTGCTTGGCCCAACACTCACTTGTGTTGTGAGTGGAGCTCTTATGGAACTCACACCACTTTCTCATGTCCTTTTTCAGCATCACGGCACTGTTCTTTGCTTGCAGCTTTGGCAGGTTGTCTTGGGTTGCCTCACCTTGGATTTGTCCTTTGTTCTTCGATTTGGGGGCACCTTTCCCTTGCTTCGAATTTGTAGATCCAAAGTCTCGCTTCTTCTATTTAAACTTTTGCTCGACCTTGACGGTATATCGGTATGTCGTGCCGAGCAAGGAGATGTTAAGGAATTCTACTTCTTCCTGGATGTACTTATGCAGGCAACCGTGGTATTTGAGTACCAAATGTCGCTCTGAATCCTTGATACCTAACTTTGTGCTAAGGGCGTGGAAAATATTGGTAAACTCTGGCACGTCTTGGTTCCTTCCTTGCCACAGCGTGGTCCACTTTATGTATTGATCCTCAGAGCTTCCAACAGCATAGTACTGCTCCTTGATGGCATCCCGGAATGAATTCCAAGTGGGTGCAGCTTAAAATAGTGAGCCTGTACTTTCATCCTTCTACTCGCAGTAGGTTTCCCATCAGTCCTTGACATGGGGGGCTGCTTTGAGAAGAGTGAAAATAATCTTTTCCCGACTGGAAAAATCATGAACAAAAAAATAACCCTCTGGCAGATTTTACCATTTATCAACGGCATCTACATCTATCTGACACTCGAATATGAGGATTTCAAAATTAACTTGTACCTTAAATGGTGCAGTGTTTCCAGAGTAGCTGTTGGAAGCCGATGCGTCACCCCTGGGTAGCCACTAAAGGATCTGGGCAAAGCTGTCCATCATCATGTTCCTTTATCACTCGAGGGCTTCTTCAAGCAAGATTTTGATAGGATCTCCTACCCCCTTGTCTTTCTTTTCATCTGCCATGGGAGGTCGTCAGGATTTGCGAGGCTGGTCTTGCAAAGGTTTGACCAGTTCAAGCCCTAACTCCTTATATCCCGACCTCGTTGGGGACATGCAAAGAAAAACAGAGAAAAATCAGATCGCTTTGATAACACTAATCCGGATTTAAACAGGAATGCAAGAAATTACAGAGATAACCATAAGCTACAAATATGCAGCGGAAATAATACTTCATTTCATTAATTAAAAATACTGAAATACGCTTACAAACATAAATGGAAATAAACAACTAGGGCGATGGTAGCTTATCTCTGAGAAGAGATGTGGCGGCTACATGCCTCTAAACTGTGTTACAATGAGGCTTGAAGGCCTATTTATTGTTGAGAAATAGTGGAAAACCCTAAACATCCAAAAACCTAACCCTAGAAGATGAAACGCCAAACTATGTGCCCCGTTTGGGTAAATTGGTACATCAACTTCCCGGGGTCATAACTTTGGCATACGATCTCCATTTGACGCGCACAATATCTCGTTAGAAAGATCTATCCTAGAATTACAACTTTGGGACAAACAACATTGGTCCATTGGCCCACGTTGCTCTTAGGTTTCCAAAAAAACATCGTTTTGGGCCTCAAAACGGCTTCAGAAGTTTAGGACCTGAAAAACTGCTAAAAATAGTAAACTGTGCTACAATTAAGGAAACTGAAAAGCTGCAAGAAACAATGGTGGTGGTCCAAGTGGACTTGGCGGGTGGCCACTACTATCCACTTGGATAACCAAGTACATGATAAAGGGATGAAAATGACGAGTTTGAGCTCCTACCTCCTAGTAGTCTCTATCTGCTCCAAACGTTTGAATCCTATTGAGCCCTTCGGCTTCCTAATTTATGCAAAAATTATTAAGGGGAATCCTCCTTAGAAATAGGGTTTCTTCCCTCCAAAATGCCTAAAAAGGTGGATCTAGCTCCCTAAGATTCCTGTAGTACTTGAGTTCATGAGTTGTTAATAGATCATCGAAAAGTGGGTGAGTAAATACATGGAGAAAGTCAAGTTGTAGGTGAGTAAATGTAGGGGACAATCCTCCTACATCTTCTCCAGTTTCTTCCAACATATTTTTGCATAGTAAATTCACTCTTTTCCTGCACATTAATCATGTTAGGCCACAATATATTATAAACACCCTTTAGCCTTCCTAATAAAAACATTATAGTAAAAATATTTTGTCAAATGTGAGGAAAGGGGTAATTATGTGCTAAAAGATGGTCATATGGGCCTATATACCTATTAATGAGGCCCATTAAGAATCACAATGTTCATTGTCGTAATTTAAATTTTAGGTTGTGTGATATTGACAAGGCTAATTTTGTGTAAGTTCATTTCTAAACTTAATTCAGAACATACAAGTTAGGAAATTTCCTTTAGTTCAATAGAGTGTTTTTATTGCAAGAAAAATAACTAATGTGCACTTCTATGTGGAATAATTTAAATTATATATTAATTTTACAATATGTTTATACCAACCCATAAATTACCAATAAATTGTCAAGTGTTTTACATTGAAATATTAATTATATGTTTTGTTACTATTAAATATCGATTGCAATAATAAGGATGTTGGGTTAGTCTTGAGTGAACCACTGAGTAATTAAGATAAAATTAATTTTGTCAAGGATGGTTTCAACATTAGTGGTTTGTAGGACCATTCTACTGGGTAAGCCATATTATTTTATGTGATAAATCCTATTTAACGTTTGAAGAAATCCATTATAAAATGATTTAAATGGCATGGTGTTTGTTTAAGTTTATCAAGGCAATAATAGATATATATTTGGATTTGCACAAGATTTTCCAACATAAATATTGAATTTATGTGCTTGTTTTTGTTTCTTGTGCCTACCTCAATGTGTTACTTCTTTCATTTGGTATTAGAGAAAGAGAAACCTCGACCCTCCAGTAATAGTGGTATGATGGCAAAAGAACATTGATGATATAAAATGAAGAAAGACATAGTCAATAAGTGCTTGATTTGGCTCACTATAACTATAGTGACACAAAAAGTGAGAAAGTAGGTAGATGCTTCATTCATGATTTTATTGAGCATAAATTTATAAGCTAAATACTTGGTCTATGTAATTGTATTGAAAGTAGGAGGGATTTTTGAAATGGAACATATTGATGTAAACCCATCATTGATTAAATCAAGGTTATCTTAATTACTCTTTCAAATTCAATATTAACCCAGTATTCTCCACTTTAAACTTGACTTGGCATAAGAACGTACAAACATTAATTTTTTTAACTAGGAATATAATATGCACCATTAATTTTGTTACCTAGGTATACCTATAGACCTTACACTAGTGATCTAGCATCAAAGAAACTAGAGGTGAACATGTATATAAATGGTATTACAACCATATATCGATTTTCATGTGATTTGAATTTTTCATTATGCCAACAAACGTGTTCTCCATTAAGTCCACCTCCAATACTTTCATTTAACTATTCTTAGTATTCTTAGATATCGATTCTCCTCTTCCATTTCGTGGTATATTCTCTCCCCTGATGAATCCCAATATGACATTACTCTTGTTAGAAACTCTAGGTCTACTAAGCTCTATTCCACCATACAATCCAAGGGAGTCCAAGCCTAGTAGGCTCTTATACCATACGTTAAAACTAAGAGAGATAAATAACATAATGAGATAGGAGTTCAATAATGAGAAGCAATAACATAGAGTTAATATTCACCTTGTAAATTCTTACCCAATAAAACTAGAAACCAAATAGATATGTATTATTTCATTGATTAAGGTGACTAAAAAACAAGCCACATAGAGCATTTTATAATGGATTTCTGCAAGTCTCTAAATAGGTTTCATAATATACTAATACTAGGGGTTATCCAACAACATGGGCCCATAAATTAAGAATTGTAAACCCATTATTGATTATTATAAACCCAACAAGGGATTCCATGAAATACATACTAAGTAGTCTATGGCCAATGTCGAATGTGATCAAATAATAATAAAATATTAGATACCAAAATGGTATAATCATAAACATAACAACAAAATAACTACAAATTAACCAATATATTAGATACTACAGAGAGGGGTTATTTGAACATCAAGCCTAATAGGTTTGACCTTATTTCATTCAAGTTGTTGGTTCAATGTTAGTCATTTCTCTTCAAAACTGTGAATGAGCCACATATTTGAAATTAATCTTACTAATAAGTTTCTTATTGTTGTACATTGTTTTTTGGTAAGCTCTAAAGCTATTGATTATTAAAAGAGAGCATACATCATTCCTTTTCTTGCCATGTTATGGCACTAGGGAAGCTAGAAAAGTAAATATTTTGTCCAAAAATACATAACACTCTAAAATATTGTTGGTGTACCAAGTGTTTAGCCAACTAACAATGTTGCTAAGGAATTTTCATAGTTGGGAGCAATAAAACTACAACCATACTACCTATATGCTAAGTTAATTGAAGGCATCCATATCTAATAGAAAATGTTACTTTAGACAAAAGGGAGGACCATCGAGTAGATTAGGTTGAAGTTGACACATCAATTAGTGCTACTGGGGTGCCAGGGGAAGTTGTTCCCTTTCCCTTGTAAAGAAGGGCCTCAATCCTAGCCAACGTCATTGTGATATCGCTGTGCTCTTGAGACATCTAGTGATTTTTGTATGAAGAATGTTGAGCTATAAAGCAATTTTAATTTTGTTATCTTCCTTGTCCTCCAAATCTTTTTTAATGAGTGCTTTGATGTGCTAGTAAAGCTCGGCAATGCATAGATACAATTTTTGCTATCCACCTATAATATTTCCTTAACAAATTACATCCATAACGAATGGCTAATTGTTTTCCAGTTTGTTAGAAAGATAACAAATTGGATAGAATTATGGTGAGGGTCAAATTTGAACATATTTAAGTATGTAAAATCAATATGATACAAATTATTGTATTGACAAGGATACAAAATGATGATTACTCATGGATTCAAGGGAGGACAAAAAAGACGAGGTTTATAAACTTCTTTATGAAACTTTCATTAAGTGAAATTTAAATCATTAAGTGAGATTCAAAATAATGAATATGCCTATAAGTTGGTAGATTATATAAACATGAGTTATACATTTAATTAAACATTATGAAAAGATACATCATATAAAAGAATAGACTAGAACCAAAAGAATAGAAAATATCTTAATCATTATATGTCAAAGTAAAGTGGAAATATCTTATTTATTATATGTCAAAGTAAAGTGGATGCTGAAACCTCAATTTTGATCACAATTAACATAAATCCTCATCTAATATTTGAAGTACAATGATTATTGAACACTAATAAGTTGAGAGCTAAAATATAGATTCTTTGAAAAGTAACTTTTTTTTTATTAGAGTAGGTTAATAGTAATTCATTTTTTAATTCTATGTCATAAATAAAGTAAATGCTATGATTTAGCTCATAGTGATAATGACGCATACTGTCATTAAAGATATGACCAATCAAATAAATGTTATGATTTAAATTCAAAATAATATTATAATAAATTGGTGAAAATGTTAAAATAACAATGATAATGTAAATTTGCTGGATTGTCAATCAAATCATACATTTTTCAAAAACATTAGAGACAAAAAAAACACATAACACTAAACTATAATTAATTTTTTGTAAGTAGATATTTTGTAACATCTTTATAAAAAATTAAATATATTTAATTGAATAATATTCATTAATTTTATAAATATTAAAAAGATTAAGTTGAATTAAAAAAATTCAAAGCAAACTGTTGATAAAAGTAAGAAATTTATTATTAAAACTATAAATAAAATTAATAAGAATTTGAAAGATTCCATTTCTTTTATAACTTTTTTGTATTTTTATAAAAAAATAATAATTTAGAATTATAAAATATGAATAAAAAATTACAAATAGCAATACATTAACTTATAATTTGGAATTTTATTGTTTTAGTGATAATCAAGTTAATTTCCATTTTCGTATCACAAATCAAATAAATGTCGTGAACCATTTTTAAAAACGCAAAGGGATCACTACCACGGATATTATAAGGCAATATAACAAATTTTTAAGAAAAAAAGATTTAGCAATAGTAAAAGTACAATATTAAAGTACAGTGATATGGGGTTTAACGGTAAGTTTTGCTGGGTGAAACCCACGAGATGGAGGTTCAAATCTCGTTGAGTACATGGCCTGTTGTGTCTTGGCTAGAAGAGTAGGCGACCCCAGAGTGGACGTCTCGGCTTGGCTCTTGTTGAGGCATAAGTTAATTGCTATTGTGTGCGGCTTGCAGGTTGTTGCACCTAGCCTAGGTTTATAGTGGCAGCCAGTTGGATTTGATCCTGGGCCTGTTCAGGATAACTCTCACCAATTACCGATTATCCTAGATTTTAAAAAAAAAGTACAATATTAAAATATATCAGTATTAAAATATATCAGCTCATTATTACTTAATGGTTGTGAAATTTATTACATAACATACTTTTAAGTCAACAAGTTATTGATGGTTAAAAAATTATTATAATTTCAATGTGTACATATTTTGTTTGTTATCCTATCAAATTCGATTTTTATTAAATATTATTTTTTAAATTATTATAAAAAAAAATAAGATATAATTTTAATATAAAAATTAGTTATTTCATAATTTCCCAATATTATTATTCCTTGTCATAGTAGGGTAATAAGGTATTCAAAAAATATTGTTGTTAACCACCCCATCCCCCACCAATCAACCTTTCCATCTTCATCAACTTTCCCTGTCTGGATGCGGCCTCTCCTTGACTTTCATCAACCTTTGGTTTTAGGATGCACCTTCGGTGCCTTGATAGCCCCTCCTTGACCTTCGTCAACCTTTGGTTTTATCTTTTTTTAAAGCTTTCTACTTTCTCTTCTCTTCCCATCATCCCATCCCTTCGGGTGGGGCCTTCTTGTTCTATCTAAAATGTGACATTAATTTTAAATTTACCAAAAATTAAATGATATTATTTAATATTTATTTTTGAAAACAAATTAATTTATTTTTTATATTTTTAAATCTAAATTTTCTAATTTTGATGAGTTAAAGTCTTATTCGATAATATATAATTTGACATATTAATAACTGTGTACAACAGCCAGCTTAATTAAATTTAATTACTGTGAGAAAAGACACAAATAGACTCTCAGTCTAGAAAATTTGTCCAGCACAAATATCGAACCGTCTGACTCCCTCCAATGGCCGACAACGCGTAAGCTATCGGCATCCCTGAAGCGATCTTTGCCGGATCAAAGCCTTTCGGGCAATGCACGGAGCCTTAAAGTCTCCGACATGAATAATTACCGCGTCACTGAATTAATGCTCCAAATATTACACAAGGTTTCCGAATTTAATAATAACCGCACCATGGAATTAGTGCTCCCACACAACACAAAGATCAGTGCTCCGTTGTAAATGTAATTGGACCGACGATTCTGACAGTGGCGAAGAACCAGTAGACGATCTCCACGTATTTGTCGGTTTCGAACCAGAGGCCGAGGATGCCGAGCCTGGGAGATGTTTGAGGTCTATTTTCCACGGGATTGCGTGAAACTTGAAAGTACATGGGCGTCTTCACAACCGACGCTATTCGGTCAGGATACCTCCATAATTTACTGGTAATACTTTTAGCAAACAAATTTCGGCATTGAGTACATTTTTCTTCCGCCAAACGTGTCTTTTCAAGTGGATTCAAGAGAACATCGTTATAAGGAATATTTAACCTTTTTTTTCTCAGAAGGAAGGTTACTGGTTAGATATAATCAAATTTAATAATTTTTTTCTCAAAAGAAGATTATTGGTTAGTTAATGATAATCAAATATATATAATAATAACATCATTTTAATTATCAAATTATACAATATTCATGGAACTCTGATGATGCCAAAACAAAAAAGGTTGTTACCAACGTTAATATTAAATTTAAAATTTTGTTCAAATTTCGATTTGATAGTCTATAATTTTTATAAATAAAATACAAAAATCTATATTCAATTTAGAACTTTGTTGAAATTTGGAATGGATGGTTTATAATTTTTATAAAGAAAATACAAAAATATATTTGCAATAAAATAGGGTTAATTATTTTATTTTATTCTACTTATATTATATTATATTGATGATGTGTTTATTTTAGAATAAAGTTTTCAAATTTTTTATTTAATTATCAAATACTTATTTAATGAATAATAAAATTTTTACTTTTAGATAATATTCTAAAATATATTTATAAATAATTACAAATGACACTATGAGATATATTTTTAAAGTAGTTATGTCTTTTTTGTTTTTTAAATTAAATTTATTAATTAAAAAATATATATTATATAAATATGTGTTATGGTTTTTGGGATATGTAATATAAGTAAGTCATGTTATTGGCCCATAATATTATCACATAGTCTATTATAGGTTAAGAAACTCCATGATAAAGTGAGAGTAAATCTCAACAATAAAAACCAAGTTACATATTTTTTTTAAGGATATATATTTAACCTATGTATTGATTCTTTTTATAATTAATAATAAAATTATAATTTAATTGGTTTGATGATTTCTTTGAATCTTTGTAATGTGATATCTATCATGAAATAAGTGTTTTGGTGCTTGTCAATATTTACCAACTAACTATTTCATTTATAAAAATCTACTCATATCAACATTAATACACTTTAATTTCTAAATATTGCAAATTATATAAAAATAAACAATTTTTTTTGAACTAAAGCACTTTGTATTACCAAAATAACTCAAAATTGCATAGTTGTTCACGAGACCACCAAGGAGATTTTTGTTAACTCCTGGGGATGCACGAGGATTCATACTTCTCTACTAATCCCATAATACAAAAGATATCAACTAGCTAAACCGAAAATACAAAAAAATGACATATTAGCGACCCATTACAAAGCGTAACAAACTACCAGATATACTATTAGACATAAACACCATTAAGAATCAAAAGAAGAGATGGGAGTAGGGACCTTGGCACTCACTCCTGGATGAGGATCAATGTCTGTATCACAATGTAGTTGTCCTTCCACATCAACCAGTCTTGAGTCAAGCTTGTTATTCCCTGTCACAACAAGGTAATAACGTATTAAAAAAACATTAATGTTGACATCAAGTTTAAATTTACCAAAAATTAAATAATGTTATTTAATATTTACTTTTGAAAATATATATATATATATTTATTTTTAAATCTAATTTTTTTTAGATTCCAATTGATTAGAGTCTTATTCTATAATGATAATACCTACTTTGATATATTAATAACAGTGTACAGCAAAAAGTTCTAGGATAGACTACCGTATAACTACCATTTCCATCCAATTTAAGCGCTGCCCATATATTTACATCTTTCTTTATTTATGTTTGGGTATATGTATGGTAAAGTTCCAATTCAACCACCGAAAAAACGCAAATGGATTTACGCTTATTTATGAAACAGATTTCACTGCAATATGCTCAATTATTAAACTATTAATAGGGTCACAGTTGCAAGAGGTGACACGTATGCAGAGTCATACCTTGCGGGCAGTTTTCGCTTTTAATGGTTATTTTTCATATTAAATTAATATTTTTTGAAATGATATATAATTAGTTAATATTAATATTATTTTTTAGGTATAGTTGTTATATTTTCAAATAAATTAGTATTATGATAGATTTTATTACTTAAATTACAAAATTATAGATAAATTAAGCATATTTTAAACTAAATAATATTTTTTTTAATTTATTATTTCTGCCGCATCAAGGTAATAATATATTCAAAAAACACTAACATTGATATTAATTTTGGATTTGGTGAATTTTGTCTATTGTCAAGGAGAGGTTTTCAACTAAAAGTAAAGTAAGAAGGTGCAATGGGCTTAAGTGTCTCCCCAAATTCATGTTAAATATTTTAAAAATTATTTTTTTTTAACTTGAAATTTTAATAAGCCCTATATTTTTAGTTTTTGTTGTATTTAATTATTTTGTATCTTTGAATCTTTATTTAATTGTCTTGCATTTTAAAATTTATATCAATTTCAATTTCTAGAATGATACAATTATAAAATTGTCATATATGCTATCAAATAACATATTACATCATATAAAATAACAAATTACATCATATAAAAAATAAATTATCAAATAATAAATAATACATTTCATTTTGAGAAATATAGAAATTATTAAAAAATGTAATAGTTAGTTAAATTATTATTTTACAGTACTTAGATTACATAACTTTTAATCTATTGGTTCTTGAAATACACCTTGAAATACCCATTTTTCACCGAGAAAGATTTTAATCATATTTATTTTGAAAGTCTTTGATATAATGGTTAGTTAAATTATAATTTTATATTGTTGAAATGACATTTTTAATATCAGTTTTGCCAAATACTTTATTCATTTTGAAATGTCATAAGGTAATTAATGCAAATGTAATTTTTTATATTTTTTACAATACATTGGAATCTAGTTATGTAAGTCATGGTCAAATTGTCACTAGTGAATTTTGCCTAAAATCAAATAAAAATTAATTGAAATATCTTTAAATTATTATGCATTCAAAAACACATTATTAAAAAATATATATATCATAATTTTGTTAAAAATTATATCACCTAAAACTAATAAGGTAATTGTGTCTTTATTACATAAAACATTACAACGTCAATATATTCTTAATTTATTAGTTTGTTTATTGTGTTAGATAAAAATCTCTAATTGAGTGTTCATTTCACTTCTTAATTTATTAGTTTGTTTATTGTGTTAGATAAAAATCTCTAATTGAGTATTCGTTTCACTTCTGTAGGACATATACTTTTTGTTCATATTTAGTATATTCATATATATTTGTGATGTTTATCTTGAGCATATTCATATGTATTCGAACAAATGTGATATTGTGTAAACATAGAATTTGATGAGAGGTTATATATATGTATATGTTAGCAGTTTTAGTAAGCAGATTTCTAGTTTAAGATAACCATATTTTTTTTACCACTTTTGGTGGAAACATTTTTTGATTTGGAAGTATGGTTCTAGAATTTTGGTTTCAATGTTCATATCAATAATTTTTTTACCACTTTTGGTAGAACCTTTTTTTGTTTGGAAGTATGGTTCTAAAATATTGGTTTCAACATTCAAGTACTAAGTCTCAGGTCATTAGCAGTATTTTATGGCTACTAAAAAAACTTTATTCATTCATTCATGTATGTCTTATTTGTTTCTTACTCTAATTTATGGATAGTTAAAATAAGCAAGAATATCTACAAAGTAGCCCTTGTTCAAATACAATAGTTAGTTCATACATTTCAAAATTCAACAATTGAACTAAGTGGCAAGGAAACGATAGCTATGCGGCCTTGTTGTTTTATTATTTTATAAAAAAATAGATATGAAATAAGCTTATGTTTATATATATATATATATATATATATATATATATGTTCCAAATTTGTTTTTATCTGGCTAAGAGTTCATCTTTTTTGGAAGTAAGGAAACATGTTAGTGGCCCAAGACCTAGAGGCATTTGGTTGGAGCGAAATCCTACCCTTTTATTGACACTAGCGGGTAATTACAAGTAGTGTGGTTTTCCTTTAATATTTGTTATGAATCAGAGTGCATTTCTGGACAATAGTCAAAGGTCGTTGTCCCCACTACTGGTTTGACAATTGAGCTATAATAGATTTTCCCACAGTTATTGTAACATACCTTCGATTCTCACTTATATACATTTTTTTTTTATAATATCGTAATGCTTATTTATCCCCTCTAGAAATTGCTTATTTATTCCCTTCAAAATTCTCAAGATTGACTTCACCTCTTAAGGGTTGCATTTTCCACAACGTATGTTGTTCAAAACCTAATTGTGAATAATTATAGTTTGGTACTGAATAGTTGTGGATATAAGGTTCATGGTCTAATGATTTGATATCCTAGAGGAATTAAAATCACCAAACTCTTCCCCTTATATTGCTTCTAAATTTATGAAGTATATACAAACCCCTAGCTGCCTTGGTTGGGAGATTTGACCTATGCCTTATGGTTAATTACTTATTACCATCTTTCTCTGTGCACCATGAAGGTTTACTTATGCGCATGTGCTTGATGTATTTATATCCATAACTTGATACTAATGGTATAGGGATGACCCTTATTTTACTTACCCCATTACTTACATAATATGTATTTATTTCCCCGCACGTGATTATTCATTATTGCTGCATAAAGGTATATATATTTTTATATAGCTTCATAATCAACTCTTAATTAGGAAATTTGGATATTTGGAAACATGCTTACATATATCCATGTCTAATAATGCTATTGCTTTTAGTTTATTATGACACACATTCAAGGACTCAACATATTAGGTCTTTTACTCTTTGGACCACTCACGTGATACTACTATCTTATAATCCTAAATTGGAACCACATTAGTTGGTTCGAAATGTCGACAAAATCCAAATGATGTGATTAATCCAAAAGACATTATTATTCGCAATATGGATCACAAAAGTCTAAGATCCAATATCTTATAATCGTTAGGGTAACATCTTATCGTTATGGTTACATATATTTCCAAACATTCTAACCCTATGATGACTTATAAATTATCCCTAAAATGTTTAGTAGTGTATAAAGTATTCATACTCCCTTAATGTAGATTCGACTTTGGATATAATTTCGATGTGAGGAGATAATGTGCTTTTCAGTTGGTACCTTTGTTGATTATTGTAACTAATTCAATTTTTGATACTTTATTCAAACGTTAATCAAATGTATGAGGGGTGTGGATCTTATGGTTATGAAATTATTTTCAACGAATGGTTGGTCTCCACGCCTCCCAACCCATGTGCCTTTCTCATAGATGTCAGTCCACTTAATAGCCAAAAGAGGTATAATATTTATGCCTATTATTTATTATGTTAATTCATAATTTTTTCTATCTATGTGGGCAATTTTATGATTCATTCATCCCCCCTAAGATTTATCTCTCACCATCCATATATTAAACGGGACCTTGCTTGTCAAATTAATTAATTAACACTAGGAGAAGTACACTTAGGGAACTGATAGGCCAATTCCAGGGTGCCAACGCACTAATTCCCATGTGCTCATCACATGGAGGGTTAGACATGGATGGCGGAGATGGATTAAAGAAGATCCAATGCTTCATCTCATTCCTCACAAACCCTAAAACACCCTAGCTACTCACTTATATTTATTTGCGAGGGAACCCGTTCACAGTCAGGATATTTTTGTTGAAAAATGGAACAATTGTATTTTGGAAATGTTTAGCACCAGTTGCTTTGTTGTAGAGGTTTTAAGTTTGCACCTGGAATTGCTTTAATGTCCTCGGTGTCACTATACAATAATGCCACCGTGAACAGGGAAGAACACGTAGTAAACATGCTCGCACTTCCTGTCACTATGGCTTCTTCTTTGGCACCCTCTTTTCTCCTCCTCACATGGGCAAGAAACTACCATATGCCTCCACCGTGCCTACTGTCTATATTTAATTTTTATGCAGGGAAGAGATATGATTTAATTTTCTTTTTACTTCTTTGATTTCAAGAGATCGGCATTATCTTCCTGTCAGTTGTTGTATTCAGTATGACCTCTATTCATCAATGGGCATATGTTCTTATTGAATTCTTACCAAGAATGACTAAATTTTGGGTTATCTGCTAAAACTTGTAACAATGTCGTATTGCATGGTTTATCAACCTTAGCTTCTTCTCTATCCTTTGTGTTCTTGAAATGATGATGTTTCCGTCTTGGTTTTCAGATGGTAAGAATGTCTTGAAGAGACAACCTTTTCCTGGAGTGCACCCAGGTACTATAGTTCTATTGTTCTTCGTGAGTATTTTTTTTTAACACCTAGGTGCTGCAAGACTACTAACACAAACTCTATTTGTCACTTTCCATGAGTCAAGAAGGGAGTATCCCTTAATCAAAAACCAATTTTTCACAAGTATCCTATCCAATATTAAATAGCACAATTTATACTACCCATATTCTCATGTTAACTTGGTAATTTTCAGTTTCACTATCGCAGGTAATGTCTTAGCTTATTTGAAAATATTTCTCTATTCAAGGATGAAATGGGTTCACGACTCACTAATTTTTTCTATTGTCTACTTAGGTTGGTTCATCATTTTTTCATCTCCTTAAGAGATCATGTGAGCATGGGTTGTGTTAGCACCTAAATCTGCCCTAGGCTGAAGGAAGGCAAAATTCAGGGTAACCACAAACCACGCTCAGTCTGGTAGCTAGCCCTACCAGAACAAGAGAGGGCTCTCTCCGAGTCACGCTCAATGAATAGATAAGCAAAAAACGGTCTGAGATCACTTACAATGAAATATTGATCTTAGGCTAGTAAGTGAATATGGATACAAGAAACAATTTCTATGAATGACCGAGCTTCTGGGATGGTATGGGACCAACGGTCAGCAAAGAACAGAGAATTTAATACAAAGGCACAAATTACTCTGTGAGGCAAGGTAGGCAGAAAGTGTAGAAATTTAGTTTGGAATAACGCAGAACGGGGAGATTTCTGAGGAGTGTGAAAAGGGCATAGGAACATGAATCCTTTTCAATAGAAGAAGAACACTGAACATGGAATTTTCCCATAGGCAGAGCAAAAGAATTTAATTCTACCTAATCTCACTCAGAAAATTTCACTGGAAATGAACATGAATTGAATGATGAAACATAACGAAATACATATGAAAACATAAGAGACACATTTGCTACACTCACAACCACAAGAATCTCATGAAACGGAGCCACTGCCTTTCATTCATTCTCTGTCAAAATACACAGTGAAGAAACAAAGTTTCTTTCCCACAGTCTCCCAGAAGTTACAAAACTAACCAACCCTTTGCAAATAGCTTACATACAATATATAGAAATGTTCTATAAAGAGATAGAACGCCCAAGGGTTGGGGAGTTACTTGAATCACTACAAAATGGAGATGAAGAGCCAACCATCAACTACAGGTGCAGCGCTATAAACATGACATTTGGCTTGGGTGATCATTTGCCTTCCTTCGCCACTTGGATAGAAGTCCATCTGGAAAGAAAATGCTTTAAATGCCGCCTTTGGTACCAAAAAACTGAAGTGTAGATGAGCGGGCCCACTTGGAGAAGTCGCGAATCGAAAATTTGCGAAACGGAAGCAAATTTGGCAATTTTTCCTCTGTGCACCGCGCTACTTTGGGGCCTACTTTGGGGCACTTTCGAGTGTCCAAAATGTTTCCAAGTGGGCTTGTTGAAAAGCCTGTCCTGTCTACTTTCTAACCCCACTGGAATTTTTGAATTTGGTGCTCATTTGCCCCTCCAAATCTCCATTCTCCCAAGACTGCTTCCTGTGTGTCAAAAAAGGGGCAAAGAGGCCATTTTTTGGGTGTTTTTGACTTTTTGGAGACTCATATCTTGCCCAAATTTCTTTTCCGAGCACTATTAGTCATGATTTTCCATGCTGAATCTGAAAGTGAAAATGCAAACCATTCCTCATTTGGAGCTCCCGATTTTTAGCGCCGCGCCACTGAGGGAGAAAAACCTTGTGTTTTGCCCAAAAATTTGTCATGTGACCAAAAATTCCCCAAATTTCTTGAAATTTGGGCTGGAGGTTCTCTGTGGGATGTTATGATGGGTCAAGGAAGCCTCAGCCAAGATTCGAAGCTGATATTTCTCTTTTGCCTCTTTTGCCTCTTTTGCCTTTCTTGTTGCTTTCCTCAATTTCGCCTTCAAACTCTTTATTCGGGCCTTGGCGCTCATGTTTCGTGCCCTGTAATGAAAAGCCATGTGTCTCAGTAGAGCAAGGTCCTGATCGGCCTTGTCCAGCAGCCTCTCCAAGTGCATGTTGACCCTCTCGAGGTTGGCCTCCCGATCCTCATTGATTTCTTGCTCCAATGATGTGAGCTCAACTCTTCTCCTTTGAGCAGCTTGGCGATGCTCACGAATGTTTTGCAGCTCCATAATCGCCTGCCGATCCTCTAGCTATTTGTTTCTCTGCTCCAGGTACTTCATGTTCCACTTGGCCCTCTCCAAGTCAAGGGATAAGGCCTCAATCACTGATTGTTGCTCCTGGATGATCTCTGTAAGCTCTGCATTTGTTGGTTCTGTATCTGTCTCATCATCATGGAGGAGAATGAATTCAGTCTCTCGTTCACCTGATGGCCCTTCCTCCTGCACTGGCTCCTTACCCTTGCCCTGCTCCTGTGATGCTGATGTCGGAAGCGAGGCCCCTTCCACCCCAGGTGGAGATAACACTCGCTTTGCCGCTACAAACAAATGTCTACTGCCTCTCTGATAGGTGATGAATACTAGCATAGTAGCGGTCTCGTGGCGCTCATACTGATGTGAAGGACCACCTATCTCATGCTCTGCCTCTGATACTACCTGTGGAGTGCTGAAGAAGTCACGGGAGATGAAGTCCTCCCAAGCAATACCCTGCAATCCCAACTGATGATCCACCAAAATCCGGATAAGAGCAAAGTGATAAACACTGTTGAGCTACTGCTGAGGGGTCTTATGCTGCATGAAATTTTTCATCCTCTCTATGTTCCCGCAAATGAAAAATGGGAGGTTCATCATCCGCACCCTGGTAAAGTGCATGAGCAACCTAATGTGATAGGCATAAAGGCGAGAAAACCTCCCCTCACAACTGAAGTACTTCATGATCAATTTCATGAGCGGAGCATACTCATCTCTCAAAAATCTGAATGGGAAAACTCTCGTGAGCTGACTCAAACAACTGGCCTTAATGTAAGGCTCATAATTATGCCTCTCCACCTTCTTCTTCTTAGGCCACTGTTCTCCAACATTTGGTATGCCTGTTGCCACTGATATGGCTTTGGGTGTCAATGTGAAAGTGACCCCAGCCAAGTTAGACTAACCTCCATGTAGGTGAAGCGTAAAAAGACGGGCCAACTCATGATGAACACTGACATTTTCCACCCTTTGACAAAATTCAAAACATGCTAGGTGCTGGAAACATGACATAGCAAGAGGGCATGCCTGCAACTCAGTGAGGATGTTTGTCTCATCTCTAACATGTTTGCCACTCCGGTGATGTCTCCTGGGGGCCTGTTCTCCTGAAGCTATATCACTGTGGTCTCCACCTCATACTCTGATGAAACATCGGATGCCATGACTGCTGTTTATAAACTGTATTTAGGCTACCCCTTTGATGATGGTGAAGCTGGGTGTTGTTTTGATAATCTGCCACCAAGCGGGACAATGAAACAAGGGAGTATTAGGAGGGGAGTAATGAAATGGGAATAGGGGTTATAGGAGAATTTTGTTTGGGGATATGTAGGGGGTTTTGGGTATTTTGATAGGGTAGGGTTTGGGTTTTTTGGTAAGGTAAGGTTTTAGGGTTTGTATTGAGTAATAGGAGGAGGGGTAAGGGAATATGAGTTTGGTAGTGTTAGAGTAGTGATAGTAGGAAAAATGGCATAGGGGAATAAGGAACAGGGGTAGGGTAGGAAAAATAAGCCTTGGCAACAACAACACTATTACACAACCCTAGCAAGATGGTTTCTTGGTGTCTTTTTATGGTTGCTTTAAGAGTTTTGTTTCATTTCAACCATGGGCATAAAAACCACCATATCTTTATCCAATTTGATGAACAAGTGAGTTTGAGAGCCTACCTTGCAATTAGAGGGGCTTCACCAAAGATTTGAGGGAGTTTTGGCACGTTCTGGGCGCTTTGTCTCTGTGCACCACGCGCAAAGCCCAGTGCGCCGCGCTGGTTATAAGTTTGAACTGTGGGCGGGTTTTGTGTGCGCGGCGCCATATGTGTGCGTCGTGCCCCTGCCTGTGTGCGTCGTGCCCCTGTAATCACCTCCAAACTGCTCCAAACCACGCAATTGCTCGCTCCTCGACCTTGCAACGTTTTTCCTATGCCTTGATTGCACAATGAGTTTGATTTGTGATGGAAACTTGTGTATAAGACTTGGAGGTAATGATTAATTTACTTTTTCAAAAAACCCACCTTTCTAATGTCATGTTTGGCACTTTTTTCACCGACTTTCAAACAACCTTGATTTTCACTTTTCCTCTGAAATTTTGGCTCAAACGATGAAATTTTAGACACTTTTTGCAGGGATTGCATGACAAAGCATCTGGTCACGGAAACCATGATTGCACCTGAAGAAATCAATTGTCGACCCTTTTTGAAAATTTTGTCACAAACGACACTGTTTGACTTTTCTTCAAAACAGAGTTTTGAAGAATAGTCGAAGTCTATCAATATGATGATGAAACTATGCGGATCATTACTTTGCAAGAGAAACGATCTGACCTGCATGGCTTTACTGGTCATATTAAAGACCAAATTGATCAATCCCTAGACCTAATGACCAAAAATTACTTTTGTCTGTTAAAGGACCAGACCTTGACTATTATGGACTTTTTTGATTATTTGACACAAAGATATAAGCCAGCAGGAGCCAGACATGAGGGGAGATGTCTAGCATGACCTTCTCTGTCATATCATGGCATCCCGCTAGCGGAATGCAACTAAATGAATGGAGCGGGACACCTAAAATGAAATGCATAAAGAGTTTTGATCTCTGACGAAGGACTGACCAGACCGACTCTAACAGGTTGAAGAGAAATTCTCTTTTTGATTATATTCCTATATGTCTGATGGCATATAGAGTCATAGGATTGGAAAGTGAACTCTGTATAATTGTCAGATTCATTGTTATTTCCGCTTTTGGTTAAGTGTAAGCTTAATATAGTAGGGAGTCCCATTTATTTCATCATAACCACTACTAGAATGTTTCCTATAATGGAAAAGTTTAACAAAATTATTATTGTTATTTCCCTCTTCGACACAGAGTGTAGTTCGACATGGTTGTTATTTTCAATGTCCACTTAGCAAAGAGTAATATTTTGCTTTATATAAAACGTTATGAACATTCCTTATTTAACCCTTGAATTTAACCTTGTTCACCTAAATTTAGTTGAAACTGCTTATGCCTTTATTTATGCCATATTTTCATGTGCATGACCTGGTTCAATTGAATGTGATGTTTGTTGTAATGAATTTATGGCTTAGTATGATATCGTCAAGGATATAATGGATATGATTAGGTCAAAATTACACATAAATTCATTTCGATTTATTACAACTTACTGAAATTATTTTCTCCACAACTATTGGGAAAATTTAGTTCAAGGTAGCATGTAAGGGTATTCAGGTACCTCTATTTCCAATGCTCATTCTCTCATACGATGTAACTTTAATTATTACCATAGTTCGTGATTAACGGTCAACAAACCCTGGCTTTATCCAACTCAGTGTGACCTCCAAGAATCCTTACAATTATAAGTAACTTGCCTACGGATTCTTAATATTCTCTATCCCTTTGTCTTTGCAATGGAAATTATCCCAGTGTAAAAGCCATGGGGCTTTTAATTATACTTCATCTCTACACCTATTAGTTTGACAATTCCTTTCTATTTGATCGACTACACGTATTCCCTATCAATCTAAGAATTACATTTGGATTATCGATCCACCTCTAATTTTTAAAGCTTATCTAAGGCGTAAAGGGATTCTTATTAAGAACGGTATAGTAGTTTGTGATAACAAAAATAAATGATAAGAGTGATACAACTCAATAATAACTCAATTAAAAATTTTCTTGCCTGACTCAACACAAGTAAAGCACATGGGTTTAGGCACTATCACCACTTCACAATTTACTATGTATATGAGGATTCTCTTCCTAAATAGAAGACAATAATTGATCTCTTTTATAGCTATATTCAATCTTTGGAAATAATATGTTTAAATGATGCACATTACTATCTCCTCCTTAGGTGCTATTATTTGATTTCCTTTAGATGTATAATAACCTGGAAGCATTACAATTTTGATTTGTTGATCCATTTTTTAACAAATTTAAGGGTTATAAATAATAAAAATTCATGGGTACAAGATTTAACACTATAATTACGATTTTCATTCAACATCTACCAATTAAAACTCCTTTGTCCCTGTCAGGCCAGGCAGTAACTCGATTAAGAAAAAATTGATTCGTGTGTTTTATTCCATCAGGTAGGTCTATTATATGTACATGAGGGAGAGACTGTTCAGTTCATCTCCTGATGACTGTTCATATTTCTTATTTATTTATTTACATATATTTACCCAATCACCAAGATTAGGTGTCAACATTCCCCCCCTTAATCTGAAGCGATGTTGGTGAGTCCAAGCATCATTCTGAATCATTCAAGATTTTCTCTTCCAAGTGCTTTGGTGAAGATGTCAGCAATTTTCTCATTTGTGGAACAATGACGGAGATGGATTGTTTTGGCCTCAACATGATGTCGAATTAGATGATATTTAGTATTGATGTGCTTCGTTCGATCATGGAACTTTGGGTTCTTGGCCAACTTTATTGCAGATGTATTGTCAGTCATGAGTGGAGTTTATTGTACTTGTTTTACCTAAAAATCGTCAAGAATTTTCCTAAGCCACACAATTTCTTTTGTTGCTTCAACTGCTGCCATGTATTCTGCTTCTGTTGTGGAATCTGTTGGAACTGATTACTTGCGTGATCTCCAGGAGACAGCTCTTGATCCAAGACTCATAGCATATCCTAAAGTAGATACCCCAGTTTCTTTGTCTCCATCGAAGTCTGAATCAGAGTATCCAATCAAGTTGAAGTCGTCCACCTGCGTATACTTGATTCCAAAGTCTCGAGTTCCCTTCAAGTACTTTAGAACTCTTTTTGCAGCCGACCAATGTCCCTCACAAGGCTTTTGCATAAACCTGGAGAGGATTCCAACAGAAAATGAAATGTCTGGTCTGGTAGTAGTTAGGTAGTTGAGACTTCCTACAAGCTGTCTATACTTTGTTGCATCCTCAAATTCCTTTCCTTCAATAGATGTGAGCTTTAAGTTTTGTTCCATTGGAGTAGTAAGAGGATTGCACTCTGTCATGCCAAACCTATTCAACAGATCTCCAATGTATTTCTTTTGAGAAAGAAATATGGACTTTGGATGTTGGGTTACTTCAATGCCAAGATAGTAATGAAAATAGACCAAGTCAGTCATTTCAAAAATTTTCCCCAATTCCTTCTTTATGGATGCAATGTAGCTTTCATTATTCCCTGTCATCAAAATATCATCTACATATACCACAAGATATACAACTGTTTTTCCAACTTTCTTGACAAATAAAGTTGCATCATCAAGATCAAAATGTTTGAAATTGAGTTTCAGAAGATGCTCAGTTAGTTTTTCATACCAGGCTCGCGGCGCTTGTTTGAGGCCATACAAGGACTTCACAGGTTTGCATACTTTATGTTCATGCCCTTTCATAGAAAATCCTTTAGGCTGGGACATAAAAACATTCTCTTTTAGATGTCAATTCAAGAAAGCAGTTTTTACATCCATTTGATGTACTTTCCAACCGTTATGAGATGCTAGTGCAAAGAGTTTCCGGATGGTAGCCCATTTTGCTATGGGGGAAAAAGTATCCTCATAATCGACCCCTTCCTTTTGTGCAAAACCTTTTGCCACAAGCCTAGCTTTGTGCTTGTCAAGTGAGCCATCAGCTTTATACTTGTTCTTGTGGACCCACTTGTAGCCAATTGGTTTGGTTCCTAATGGAGGATCAACCAGCTTCCAAGTGCCATTCTTTATGAGGGCATCATACTCCTTTTGCGTCGCTTCTTTCCATTCATCATGAGAAGCAGCTTCTTTGAAGGAAGTTAGTTCAAAATTTGTAGACAATTTTAATTCACAATCATAAGAAACATCCATATCAACAAGTGAATTAGAGTCATCTACATTACCTCCATTTTGCCGGTTTGAATTTCTGGTTCCTGTCTTTCCAATTTCATCAGGATGAACACTTTCAAGTGTCTTTGTCACCCACTTTGGGGGACCTTTTTTAGATGGTCCAGGCTGCTCTGTTGATTGAGTTGGGACTGAATCAAGATTGAGTCTCCCAATTCTATCAATTACATCACTTAAAGCATCATCTGTTGTTGTAGTTTCATGCAGGGGAGAGTGTTCTTCAGAAGAAGATTCCACATGTTGATCTAGTATAGTAATCCCCCCTTCAAGATGTGGAATCTGATTATCAAATTCTTGAAATGATTTTGCTTTTGCGAATCTATCCAAGCTATCAAGTTTCCGCTCAACAACATTGTGAGTTTTGGATGATTCAAGAAAAATTACATCTCTAGATACAACAAAATTCTTATTTACTTCATCATAGAGGCAATATGCTTTGGAGGTGTTTGAATATCCCAGGAAGATACACTTACGACTTCTAGCACCAAGTTTGTTTCTATGTACCTTTGGTATCAAAGCATAACAGGTGGAACCAAAGACCCTAAGATGCTTTACTGAAGGAACATGTCCATACCACATTTCATATGGAGTCTTGTTTCTTATAGCATTAGATGGACATCTATTCTTTATATATGCAGCACATAGAACAACATTAGCCCAAAACATTATCTTTACATTTTTGAAGAAGAGCATTGATCGTACCATATTTAATATTGTCCTATTCATTCTTTCAGCTACACCATTCTGTTGGAGATTATAAGGCACAATTGTTTCATGTTTGATCCCATGTTAGCGAAGATAGTTTTCAAATTCATTTGATGTGTATTCTTTTCCATTATCAGTGCGAATAGACCCAATATGAGATTGTGCATCATTTTGAATCCATTTATGAAAAATCTTGAATGTTTGAAAAGCATTAGATTTGCTCTTCAATAAATAAACCCAACACATTCTAGTGTAGTCATCAATAAATGTCATGATATATTTATTTCCATTTGCAGAAGGAACAAGAATTAGACAACATAAATCTGAATGAATGAGTTCAAGTTTCCTATGTGCTCTTGAATGTGAATCATGAAAAGACTATTTGCTATGCTTTCCTAGAATGCAAGCATCACATTGCTTAAGTTTTCTAGGAATTGTAGGCAAACCAGCAACACCATTTTTCTTCAATAAGCGGAGACTGTCATAGTTCAAATGTCCAAATCTAGCATGCCATAATAAACTTGATGGAAGTGTACCTTCTTCATGACGAGAGGTCTATGAGAAATGTTGTGCATGAGCAAAGGTTCCTTGTAGCTTGATAAGCCTTTCTTCTTCTATTCCCCTCATGACAAGTGAGTGGTCAGATGCTTTTCTTACCTCAAACTTGCCATCAAACATATGAATGGAGTGACCTTGCTGGTAGATGTGGACCAAGGACAACAAGTTTCTCTTGAGTTGTGGGAGATATAGAACATGATGCAGAAGAAAGTCTGGAAGACCAGGCAGTTTAAGCCTGATTGTGCCAAGCCCTGATGGCTTGATTTTTGATTGATCTGCAAAGTATATTGCTCCATCAACATTGTTAGTGAAATTTTCAAAAAAAATATTTTCTATGAGTCATGTGGCAGGTTGCTCCTGAATCAAGCAACCAATCATTTTTCCAAGAAGCAAATGAAGCATTAAATAAATCTTCATTTACTCCAATGTTACGTTGTGCCACAACATAGTGAGTGGATTCAAGTGATTTACCTTTGTCTGTATCATCAATTTTACCTTTCTGTTGGTTTCTTTTCTGCTCAATTTTGTCTCATGGTAGCTTGCATGTAGAGGCATCATGTGATCCATTTCTTTTGCAGTGAATACACTGCAAATCTGCCTTTTCTCCTTGAGAATGTCTGCCCCCCCGCCTCTGAAATATATTCCTATTCCTCTTCATCCACCTCTTCCTCTTGTAGAATCTTGAGCATGATTCTTTTCTTTATGAGCAAGGCACGTAGTCTCTTCAGAAGATTCAGGAGCTGTCTTCTTTCCAAAAGCTTTCTCTCTTTCGGCAAACTTTTTCACAAGAGAGTCAAAGGTTATATCTTTGAGATTTCCATTTGCCGACAATGCCTCAAGATAATTTGAGTAAGTAGGATAAAGTGCCTTGAGAAAAGCGATAAGAGGAATATCTAATTCAACCTTCGTGGATTTGATATCATGCATTATAGATTTTACTTCAGATGCAAGAGAAAGAGGATAATTATTTTGCAGTTCAAGAGTGAAGAGTTTAATCCTAAGTTGGACAACTTCAAGTGCAGAATGTGAGTCATAGAGTTCTTTCAGATTTTGTAACGCTTCAAAGGCAGTTGAATATGATGAAATATGGCGACTCACCTCTTCATTTACAGATGCTGCGATTAATGCATAAGCTTTGATGTTCTTGTTTTCCCAAATGACAAGCTCTTTGTCTGAGGTAGGTTGTACTGGGTCATTGTCTCCTTCTCTAACACACACTCCTTTCCACAACTCATTGAAAATGAGGGTGTGTTTTATCATCTGGGACCATTCAGGATAGTTCTCCTTGCCAGTGAGAACTATTCCCACCATGGATATGATTGAATGCATACTGTAGGAAAAAAAAACTTCTGCTGCAAAAAATTTACTGTTAATGGAGAAAAAAAATACTTCTGATGTCACTAGACAACAAACTCAAATGTGAATTCACATTCATCTACACTAAGTCCAAAAAAAAATACCCTCAACAGGAAAACAAAGGATTCAATGGAAGCCAAATGCCAGGTACTCTAGCAGCCTTTGAATTGTATGGTCAAAGGGTTTTTATCGTGACTATGCTCATCTTCACAATCAGGGGGGCACGACCACGATTTAGCAGCATAATTGCTGATTATAATTTTCAAAGACTGGTAAATATGATGACTTATGCCTGGACCTTCTAATAATGAATTATTAGATATTCCATTCCAAATGGAATTCTCTGAACCATATCCGCAAGTTTTTGGATGCGAGACAGTTAGTGAAAATAGATTCGAGCTAGTGACCTTCAAATGAACTTACACTTTTAATAATTTTGAAAAACCCTAGTCGGATCTACAGAATGGATTTCAAAAAAGTTGGAGAGAAGGTTCTAAATACAGTTAGATCGGCCAAGTCCTTCAGTCTTTTTCCATCTACCTCGGATCGGCCTGACGTCCCAACGTGTGCACTTGCTGCTGCAGCTGTTGCACGAGCACTTGCAAGACTTCCTCCTCACCAAAGGTTTGCTCTTTCATCAAATTCTGGAAGTTTAGCTTCTTTATATGTTTGTGGGCAGCATATATATGTAAAGAGGGCATGCGGAAGCACTGGTTAAAAGTGAAATAATGGAGAGCCGAAAGGAGGTGGAGGGGTAAAGCTGAAAGACAGCATCGCACGAAGCAGATTGAAACCACGATTGTTTCAAAAGTCAAGTTTCATTCTTGGAACACGAATTCTAGGTTCATGGCGGTTAACAGAGCTCACGACAAATTTTGTTAAAAAATAAATCAACGCCAAGAATCAGAGAAGTTCAGAGCAGAGAAATCAATGGTCGAAGCCAAGGCGAAACAGAATTCGATGCGTTGAGAGAAAATCGATTAACGACCGTTTGAAGACCCAACCTCATAGTAACGGAAACTGTGTTATAGACAAAATTCAAATTGGCAACCACGTAAGTGTGGAACAGGCAGAGGAACGTTTCAGCATGGAGCAGTGATTCATTATGTATCGTTAAGGCGAATGCACAGTGCTTTTGAAACGTTTATGAAACCATTTCATAACAGCTTGGACAACGCTAGCAGTGTCAGGTAGAGGAACGTTTGCATCGTTCAAGTGAATGTCAGGTGTAGGTCTGTATAAAAGGAATATGGTAGACAGGGCACAACTAATTGTATGGAGGAGTAGCGGAGGTATATGAGAGCAGACAAGGGAGTTACAAGGGACAAGAGCTAAAAAGAAGCTGGCTTTGATACCATGTCAGGCCAGGCAGTAACTCCATTAAGCAAAAATTGATTCGTGTGTTTTATTCCATCAGGTAGGTCTATTATATACATGAGGGAGAGACTGTTCAGTTCATCTCCCGATGACTATTCATATTTCTCATTTATTTATTTACATATATTTACCCAATCACAAGGATTAGGTGTCAACAGTCCCTTTACCTGGTAATTATATATATTCTAAGATTTCTTCTTCCCATATTAAATATTTAAGGAATTACATCTAACTATGATTGTCAAATTCTCTCCTTGATTTATGTCAACCTTTGATTTAGTTAGCATCAAATCTATGTATGTCTGACTTGAATTATATTGTCAACTATAAGTTTACTCTATACCACCACCCGCTAGTATAGATCCAATATCTGATAGTTGCATGGAACCATTTTTAATCCTTTTGATCTATATTCTAAAATTTCTTCTTCCCATATTAAATATTTAAGGAATTACATCTAACTATGATTGTCAAAATCCCTCATTGATGTATGTCAACCTTTTATTTACTTAGCATCAAATCTATGTATGTCTGAATTGAATGATATTGTCAACTATAAGTTTACACTATACCACCACCCGCTAGTATAGATCCAATATCTGATAGTTGCATGGAATCATTTTTAATCCTATTGATCTCTACTCCTAATGGGTCTAAATCCTTTAGCATAAAATCTTTAGGCATCCGTTGATTTCACTTCTGTCAATTAGATAAATCATAAATATGACAACATTTTTATGTTATAGATAAGCATAATTGACTTTTTAGTAACATTTATAGATAAGCACATAAAATACAATAATTCAGCTAACATAAGTCTATGCACACATAAATTTTCTAGTGATAACTAAAAGAATGGCTGCATATATGTGGATGATTTTATTCGGACAATCAACATAACTGTGCATAGTAAAGTGAAAAGCAATATGTTCCATCCTTGCACCTCGATAATAAATTCTCAGAGAAACTAACAAATAAAATATAACTCATTTCTTAGAAATAGACAAGTAAAATATAACTCTTATCTTAGAAATTCACAAATAAAGAATAACAAAACTTTGTCTAACCATAAATATTGCTTGCAAAATATTTAGGAGTCATGCACGCCACCTGAACATGAACTATCACCAATAGTTCCCCCCGAGCCAAGATATTCCTGCTGTCAGGATTAAATGATCCCCATTGATCCCTGGTGGTGGTCTTTTATAAAATCCTGCCTACCATATTTTTAGTAGTGCCTTGCTTTTAAGGTCTGCTAACCTATTTCCTAGGTATTTTTTATTTTTATTTCGAAAATGATGCTTTTCATTTTTTTTAAAGCACAATTTTCTCTCCCACGGTGCTTTATTCCACCCCACCTAGTATTTCTCTCCAACTAAGTGATTAACATAACCTTTCTCTCTTGTTATGTTAATCTAATTCCAAGGGATTTTTATGGAATTATACAGTGTAAAAATTTGGTAATGGGCTGAACTGGCCTCCACAGGATTCGAACGAGTGACCTCATGCACACAAGTCAAGTTCCTTACCAATAGGCCGCGGGTGGTACTTAATAGTCATTGTAACGAATGAATATTTAAATTTTTTGAGGATTAATGCTCAGGGAAGGTGCCGGGGCTAAGCTCCGAGCCCCTGGTCACTACACAACACATGAGATTGCGAGTGAAGCAACCAAGGGCTCAGGGCTTAGCCCTAGCCCAAAGTATAACGATATGACATGACCACTGGTGGATTAGAGCGGAGCGCTGGTTGACAGGTGCGAGTAATTGGGGTGAGCCCTTGGGTTTTATGATGCAACCAAATTGTAGTTGTTAGGCCCCTATAATACTAGTGTAACCCCTTATTGTTATTAGTACAACCCACTTATTATATTGATGTACCCATGTAGTGCCCATATTGTTACTATTGTGCCCCATAAAAGCCCACTATTGTTATTATTGTGCCCTTACATTATTATTGTTATGTAGGCTCTAATTATGTTATGACCCCTTAGACTCCTATATATAGAGAGGAGGTCTTTTCATTTGAATCATCCAAGAATTGTTCATTTATGTAATGTAAAGGGGGTTGCCCCCTCGAAGAGGCTAAATTCTAAGGTGTTGATCTATCTTTTCTATCTTTTCTTGAGCTGGTTTCATAACATTTGGTATCAGAGCTTTGGATTCTAGGGTTTCGCTGCTCCAAACAGGTCATCGTGGAATTTTCGCTATAACTTTTTTTCTGTGACGTTTCAGAAGTCAGAAAAAAAACCCGTTTGAGAAGAAATCGCACTGAACCTTGGGTCCGAATTTCAGAGCTTTTCGCACGACATTTTCGGAGATATGATCTGAGGAAGTTGGTCTTTTTGCAGAATCCTGAATTACATTCAAAACAGGTGACCTAGGGAAAATCGTCATAACTTTCTCTCTGAGAATTGGATTGAAATTTTGTAAGAAGGTACAGAAAGAGGACGGGCTGCAATTGCTTGTACATATTTTTCAGAGCCAAAGGTCAAAAAATTGACACGTGGCACTTCATACAAGTTCGCTCTTCTGGAAAGGTCTATAATCAGGTAATCTTGGGCGATTGTGCATAACTCTTTTTTTGGAGAATCCAATTTGGATCAGACTGGTGGCATTGGAAAGAGGACACAGAGGGCTACTACAGGTAGCAATTTTAGAACTTAAATATCCGCAAGTACAGAGTTACAGTCGTTTCAAGTTCGAGGTCCTAAAATCAAGAAAAAGCAAGATGAGGAAGTTTGATGGCAAGGATCCGGTAAATTGGATACTTCAGATGGAGCAATATTTTGATCTACATGGTGTACCACTATTACAAAAGGTATGTATTGCATCTTCATATTTAGAACCAGATCAATTTTTATGGTATAAAGGGCTTTGTTCTCGTAAAAAACTTTTTACATGGTCAATTCTCACAGAGGAAATGATAGCACATTATAAGGATACAAAGAGCAACACCTTCTTTAGAGCAACACCACAACAATTGGAAAGAGTAAAAGTACTTTGTGACATATTTGAAAGTAAAATTATGGCAACAAGGAAGTCTACCCCTCACAACTATAAAGATGGGCGTGTTGTTCCTCCTAGCCTTCCACAACCTACAAGGGTTACACCACAACAATTGGAAGAAAAAAGAGAAAAAGGGATTTGTTACAATTGTGATAGAAAATGCACTAAAGGTCATAAGTGTGCTGAGAAGAAATTATTTTACATAGAGTATGAAGATGAGGAAGAAAAGGATCAAGAAACATCAAAAGAAGAGGATATATGCCAGGAACCGACCCCAGAGAAAGAAGAAATGAATCAGAACATATCTTGTAAACTATTGGCAAGAATGACCACTCCTCAAACTCTCAAGATAGAAGGAAATATCAAGAAGAAAAAGGTGCAAGAAGTGAAATATCACATCAAGAAAGAAGAAATGAATCCAACCATATCTTGTAATTCACTGGTTGGAATTACCACAACTCAAACTAGCAAGACAGAAGGACATATCAAGAAGAAAAATGTTCAAGAAGTGAAAGATCACATCGAGCATCAAGAAATGAATCCAACCATATCTTGTAAAGGACTGGAAGAAATTACCACTCCTCAAACTCTAAAGATAGAAGGACATATCAAGAAGAAAAAGGTTCAAGCAGTGAAAGATCTCATCGAGCATCAACAACAAGTTCTCCAACCTTTAAAAGATAGTGCCACTTCGGTGCAAAATCAAATGAAACAACAGGTAGATCAACATCATAGTGAAAAACGTTTTGAAGTAGGCGATTGGGTATTTTTACTGCTACATCTAAAGCAAGCTATTTATGAGAAGGAAATGTTGGCAATACTCCATGCACTTAAAAAATGGCGACCTTACCGAATGGGAAGACTCTTCAAGGATGAGGATGTGGAAGCATTGTTTTGTGCTATTTCTATTATCCAACCAGATTGGATAAACAAAGCAAGGGATGAATGGAAGAAGGACAAAGAAGTATGGCCACTTATTCAAAAGTTTCAAAAGATCCCAATTCAAAAAATATTGTTAGATATTGAAAAGGAAGGAAAAATCATATTGGAACCTGGAGCAGTCACAGAAACAAGAACCCGATAGCTACGAAATCGATCAATTTCAGAGTATCTCATCAAGTGGAAGAATTTACCCACTGAAGATTCCACATGGGAGGACAAGAGTTTTATACAGAATCATCAAGAACTACTCAAGCGTTGAGGACAACGCTTTTTGAAGGAGAGGGGCATGTTAGGCCCCTATACTACTATTGTAACCCCTTATTGTTATTAGTACAACCCACTTATTATATTGATGTACCCATGTAGTGCCCATATTGTTACTATTGTGCCCCATAGAAGCCCACTATTGTTATTATTGTGCCCTTACATTATTATTGTTATGTAGGCTCTGATTATGTTATGACCCCTTAGACTCCTATATATAGAGAGGAGGTCTTTTCATTTGAATCATCCAAGAATTGTTCATTTATGTAATGTAAAGGAGGTTGCCCCCTCGAAGAGGCTGAATTCTAAGGCGTTGATCTATCTTTTCTATCTTTTCTTGAGCTGGTTTCATAACATTTGGTATCAGAGCTTTGGATTCTAGGGTTTCGCTGCTCCAAACAGGTCATCGTGGCATTTTCGCTATAACTTTTTTTCTGTGACATTTCAGAAGTCGCAAAAAAAACCCATTTGAGAAGAAATCGCGCTGAACCTTGGGTCAGATTTCAGAGCTTTTTGCGCAATATTTTCAGAGATATGATCTGAGGAAGTTGGTCTTTTTGCAGAATCCTGAATTACATTCAAAAAGGGGTGCTATGCCAACGAGGGTGGGCAGTTAGCCCCATCCCTTGGGCACACAGCCCCATGTGGCTCCTATTTTCTACCAAAAGGCAAAATTATGCATTTAAACGATCTAACAAATTGCACCCAAACTGGCGGGAACCTCGCCGGCGCGAAACAAAAATGGTGCTCAGTGGTCCATGGAATTGTGGAATTCATAGAACAGTTAGCAGAGGAGTTTAGTTCATAGAGGAGTTAGCAGCAAACCATCTCTAAAGCATAACGTCTTTAGTTTTTGGCCAAATTGAGCCCAAAAAGAGCCCAAATTGGTGTTTTTTTATTGTTTTGGAGCCATTGCAGAACCTTTTTTTACATTCTGAGCACTATAAATCCATGTAAACATAGATTTGAGCAATTAATGAAGGAGGCCCAACGTTGGAATCTGGACTAGCAGATGTAGCCCAAGAGGGGTGAACTCCTTTATCATTTTTTTTCTTGTGTTACTATGTATGGTATATTTGTCTATGTTTTTATGTTGTAAACTGAGTTTTAAAACCATTACTTTATGTGCTTTTGTAAAGTGATCCATTTCCTAAAAGACATAAAAATTTTCTTGCATATCTTCTATCACCTTCAAATTTTTAAAACATATCAACTACAAAATAAAGTAACTATATATTTCTTTCTTTCCAACACAATGTCTCTAACCACACATCCCACAAGAGAGGTGATTGGTAAACCAGCACAAGCAATTTTCCATAAGCAAATCCTATCAAGAAGGAAATAAAACACTGTTAGGAAATAAAATGCATGTATTAAATACACATGAGAGAAACTAGAGCCTGTAGGTTGGGCCCTAACCCAATGGGACTAAACCTTCTAAAGGAAACTCAGATTGAATATACCAAAATATTTCTGATTAACATAATATAGTGCCCAAGTACATGATAAAGGAATGAAAATGACGAGTTCAAGCTCCTACCTCTTAGTAGTGTCTATCTGCTCCAAAATTTTGAATCCTATTGAGCCCTTTGGCTTCCTTATTTATGCAAAAATGATTGAGGGGAAACCTCCTTTGAAATAGAGTTTCTTTGCTCCAAAATCCATAAAAAGGTGGATCTAGCTCCCTGAGATTCTTGTAGTCCTTGAGATCATGAGTTGTTAATAGATCCTCGAACAATGGGTGAGTAAATACATGGAGAGTGTCAAGTTTTAGGTGAGTAAATGTAGGGGAAAAGCCTCCTACACCTTCTCCAGATTCTTCCAACATATTTTTACATAGTAAATGCACTCTTTTCATGCACATTAATCATGTTAGGTCACAATATATTATAAACACCCTTTATCCTTCCTAATAAACACATTATAGTAAAAATATGTTGTCAAATGGAGGAAAGTGGTAATTATGTGCTAAAATATGGGCATATGGGCCTATATATCTATTAATGAGGCCCATTAAGAATCACAATGTTCATATTCGTAATTTAAATTTTAGGTTTTGTGATATTGACAAGGCTAATTTTGTGTAAGTTCATTTCTAAACGTAATTCAGAACATACAAGCTAGGAAATTTCCTTTAGTTCAATAAAGTGTTTTTATTGCAAGCAAAATAACTGATATGCACTTCTATATGGAATAATGTAAATTATATATTGATTTTACAATATGTTTATACCAACCCATAAATTACCAATAAATTGTCAAGTGTTTTACATTAAAATATCAATTATATGTTTTGTTACTTTTAAATGTCGATTGTAATAGTAAGAATGGTGGGTTAGTCTTGAGTGAACCACTGAGTAATTAAGATAACATTAATTAGGTCAAGGATGGGTTCAACATTAGTGGTTTGTAGAACCATGATATTGGGTAAGCCATAGTACTTAATATGATAAATCCTATTCAAATGTTTGAAGATATCCATTATAAAATGATTTAAATGGCATGGTGTTTTTTTAACTTCATAAAGGAAATAATAGATATATATTTGGATTTGCACAAGAGTTTCCAACATAAATATTGAATTTATGTGCTTGTTTTTGTTTGTTGTGCATATCTCAATGTGTTACTTCTTTCATTTGGTATCAGAGAAAGAAAAACCTAGACTCTGTAGTAATAGTGGTATGATGGCAAAAGAACATTGACAATAAAAAATGAAGAAATACATTGTCAATAAGTGCTTGATTTAGCTCACTATATCTGTAGTGACACAGAAAGTGAGAAAGTAGGTAGATGCTTCATTCATGATTTTATTGAGCATAAATTTATAAGCTAAATACTTGGTCTATGTAATTGTATTCAAAGTAGGAGGGATTTTTGAAATGGAACATATTGATGTAAACCCATCATTGACTAAATCAAGGTTATCTTAATTTCTCTTTCAGATTCAATATTAACTCAATCTTCTACACTTTAAACTTGACTTGGCATAAGAATGTACCTACATCAAAATTTATTAACTAGGAATATAATATGCACCATTAATTTTGTCACCTAGGTATACCTTTAGACCTTACACTAGTGATCTAGCATCAAAAAAACTAGAGGTGAACATGTATATAAATGGTATTACAACCATATATTGATTTTCATGTGATTTTAATTTTACATTATGCCAACAAACTTGTTCTCCATTAATTCCACCTCCAATAATTTCATTTAACTATTCTTAGTATTCTTAGATATCGATTCTCCTCTTCCATTTCATGGCATATTCTGTCCCTTGATGAATCCCAATATGACATTACTCTTGTCAGAAACTCTAGGTCTGCTAAGCTCTATTCCAACATAAAATCCAAGAGAGTCCAAGCCTAATAGGCTCTAATACCATATGTTAAAACTAAGAGAGATAAATAGCATAATGAGATAGGAGTTCAATAATCAGAAGCAATAACATAAAGTTAATATTCACCTTGTAAATTCTTACCCAATAAAACTAGAAACCAAATATATATGTATTATTTCATTGATTAAGGTGACTAAACAACAAACCACATAGAGCATTTTATAATGGATTTCTACAAGTCTTTAAATAGGTTTCATAATATACTAATACTATGGGTTATCCAACAACATGGGCCCATAAACTAAGAATTGTAAACCCATTATTGATTATTATTAACCCAACAAGGGATGCCATGAAATACATACTAAGTAGTCTATGGCCCATGTCAAATGTGATCAAATAATAATAAAATATTAGATACTAAAACGATATAATCATTAACATAACTACAAAATAACTATAAATTAACCAATATATTAGATACTACAAAGAGGGAATATTTGAACATCAAGCCTAATATATTTGACCTTATTTAATTCAGGTTGTTGGCTCAATGTTAGTCATTTCTCTTCAAAACTGTGAATGAGCCACATATATAATTAATCTTAATAATAAGTTTCTTATTGTTGTACATTCTTTTTTGGTAAGCTCTAAAGCTATTGTCTAAAAGAGAGCATACATCATTCCTTTTCTTGCCATGTTATGGCACTAAGGAAGCTAGAAAAATGATGGAAAAGTGAATATTTTTTCCAAAAATACATAACACTGTAAAATATTGTTGGTATACCAAGTGTTTAGCCAAGTAACAATGTTGTTAAGGAATTTTCACAGTTGGGAGCAATAAAACTACAACTATACTACGTATATGCTAAGTTAACTGAAGGCATCCATATTTAATAGAAAATGTTACTTTAGACAAAAGAGTGAGCCATAGAGTGGACTAGGTTGAAGTTGAAACATCAATTGGCATGGCTAGGTGCCAGAGGAAGTTGTTCCCTTTCCCTTGTAAGGAAGGGCCTCAATCCTAGCCAACATCATTGCCATATCCCTATGCTCTTCAGACAACTAGTGATTTTCTCTTTGGAGAATGTTGAGCTATAAAGAAATTTTACTTTTGTTATCTTCCTTCTCCTCCAAATCTTTTTTAATGAATTCTTTGAGGTGCTAGTAAAGCTCCACAATGCATAGATACAATTTTTACTATCCACCTATGTTATGAAACCAGCTCAAGAAAAGATAGAAAAGATAGATCAACGCCTTAGAATTCAGCCTCTTCGAGGGGGCAACCTCCTTTACATTACATAAATGAACAATTCTTCGATGATTCAAATGACAAAACCTCCTTTCTATATATAGGAGTCTAAGGAGTCACAATATAATCCAGCCGACCTAACAATAATAATATAAAGCCACAAAAATAACAATAGAGGGATTCCATGGGGCACAGAAATTACAACATGGGGGTAATAGGGGCACAACAATATAAATAAGCGGTATAACTACAATAGTAATGGGGTAATCACTAGTATTATAGGGACCCAACATGCCCCTCTCCTTCAAAAAAGTGTTGTCCTCAACGCTTGAGTAGTTCTGGATACTTCTGCATAAAATTCTCATCCTCCCATGTGGAATCTTCAGCGGATAAGTTCTTCCACTTGATACTATGAAATTGATCGATTTCGTAGCTGTCGAGTTCTTGTTTTTGTGACTGCTTCCGGTTCCAATATAATTTTTCCTTTCTCGTCAAGTTCTGGCAATATTGTTTGAACTGGGAGCTTGTCGCCTATAACCTTCTTTAAACATGAAACATGGAAAACTGGGTGCAATCGAGAAGCTGCAGGAAGCTCCAATTTGTATGCCATAGTACCAATCTTTTGCAACACCTTGTACGGACCATAATACTTTGGTGATAATTTATTATCCTTCTTAGCTTGCTTTAGGGACATTTGCTTATATGGTTGTAGCCGTAGGAATACCCAATCACCTACATCAAAACTTCTTTCACTACGATGTTGATCTGCCTGTTGTTTCATTCTATTTTGTGCCAACACGAGGTTATCCTTTAAGAGTTGGAGGACTTGTTGTTGATGTTGATGTGATGTTCCACTGCCTGAACCTTAGAATTTTCTCTTAAATATGATGTGATGGATGGTGGTTGATACCCATAAAGTGCCATAAATGGGGTCATTTTTGTTGTTGTATGGAAGGAAGTGTTATACCACCATTCAACCAGAGGCAACCATTTGACCCATTGTGTCTGTTTATCAGATACAAAGCAACGAAGATATCCTTCCAAACATTTGTTTACTATCTCAGTTTGCCCATCAGATTGAGGATGATAAGATGAGCTATGAGCTAACTGAGTACCAAGACAAGAAAATAATTCTGTCCAAAAATTTCCAGTGAAAATGGGATCTCTGTCACTTACAATAATCTTTGGGTTTCCATGTAGCTTTTGAATTGTTTCCATAAATGCAGTAGAAACTGTACTGGCTTTAAATGGATGTGATAATGCACAAAAGTGTGCATACTTGGTAAGTCTGTCAACTACCACCATGATGACACTCTTTCCCTCAGACTTGGGTAAACCTGTGATAAAATCCATTGAAACCTCCTCCCAACGTTGGCTTGGAATGGATAAAGGTTGTAATAGACCCGGTGTCTTAATTGTTTCAACTTTATTTTGTTGGCAAACCAAACATTCCGCCACAAACTTTTGAATATCTGATTTAAGGCCATCCCAAAAAAATTCCTTCTTAACCCTGTGGTAAGTTTTTAAAAATCCTGAGTGCCCTCCTAAGGGAGAAGTGTGCAATTCCATAAGAATCTTTTGTTTTAGCTGGGAATTCTTACAGAGGTATAAGCAATCTTTGTACCATAACGAATCATTTTTCCAGCTAAATGTATCAGACGTACTGGAATCTTGTTGTAGCTTTCGAATAAGTGCCCACACTTCTTCATCATTCTTCCATTCCTCCCTTGCTTCGTTTATCCAATCTGGTTGGATAATAGAAATGGCGCACAACAATGCTTCCACATCCTCATCCTTTCTTGAGAGTGCATCTGCCACCACATTTTGCTTCCCTTTTTTGTAGATGATTTCAAAGTCATAACCCAACATCTTTGTGACCCACTTTTGTTGCTCTTCAGAGGATAATCTTTGTTCTAAAAAGTATTTAAGGCTATCATGATCCGTTTTTACCTTGAAGTGTCTTCCCATTAGGTAGGGTCGCCATTTCTTAAGTGCATGGAGTATTGCCAACATTTCCTTCTCATAAATAGCTTTGCTTAAAAACTTTCCCTTGATTGGACGACTTTCAAAAGCAATGGGTCTTTCATCTTGCATTAGAACAGCACCAATTCCATTTCCTGAAGCATCACATTCCACAATAAAGGTTTTTGTGAAGTCCGGTGTAGCTAAGACCGGTGCTTGGCACATTGCCTCTTTAAGATGTTCAAAGGCCTTTGTTGCTTCCGGAGTCCATGAAAATGCATCTTTCTTCAATAATGTTGTTAGAGGTGCTGCTATTCTCCCATAATTCTTAACAAACTTGCGATAATACCCTGTCAACCCAAGAAATCCTCGCAGATGCTTTATGGATGTGGGGATTTTCCATTCCTTAATGGCTTTAATTTTGCTAGGGTCTACCTTAACTCCTTCATGAGATACAATATGACCCAAATATTCCACCTCCTGGACTCCAAAGAAACATTTGGATCTTTTTGCATATAATTGTTTCTCCTCCAATAGTTGTAGCACCTTGTCAACATGTTCAACATGATCCTTCCAAGACTTGTTGTAGATTAGTATATCATCAAAAAATACTAACACAAATTTTCTAAGGAATGGTTTGAAAATTGAATTCATCAAACCTTGAAATGTTGAAGGTGCATTGGTAAGGCCAAAAGGCATGACCAAAAATTCATAATGACCCTCATGAGTTCTAAATGCCGTTTTCGGAATGTCTTCAATCTTCATTCTGATTTGATGATATCCTGAACGAAGATCCAACTTGGTGAAGTAAATTGATCCATGCAATTCATCCAGTAATTCATCAATGACAGGAATGGGGAACTTATCTTTAATAGTGAGCTTGTTGAGCTCCCTATAATTCGGACACATGCGCCATGATCCATCCTTCTTGTGCACCAATACTACTGGAGCAGAGAAAGAACTTTGACTTGGTTGAATTATACCAGCCTCTAGCATTTCTGCAACCATACGTTCAATTTCACTTTTTTGGACATATGGATATCTGTACGGCCTGATGTTTGGAGGAACACTTCCTGGAATCAGATGAATAGCATGATCATGATCACGCATAGGTGGGAGACTTTTGAGAGTCTCAAATACCTTGGAATGATTGTCCAGGACTTTTTGGAGATCTGGAGAAATAGATGATTCCGATGTGGAAACATCTAGCGAACATAATTGTGCAATTACACCTCTTTGCTCCTTTTTTAGAAGCTTTGTCATACCATTAGAGCTGATTATCTTTCCTGGTTTCCCTGCAATACCCCTTAATTCAACTTCCTTTCCTTCCGTAGAAAATTTGATGAAAAGTTCTTGAAAATTAAAAGCTATTGTACCCAAGGATTGTAGCCATTGGACTCCTAGTACAACATCAGCACCTCCCATTGGAATGGAAAGCATTGGGCTAGTCAATACATATTCTCCCATGGATAGCTTGATATTATGGCACCTTCCAGAGCAATTTATTGTTCCTCCATTTGCAATCATCACTTGACACTCTGGTGCTGGATATAGGAAGCAATTCAATTCTTTTGCTACCCTACAATGAATAAAATTGTGGGTGCTTCCTGAATCAATCAACACTATTACCTTTTTCTTCTTGATTTGTCCTTCTATCTTGATGGTTTGAGGAGTGGTAATTCCTGCCAATGCATTACAAGATATGGTCGGATTTATTTGTTCTTCATCTAGGCTTTGTTCCTGGAGTATATCTTCTTCTTTTGACCTTTCTTGCTCCTTTTCTTCTTCCTCTTCACAATCTATGTAGAATAATTTCTTCTCAGCACACTTATGACCTTTAGTGTATTTGCTATCACAACTGTAACAAAGCCCTTTTGCTCTTTTTTCTTCCAATTGTTGTGGTGTCAACCTTATAGGTTGTGGAAGACTAGGGGCAACAACACTTCCGTCTTTATAGTTGTGAGTGGTATGCTTCCTGGTTGCCATAATTTTGCTTTCCATTTTTCTTGCTAACCTGAATGCCTTCTCTAATGAATCAGGTTCCCAAAGGCGAACATCATGTTGGATATTATCCTTTAAAGACCCTATGAACACATCAATCCTATGCTCCTCTGGAATATCTTTTACCCTTATGTTCAATTTTTGGAACTCCTCAATGTGCTCCATTATTGAACCCTTTTGTTTGAGACTTATCAATTGGCTAAAAAAAGTGTTGCTTTTTGTATCCTCATAATGTGCTATCAATTCTTCCGTAAAAATTGCCCAAGTGATAAATTGTTTACGAGAGCAAAGCCATTGATACCATACAAACTGATTTGGTTCCAAATATACAGTTGCCATACGTACCTTTTGTGTGTTTTGCACATTATTGAGATCGAAGAATTGCTCCATCTGTAATATCCATGTGGCGGGATCCTTGCCATCAAACTTCCTCATATCGATTTTTGGAATATGGTGAGTCTTCGATCCAACATTAGAGTCTATGGAATCATGATTAACATTTCTTTTGTTCTCATCATGAGTTTCCTTTATACCCTTTCACCATTAGGACCATTTCTTGTAGCAACTTATTCAATTTATCTTCAATTCGTCCATGTCTGTCTTCAAATCTATCTTCAAATCATCCATCTTAGCTTCCAATCAATCATCTAGCTTCTAAGCCTTTCTTTAAACATCCATCTTAGCTTCTACACCTTTCTTTAAACCATCCATCTTAGCTTCTACATCTTCTTTAAACCACCATCTTAGATTCTGTTCCTTTTGTGCAAGTGACATTTGTTGCACTTGTTCTTGTAATTTTGATATATCATGTAGCATTTCTTCCTCTTCTTCATGAGTCATGCTAGAGCTTTCAGGTTCCTTACTAGGTGTTTGCATTTTCTTTCCTTGGGGCATCAGTTACCTATAATAATTCTTTACTATGCCCTTTGAATTCCTTCAAAATAAATTTTCAAACCAAGCTTAAGCAAAAAAAAATCTACACACCTTTTTTCACTTTGTAGGAGCTCGATATTGCCTCTGATGTATCTCTGTACTTTCAATCATCTAGTTCTGAATTTGTGACCTGTAGTAGCCCTCTGTGTCCTCTTTCCAATGCCACAAGTCTGACCCAAATTGGATTCTCCAAGGAAGAGTTATGTGAAATCTCCCACAGTGACTTGCTTATAGACTAGTTCAGTAGAGCGAACTTGTACGACGTGCCACGAGTCACTGTTTCGACCTTTGATCTAAAACATGCATAAAAAAACTACAGTCCGTCCTCTTTCTGTACCTTCTTACGAAATTTCAATCCGATCCCCAGAGAGAAAGTTATGACGATTTTCCCCAGGTCACCTGTTTTGAATGTAATTCAGGAGTCTGCAAAAAGACCAACTTCCTCAGATCATATCTCCGCAAATATCGCACGAAAAGCTCTGAAATTCGGACCCAAGGTTCAGCGCAATTTCTTCTCAAATGGTTTTTTTTGCGACTTCTGAAACGTCACAGAAAAAAAGTTATAGCGAAAATGCCACGATGACCTGTTTGGAGCAGCGAAACCCTAGAATCCAAAGCTCTGATACCAAATGTTATGAAACCAGCTCAAGAAAAGATAGAAAAGATAGATCAACGCCTTAGAATTCAGCCTCTTCGAGGGGGCAACCTCCTTTACATTACATAAATGAACAATTCTTCATGATTCAAATGACAAAACCTCCTTTCTATATATAGGAGTCTAA